>JARHVA010005927.1:277500-617500 GCA_037957365.1 Torreya grandis
AGGCATGTTTCCTTCCCAACCCAGTATCTTGAATAGTTACATAAGGTTGGGGAATGATCACACCAACTCTCCATGTGCTTCATCAAGGAATTGCAATCTCTCAAATGCTTCAAAGAAGCATCATCTTATTAATCACTCTAAATCACTTGCCACTTTGAGAGGGCTACCTCCTTATTAGATTTATACTCTAATTGAATTTATACTTTCTTGGATGCCTTATAATAGCCTATCTCCCTCTATTTATACTACTTCTAATCTATTCCACTCATCCTTTATATGCATTTAGGATCATTCCTATAATATACTATTCACTATTATTCATTCAACTATTAATTTCCTCTATTCTACCCCCGATATGCATTATATTAGGCTCCCTAAGTATATTACATATATCCATAAATTTGTAAGGGAAACATGGCTTTCACTTACACAAATTTTGATATTAAGTGACTTGAATAATTGGAAGTTCATACCAAAGACAAATTGTGTTGTACATACTTGTACATTTTATCCTTTTTCTCTATAAATTTCATTACTATAATAAGGGTGGGCAATTTATAGATATTGAAATTTAGTATTCTGTACTTGATAATAACAAGCTTGACACACATGACTTGAGTACTCAAACAAGCTCATTATATACCATTCTCCTACACTTTCATGTTATATTATGAGTTAACCCTTTTTTATGTTGTTACACAACTATAGGAACCTCATTATTTGTTTTAAACCTAAAAAATATCTTTCACATACATCTCTAACTCTAAGTTTAGTCTACATGTACACAAGTTAATTCCACCAGATTTGTTAATATCACTAGTGATACCAACCTAATCGGGTCATTATCGACCCTCTCCTAGTAATGGATATTTTCTAAAATCAAAACCATCCTTAAGGTCAGCGCATTATCCTAGCATGTCAGTGGCATGATAAATTACCTAGTTTGAATCATATATAAAAAAATCAAAGTCTCATTCAAAATGGATTTGGCACTTATCTTATATACATATATATACTATTACACACAAAGAAAATATACCCTATTCTTTAAAAAATTAAAATATGTCACTATTAATAGTCACAATAAAATTTTAAATCACTCTACATATAATTCAAATAAATCATTTTCAAGAACCAAATCCAAATTATTAGTTGTGTATATATAGTGAAGGGTCACAATTGCACAATCCCACTAGGTGGGAGAAATACATGTGGCTTTATTTCCATATTTGTAATATTATATACATAGGTAGTGGTTAATAATCAAATGGGGATCATTAGGGACATCTCATCCCATTACACTTTCACCATTGTTTAGGTTTTTAGCCTCACAAGCACACCTAGGTGTCTAAAGAAAAGGATATTGATTTCTAGAGTTGTGTGCATCATCATGGTTCAGGATCATAAATATAGAGAAAGCAAAGATAGTCACAGGTGATGTATCATCATTGTACCTTAATTATGCATAGGTATATACCAACTAATAGGTTAATATCAACTAATGATATTGACCCAATCCTATGGAACTGACCTAACATAGACAACAAATCAATTCTAAAATTGAACAAATGACAAGACTTCTTACCCTTAATTTTCACTTCTAAAATACTGACACAATCATAAAATCAAGCAAAAAGCTAAGTATTGTGATATATTTAGTACTTTCTATATTTAGCATATGCCATTTGTCAAATCAAAATAATCAATCTCAATATTTTACATTTAAATGCATGCTTAGTTTTATATTTATTTATATGAATTACATTTAAAATTGATATCTCAATTAGATTAATCTCACCCATTAATCCAAATTAGGGTAAAATAAAGGGAAATAATTGCAATGGAAAAAATTGAGTGAACCAATAGAGAAGTGGGTACCTCCCCAAGGATTTTATATCTATGGTAGAAATAATTATGCCAATAAGTATCCTTGTAAGTGAAAAAATAGAAACATTGGGCCTCCTCCATTGCCTAAAACTTGATATGCCTTTCAATAGATAATTCATGAAATGGTAAAAAACTTTTAAGTTGAACTTAAAATCACACCTATAAAGGTATTAGGTACACTCTTTGGTTACTTGTAATTATTTTATTTAACATAGGGTAAAAAACATGCTTTATGGCTCTTTGAATTTTGAGCAATATTCCTAGGAAAGTGGGTTATGTGGCTAAGACTTGGTCAATGTAATATGGTAAGCAAGTTGATAAATAGGAAGACAAATGTAAATTATAAGTTATGGCTAAGTATATTTTCCTCTAAAGTAAACATTTTTTACCTTCATTATACTCTCATGATTAAGCCTTTAGTGAACTAGTTATGATAGAATAAGGTGAATTTTGATTTCTTTACCAAAATAGTGGCATGCCTAGATGACCGTGGAAATTCAATTAGTGTTCAAAGGGTCAAGAGAAAAATTATTGTGAAATTTATTTCAGCCATACAACCAAATAAAGCATGAAATAAGGGGTGAATTTTGATTCAATGCATGTTCATGATATAGGAGAGTCAAAGGAACCTACCTTTGAAGGTTATCTTTTCCTACATGAGTACTGAGATGTAATTATAGATGATTCATTCTAGCTTCCTCAAAAAATGGATTTTGACTTATCAATTGATTTTTACCTATATTATAATCTAAGTACATGGATCCTTAAAAAATTATGACCACCAAAAAAATTGACCTAAAATCACAACTACATGAGATGTTTTCCAAATGGTTGATCTACCCTGGCATATCACAATTGTGTGCACTAGTGGTGTTCAATAATAATAAGGATGAAACCCTTAAACTGTATATGACTATCAAATACTAAATAAATAAAAAATTGAAAATTAATATCTATTTCCATATATTGATAATCTTTTTAATCAAATTTGGAGGTTAATTATCTTTTCAAAGATAGATATGGGGAAAAGGTACCATAAATTTTGAATCCATGAGGAAAATGTTCCTTTGATAACATTTAGGACCTATTATGGTCATAATGAGTTCATATTTTTACCATTTTCACTCATGAACACAATATTAGGATTCATGAATCTCATGAATAGTGTGTTCAAGGACTACTTAGACAAGTATGTGCTCATCTTATTATTAAAAAAATTGATATACTCTAGGAAAAAAGAGGAACATGTCATGCACTTTTGGCTAGTAATGCAATGACTTAGGTAGTATAATATTTATGGAAAGTTTTCCAAATTTTATTACTTTGAAAATAAATTGCATTATCTAGGACATTTGATCTTAGATGATGGCATATCAATGAATTTAACCAATAAAATTTCAATTATGGATTGGCCTATGCCTCAAAATGTGTACAAAGGTCATAATTTTATGAAATAGGCTAACTATTACAGGAATGTTTTACAATTATTTTCAAAAATAGGTAATCCCATCACTTCTTTACAAAATAAAATATATAAGTTTGAATGGTATTAGAAGTGTTAGGTAGCATTTCAACCTTTCAAAGAGAGTTTAACTTAAATTTTTATGTTAAGAGTGACCAAATGGTAACTTCACAAGTATCACCTGATGCATCAAGTGGTGGAGTTTGATGCATGAAGACTAAGTTATAGCCTATGACTCATGAAAACTTAAACCTTATGAGTTAAATTATGCTCCTTGTGACATGGAGATGGAAAAAAATCACCCATAAATTATTGATGTGGATAAATTTCCTATTAGGGAATCCATTAAAGCTTTAAAAAAATCATGAGCATGGATACATTTCCTATTAGGAATGTGTTTTGTGATATTATTTTCCTATGGGGAAAAATTATAGATATAATACTAAGCCTATTGTAAATGCCACAATTATGTTGGTGAACATAAGAGGAAGATATATGTAGGGATAATATGTTCAACAATATAAATTGATTATAATACAAGAAAAGGGAGAAGACCATACTAAATCCAACATACATAAAAATATGCAAAGATATCAAGGATTGAATATGATTTAAAAGTATATAGATCTTAAATAAGTTAGGGTTTTAAGTAATAGTTGTTTTTGAAAAGTATATCAAGGATATAATTAGTTAGTTTATGCAAGGATTTGACAAATAAAGAGTCACCTAGATCCAAGATGTAAAAAGGGGACTATTGACTCTTTTAACCACAAGTCAAAATAAGTCAACCCCCTATATGGTTAAACTTGATATAAGGGTCTATGAGGGTCTTTTAATGTGTACCTAGGTCTTATAAGGTCAACATTGTGCTTTAGCTTTGTAATATTTGTCTTAGATAGTCTTGTCATTTTAAGGTCATTTATGAAATTGTATAGTTTAACATGGAGTACAAGTGTGTCAATATGTCATTTAAAATCCATGTGTTAGTTAGGTTTAAAATTAACTATTTTTAGCTAAAAAAATTATAGGTTTCAACATATAAGAAGTTAATTATAAAAAGAGATCATTTGGGCAGTTGTACAGACTACAAAGCATATTTAGCATGTGGGGAAGGATTTAGAGTGACCATTCAGGTACCCTCAACTTATTTCCATGCTTATTCAGATTTGACAAGATAAAAAATGGTATAAAACTATTTTTATTTTCTATCACTCTCTGTTGCATGTAAAAATAGTCAACCACTTTTAGTTTAGTATATATAGTAGGAGGTGAGTTGGATCAAATTATATTGAGGTATGATATTACTCTTTGTGTAATTCAAATCCATAACAATGTTTTTAGGTTTTATTGCTTTTTATTCATGAACCATGGTTAAGAAAGTATATGACTATTTTATGCATGCTTATCCCCATGCCTATAGTTTTCTCTTCTATTTGGATTGGTCTATACAAACCAATAATTAAACATGATTTTGAGGAGTGTGATATTCTTTATCACATGGTCCTTTGTATATTATGCATGTATGGTGTGAATAATTTGAGCATAAATATCTCACTTTGCTAGTTTAGAGCTTCATCTCTAGTCTATAGGTGGTTTTCATCATTTGTAGAGGCTCATATCCTTGTTTAATCTTCTTAACAATGGTATTTCAAGGTAAAAATTTGAGTTTAACCTTCCAATTCATAGTGATCACTAATTTGTCTTTAGAGGTTTAGTTTTAAGTCTAATATTAATAAATAACATAGTCAAAAACATGCCACAGTTAGTTTCCCTTGTAGTCGCCACCTATAGGCAGGTGAAGAAGAGCTTTGAGCACTCACAATAGATTTCAAGGTGGTATGAAGTCTCAAAAAGTGTAAAAAATTATGTTTGAACTATTTAAATGGTTTAATATTGGTTGAGCTAATAAATTATCAATATATATAGCTATGAGACTGATGTCCACCTACAAGCAACTCCACATAGATCTAAGGATGATGAGATGAAGGTATTGAAACTTATTGAGACCTTAATTAAGGTTTAAGAGCATTAAAAATGTCATTTTGATAGTCTTAAAGTCATCGTATTATAGACAGACCCCAAACCATGGTTATAGATGAAGAAAGTTACTAAAGGGACACTTTACCTTAAACTCTTTGAATCACATTTTTCCCATACATTTGATCCTCTCATATTAGAGTGTCTTGGGTTTTGTTCTAGTCTAAGTGTTTCCATCACGTATCCTAGGCCCAAGGGTAATGCCTTTCAAAATAAAATGAATTGATTGGCCATGAGGAGGTAATATAGATACGCCACAACCTTAAATAATTCTCACTATAGACTATAGTACAATCTATAGAATTTTAAGATCAAATGACCTCTCAATGCTACATGACACTTTGGTTGTAGCCCTCAAGACAAGAGACCATATTTAAGTAAGAGATGATACGTAAATTCAAGTAAAAATTTAATGGACTGGAAAACCATGTTGAGACATAGGTAAACACCTATAAGGGTCTCTTTTATTATCAAAAGGACACCTACATTTTGACTATAGAGGACAATACACTAGAACATGACAATTTGGATATCGGCATGACCTAAGATAGGATATGGATAGGTTTAGGTAAGAATATGATTTTAAATAATTAAAATAGAGCCTAGGTATGAAACATATTTTTTAAATCATCCTAAAGGGGTCTATATGGTCTGAGGATTACGATATATAGTCAGCACAGTACACAAACCAATTCATGCATATGGAGAGAGTGTAAATTGAGAAGAGTTGGTAAAAAGGTTGGGTGTTGAGCATATATAAATAAATTCCATAGTGATAATGATATCTCTATAGGAATCTTAAATAAAAGAGGTAGAATAAAAGCATGTCTTAGACCTCACCTACGTCCACACTCAGCTCAAACCTTGCAGATAATACATAATACTATAGGTTTGTCTTGAGAATTATGATGTTGATAACCCTAAAAGAGTGATATAACTTTGTAATATTGAATATAGGGACCCCATGACTTATTTTATCCCTCCATGACTTCACCTTAGCCTATAAAATAGGGGATATGCCCTTTGTTTTATCCTAGATAGAGGGCACTCCCAGATAGTCAAGTCTATAGGCTTGGTGAGTCAGTGATACGGGGATGAAATGTAAAGTGTTTAAACACTACAAAAGGGTGTAGAGAGTTATAATGAGGGTACACTAAGGTGTTAAATTCTTCAAATCCATTGGAAATTACATAGGGTGTCCTAAGCATATAAGAACATAGTTAGGCCTAAGCCCTATAGGGATCTAATTCATTTCTTAGGACCATATGACCATTCCATCATATTTTATTACTTTCAAGGAGAGGTATAGAATGAGTTTGAGCCATTATTGTGTAGAGAACATCTCAAAGTTGATTAAATTTGGCCTATTTCACCTTAGAACTACATAGAATGCACTCTTAAGCTTGATAGGCCAAATTATCTTGATCACACCTATATATAAAAATTTGATGGAGACCCAAGGAATTATGGAGAGTTTAAGGATATCTTACACTTGATATTAGTGGAAATTATTCATAGATTGAATGTCTAGTTTTTATGAATAAATGTTAATAGTCTAAACATGATAAAACCCTCCTAAACCCCTATTTAAGACCCTATTTGAAAGAAATGGAGGGTAATTCATTAAAAAATGTATGGTTTATTAGTAAAATATTTGGACTTGTAGATAACTCTCTCAGGATCCATGACACATGATTGGTCTGAACCCTACTTGTACATATAAGCTTAAAAGAGGGTTTTTTGTAAATATTTATTGTTTTATAGGTATAAATTAGATTTAAATAAGGATGATTATTTAATTAGGTCAAGTGGGAATTTACCTAAATCCATATATTCATTTATTTTTATAGTTGTGCATAAAATGTCTTCTACTAACTCATTCACTTTAGGCAATATGTGGTAGTATTGAAAATAAAGAATGAGTGCCAAGTGAGAGGATGATAAGTCCAAGTGGGGATATTTTTAAGGTCTAATTAATGGATTGGAAGGTATAGGGGTTTTATATAGGTTTCCTAAAACATCTCCCTTAGATATTGTTAGAAAATTGAAGGCCATCTTGATGATAAATGTGAAGATAGATTTATAAGACTAGTGATGGTGATTGTAGATGGTGAGTACAAGTGTCTAAAAGATGGCTAGTAGTTAGGGATGTATCTAATGACTGTTAAAGCTTATTTTTAACCCCCCTCAAACATTTCATAGGTTTAAACTCTTCCTAGTCTAGTTTTGAGTAGTCAAAAGATGCCCAATCATGAGGGTAGTTTTAAGAAGGCATTTGAAGGGTCATACACCAATTTTGAGGAGTTTTCATGCTTCATGGTCTATTTCATACTCGATTATCCTATAATTTAAATATTTTTCATGCCTTGAAATATGGCATTGTGACCCTTGATCTCCACTTTCTTCTCTCTCTTCTCACATTCTATAAATTCAAGCCATTTTGGCTCTTGTATTCTAATCCCACACCTTGTATGTCAAATCCATACTTATTTTATATTGTGCTTTGACTTTGAAATAGTATATTCAATCTATTTTTGAGTTCAAAAACTATCTTGTTTAATTATTTTAAGTGATGTGTAGTGAAAGGTTAAGCGATTAACATCTATCCTTACTTTCTCTCAATCCTTCCATGTTTGATGCAAGTTGTTCCACTCTAATAGGTAACAAGAAGTGTTGTTAGGTGTATGGGTATATTTTCAAGTGTAAAAGTATCCTTAGTTTCTAAAACTGATCTCTAGTTTACTTACATTGATTATTTTCATGCATATCACCTCCATGTTTGAAATACTAATGTTAGATAAATTTAGGATTCTAAGACTAGTGTTGTGAGTCATGTCTCTTAGTGCACTTGTATATTAGTCATGAGGAGATATTTTTATTGTATCACCCTATTATATTATATTAATTTCATGTCTACTTATATCATTTTATTCTAAACAAATAGTTAGCATAGGTGATAATCACTTAAGGATCAATCTAAGAAGCTAATCCTTAAAACTAGAGGTCTACCTCTACCATAGGCAACCCACATTTTCAGAGGTATTATAATGTTTCCCAAATCTTAGAGTAGGATTTAAAAACATCCTCTAGGTAAAATATTTGGTGACAATAGCTTTTTCATACCTTGTGGGACACTTGTCTCAAATATAACTTGTTAAGGTGAATGTTGGTATTGACAACATCACAGCTACATATGGTGTGATACTCAGAATTTGGTGACTCCATTCAAGGTAATATCTAGTTGTAGACCATTATTTTATTATTTATTATTTTCATACTTCATGGTCCTTACTAGGTCGTCTTCTATTAGATTTTTCAATCCCATAAACCCACCTATTCAACCTGAACTTCCTCTTAAAGTTAAACATCCTCAACCTATTCTAAATTTTGAAGAGCAAGAGGAATTTACAAGCCAAGAATATCAAGAGAGTGAAGAGGAAATTGAGGATAATATGGCTATGAAACATGCCTTCCTAGAATTTAACACTAAAATCACATCCATCTCAATGCATATGATAACATACCTCTTAATTCCACTGAGAGTGTTCCCACATTTAATGGTGAAGGTCATGTCACCCCTAGTGAGCATATTAGGTATATGTCAAACTTCTATAGTTTTCACAATGTTATTGAGGTCAATATCACCATTAGAATCCTTTCCATGTCCCTTATATTGAAATCACTTGACTGGTATAGGGCATTGCTTAGAATTTGTATCACCACATAGGATGATTTTAGAGACTTGCTAACATCAAGGTTTGAAGACAAGAGTGATACACATCACTCATTCACCAACTCAATGTAATTTAAAGAGTCAGGAACCTAGAACATAAATGCTTTGATACCATGTGTTGGGATAAATAACTGGAAGCACACAATTGATTACCAAATACAAGCAACTTAATATGTGGAAATTAACCAGAATACACAAGTAACTAGAATTCAGAAATAACACAGAATATGAGAGACAATACACAACTTGTATTAAAACTCTTTCAGAAGGAAATACAACAAAGAATATTACCACAGTTCTTCTTCCTTACACACCTCTAGGGCTCCCACACCTCTAGGGCATAAATAGTAAATCTTCTCTCAAAGCTCTCTCTCTTAGGTCCCAACACACAACTCAAACACAGAGTTGGTGTTCACCTCCAACCAGCCAGTATCCACTACTACCAGTACTCCTATGCTCCATGCACACCACAAGTGCTCCACGCACTCCACAAGTACACAAACATACTTTAAGTAGATCTCCCCTAAACTTGCAATAACCTACACCTCAATCTGATCTTACTTATGGAAGGAACTCCCTTGCCTTCCTCTTTGCTCTTTATGAGTACCCACTGTACTCCAAGTAGATCCCACCTAATCCTGCTCCTTGTGTTGTTGTCCTATCTGATCTTGCACACCTACAAATCAATCTAGTTCTACACCCCTATGAACCTTGACCTTGCACACACATACACCTGCAAATCAATGATCTTACTTACCATGTAGATCTCCTAAAGTAGCCATCCTCACCTGATGACCAAGATCATACATACATGAAGAACCCTGTTGATTCTCCAATCCAGCACCCACACTTGGTACTGTGGCACTAGGAGGAACACACCATGCTCACCTCACACATAGAAGGAGCTTATATTATTGCTCTCTTACTCTCTATCACAACTTTATAATACAACTAATGAGTCTCTTAAGTAGATCTCATGCAAACAATAATTAGACACCTAATTACAATAATTAGATCCACAACTCTTAGTCTAAAATTGGCTCTCAACATGAAAACACTTGGTTCGTCAACAAACTACCCATAAAACACTCGCAGCTGAACCACACATGTGACCGACGTTGGTCCCTATCTACCTGGGGGTGCCAACGCCGGCTGATCTCTAACCGACATCAATTGCCTTCTTTTCTAATCCTGTCGACGTCAGTTGGCTTGACTAACACCGGCGTCTGTGACACTCTGCAACCCTTCGTAACCTCCTTCCCTACTTGCATCAGTGAAGCTTTTAGCTCCACAACCTAACAATATTATAAAGGACTTGGTATAGGATACCTCCTCCTTTGAGACCACTTAAAATCTTTATGGTCCCCACATATCTAAGAGTTATTGGTACTGACATAACCATAATGTTGTAGGTCATGGGTGGCTACACCTTAACTGAAGCATATGACCTTGCCATTAGAGCTAAGAATGGTCTAATACAAGCTAGGAAGTTTCCTTCAAAATTATACATGCCTATACTAGTAAATACTTCTACTAATCCAAGTGTTTCCCAAATTCCAAATTTCAACACCAAGTCTAGAGATGCCCCTAAGAAGGAAGAAGCTACTAGTGATAAAGATACAAGGATCCAGTTCTTAGAAGATTATCTTAGGTAAGTGAATATACATAATGGTTTTCATCAAAACCCTACACCTATCCTCAATAAGGAAATAGGTTAACACCTCAGCAATATGGTCAAGGTAGAGGTCAAGGGCAACCTAACTTAAATAGGTCTGGCAATGCATACAATCCAAATTTCACCTCTAACACAAGAGCAATGGTACCAATGCATATCAACTTGGTATAAGGAGACAAGTGGTATCAAGGTCAATTCATGGATGCTAATGAAGGTGGGGATCAATCTTTAGTTTCTCAGGGAGGAGTAACTCCTCAACCATTAACAGAAGATGAAGTTCTCATGCAAGCAAATGAAGGATGCCAGCCTTAAGGAGTGAACTTTAAAATTTTCTAGTAGAAGACACCTATGTTAAACAATTTGATAATTCAGTTATATACAATACTTAAGCAAAGAGTAAGGCCTTGGGATATTCTCATGGTGTTCCTACAATTTCAATTAATCCTTCTCCAAGGAAGTAAGGTGTGACTTCAAACATGGTAGTCTCTACAACTCCTATACCTAATTCAAATTAGAATGTTGGAAGGCCTAATCAAAGTGCACCAATGTCTCAAGATCCAAACACTTCCTTTCCTCCAAGGACACAATAAAACATAAATGCTCCTTATTTGAACATTGTTGACTCCATGAAGAATGTTAAAGCTAGTATTTCTCTTTGGGATGTCATTCACATGCCTAGTTAAAAGGAAATTTTGCAAAAACAACTATCTCAAATTCATGTTAGCCCTCAAAAACCATAAATTCATGGTGTTTTTTCTCTCATCAATTCTCCTAATCACGATATAGATCCCTCTTATAAATCTAAGCCTCCACCCTTATACCTCACTCTCATTATGGGGTACAAACTTGTTCACAACTACATAGTAGATAATGGGGCTAGTTCTTAAGTGATTCATAAAATTGTATCTTATAAATTAGGCCTAAAATATGAACCATATAATAAGGGGCTACTACAACTTGATGGAAAACCTACTAAGTCAATAGGACTAGTCAAAGGATTGAGAGTCTTCTTACATGATTATCTTAGCTTCCCCATCTTTCAAGACATTATGGTTGTTGACTTATCTACTCACTTTGGTTTTTTCCTCTCAAGGGATTTCACATCCAAGATAGGAGGCTACCTCTCAGCTAATTTCTCCTTATTGGCCTTTAGTACAATGTATGGATCAAAGGTAACCATTAAAGCTCAACCACTAGCTAAATTCCATATTGAGCCCTATGTAGAATTAAGCTCTAATTTGAATTATGTCATCAATGATCATGAGGATTCTATTGTGGATGATGGATCATCCTATAAGATTGAGGGCATATCTGATTTGTTTCTAGATGATTATGGTGTAGACACCTATGGATATAACCCATACACTTACTTTGAACAAACTGATCTTGGCACACACATCATCCATGAGGGGGCATATGATAAATCTAAGGTAAGCATTAAACATTCTTTTTCATAGGTTGTTGAGGGTAATTACCTCATTCACATGTATGATGATGATATTTTACAAATATGATAGACCAATATGATGAGAAGGACAATGTCATTCTACTTGTACATGAAGGAGAAGTCCTTAAAGATGACATTCATGAAAAAGAATATTACCTATGGCAAAGGTTTCATTCCATATGTCAAGAGTTTGAATAGTTGAGTAGATGTGATTCCCCTCCTTAGAAGTGTATATCTGATGGTAAGTTTGTTGATAAAAATAATAAGTAGGGTTTTAAGTGTTTTATCAAGCATAAATTTAAGTGTCTTATTAAGAATAAAGATGAGCATCAATATACTATCCAAGAAGTTGTAGTCATGGAGGAATCAAATGAGACCAAGGTAGAAAATATTGTCCTTAATAAGAATTCAACACTTCAACCTAGGTTTGAACCTTTTTATATGTGTTAAGCATAATGAAGACAAACTTGATGGTCTTATACATCGAGTGCATCATGACATTAAAGAAAGTGAAATTAAGACAAATTTGATCACTCTTAGATTATAGTTTGAGGAGTGCCAATCAAACATGGAAAAATTCAAGAAGGTTGTTATTTCAAACAATATCTCTGGAGTAAAATATAGAACATCCTTGAAATCTAAAAGTAGTCCACTTGCAGATAGAAGAAGATTCAAGGATGGTAAGTCTTTTGATCATCAACATGAGTAAGTGCTTATTAACAAGCATGTTCCACATGATAGATTTCTTTTGTGGAGCAGAAAGGATGAAAGAGGAACCATCGTTGACCCTAGATGAAACATGGTGAGTTTTTTTTCACCTCAAATTCTTGAGGATTTAGTATATACTAGGATAGGTGTGTGCTTTTATTATGTGTGTGTGTGTTTTCCTAAGTGATCTTGAGAACATGTGTGTTTTCTTAAGTGTCTTATTTTGTGTGATATTTGATATTGTTTGGTGTGGTTTTATATTCAATTTAATATCTAATTTTTTCATAAGTGACTCCATATCCTAATGGATGGGAGTAGGATACTGGTCTTTGGCATAGTTGGCTTACCACCCCTAAGAATTTACTAAGAATGTTGACTATTTTAACCACAATTCAAAATAATTCAACCCCATATATGACCATACTTAATATATGAGTCTATTATGGTATTTTAATGTGTATTATGGTCTTATAAGGTCAACATTGTGCTTTATCTTTATCATATTTGTCCTAGATAGTCTTATGTCATTTTGAAACCACTTTTGGGGTCATTTATGAACTTGTAAAATTTACCATAGAAGATAAGTGTGTCAATATTTCATTAAATTTCAATGTGTTATTTAGGTATTATATTAACTATTTTTAGCTAACAAAACTATAGGTTTCAACATACAAGAAGTTAACTACAAAAAGGGAGAGTTTGGGCAGTTATACAGACTGCATAGCATATTTTGCATGTGAGAAAGGATTTATAGTAACCCTTTAGGTAATCTCAACTTATTTCCATGATTGATAAACTTTTAAAATCTCAAAAATGGTATAAAACCATTCTGCTTCTCCATCACTCTCCTTTGCATACGAAAATGGTCAATTGATTTTAGTCTAGTATGAATAGTAGGAGTTGAGTTGGGTCAAATGATCTTGATGGATGATATTAACATTTTTTTACTTCAAATACATAAAAATATTTTCATGTTTTATTGTTTGTGTTTTGTGATCTCTAGTTAAGAAGGTCTATGACTATTTTATGCATGTTCATCCCCATGGCCTATAGTTTTCTCTTCTATTTAGATTGGTCTGTATAAACCAGTTGTTAAAAATGATTGTGAGGAGTTTTATATTCTTATCACATGGTATTTTTTATATTATTCATGTGAGGTTTGAATAAGTTGAGCATAAATATCTCACTTTGATATTTGAGAGCTCCATTACTAGCTTGCAGATAGTTTTCATAATTTGTAAAGGCTTATATCCTTATTTGATCTTCTTAAAAATGGTAATACAAGGTAAAAATTTGATTTTAACCTTCCAATAAATATTGATCAATCATTTGTATTTTGAGGTTGAGTTTGAAGTCTAATATTAATAAAGAACACAGTCAAAAACACGTCATAATCAGTTTCCCTTGTAGCAGCCACCTATAGTTAGGTGAAGAAGAGATTTGAAAAGCCAAGGTAATAGGATGAGGATATTTTAAGGTGGTATGAAATCTTATAAAGTTTAAACAATAAATTTTTAGCTATTCAAATGTTTTGATATTAGTTGAGATAAAAAATTCTCTAATGTATATAGTTTTGAGACTAATGTCTACCTACAAGTAGCTCCATAGATATCTAAGGATGATGAGATGAAGGTATAGAAAATTTTTGAGATTTTATTGAGGTTTAATATAATTTAAAATTATATTATGATAGTCTTGGAGTCATCATATTGTAGATAGACCCTAAACCATGCTCATAGGTGGAGAAAGTTGTTAAAGGGACACTTTACCTTAAACTCTCTGAATCACATTTTTCTCATACATTTAATCCTCTAATATTAATTTGTCTTGAGGTTTGTGATATTATAATTTTTTCCATCATGTAAACCAAGCCTAATGGAAATGCCTTTCAAAATAAAATGGATTGATTGGCCATGAGGTGACAGTACACTCGAACATGACAATTTGTATGTTGGCATGAACTTAGATAGGATATGGATAGGTTCATGTATGAATATGATTTAAAATACTTAAAATAGAGCCTAATCATGAAATATATTTTTTATAACATCCTACAATGGTATTTTTGGTCTAAGTATTTCCACTTACAATTAGCACAATACATAGACCAATTCATGCATATATGGAAAGAGTGTATATTGATAAGAGTTGGTAGAAATGTTGGGTGTTGAGAATATGTAAATTAATTAAATAGTGGTAATTAAAAATTTATTTTAATCTCAAATAAAATATTTAGATAAAAAACAAGTCTTAGACCTCACCTACAACCACACTCAATTCAAATCCTATAGATAGTACATAGTACTATAGGTCTATCTTGAGAATTGTGAAGTTGAAAACCCTAAAAGAGTGATCTAAATTTGGTATTTTTCATATAGGTACCCCATGACCTATTTAATCCCTATATGAATTCACCTTATTCTATCAAATAGAGGAGATACACTCTATTTTGTCTCAAATAGAGGGCACTCCCAAATAGTCAAGTAGCAGACTCAATGACTAAGTGATAAGGGGATGAGATATAAAATGTTAAAACACTAAATAAGGGTGTATATAGTTGTAATTAGGGTAAAATAAGTTTTTAAATACCTCATATCCATTGGAAACTACATAGGGTGGCCTAAGCATACAAGAACATAGCTAGGCTTAATAGGCCTAGAATTAGGTCTAAGCCCTACAAGGTTCTAGTTCATTTCCTAGGACCATATGACCATTAAATCATATTTTATGAATTTCAAGGAGAGATATATATTATTTTTATACATTGGTGTGTAGAGAACATCTCCAAGTTGATCAAATTTGGCCTATTTCACCTAAGACCTATACAAAATACACTTTCAAGCTCGATAGGCCAACTTATCTTGCTCACACCTGTATGAAAACACTGAATGTATACCCAAGGAGTTAGGGAGAGTTGAATGAGTTACTACACTTTATTTTAGGGTAATTTTTGATATATTAAAAGTCTAGTTTTTATGAACAAATTTTAATAGTATAAACATGATAAAACCCTCCTAAAACCCTATCTAAGACCTAATTGGAAAGAGATGGAGGTGAATACATTTAAAAGGGTATAGTTGATAAATAAATTTTTTGTACTTGAATATATTTCTCTCAATTTATATGACACATGATTGGTTTGAACCCTACTTATACAAACAAGCTTGAAATAGGGTTTTTTACAAAGATTTATGTGTTTTATAGGGATAGAGAAGATTTGAATAAGGAGAATCATTTGATTAGGTAAAGTGGTAATTTTCATAACTCCATATTTCCATATATGTGCATAAAAATTCTTATGTTAACTCATTCACTATAGGTAGTCTATGGTAGATAGTGAAAATGAAGAATGATTGCCAAATGAGAGGATGATATGTCCAAGTGGGTATCTATTTAAGGTCTAATTCATGGAGTGGAAGGTAAAGTGGTATTATAAAATTTTATTAGCACCTATACCTTGGATTTTGTTTTAAAATTTAAGTCCATCTTGATGATAAACGTAAGATAAACCTATAAAGCTAGTGATGATGACTACAGATGGTGAGTACAAGTGTCCAATACATGGCTAGAATTTAGGGATGCATTTGATTATTATTTAATACTTTTTATAAACCCCCTCATATAGTGAATAGGTTTTAAATCTCCCTAGTCTAGTTTTGAGTAGTCAAAAGATGCCCAATCATGAGGGAATTTTCAATAAGGCATTTAAAAGGTCATATGCTAGTTTTTAGTAATTTTCATGCTTCACATGGACATTTATCTAAAGATACATTACATGTTTTATTCCATACTCCATTCTCATTAAACATAACTATTTTTCATGCCTTGACATGTGGCATTATGACCCTTGAGCTCCACTTTCTTCTCTCTCTTCTCACATTCTATAAATGTAAGCCATTTTGGTTTTTGTATTCTAATCCCACACCTTATATGGTAAATCCTTGTTGGTTTGATATTGTACTTTTCCTTTGAAATAAGATATGCAATCTATTTTTAAGTGTAGAAACTATCTTTTCTAAGTCTGTGAAGTGATGTATAGTGAAAGGATAAGTGATTGACATCTATCCTTACTTTCTCTCAATCTTTCCATGTTTGATGCAAATTTTTCCACCCTAATAGGTCACATGAAGTTTTTTCAAGTGTATGGGTTTATTTTCAATTCTAAAAGTAGATTTAATGTCTAAAACTAATCTTTGGTTTATTTACCTTGAGTAGTTTCATGCATATCACCCCCATGTTTGAAATACTAATGTTAGAGTAATTCAAGATTCTAAGACTAGTGTTATGAGTCATGTCTCTTAGTGCACTTATATGTTAGTCATGTGGAGATGTTTCTAGTGTATCACCCCCTTAGATTATCTTAGTTTCACATCTAGTTATATCCCTTTTCATCTAAGCAAACAATTAGTGTAGGTGATAAGCATGTAAGGATTAATCTAAGGAGTTAGCCCTTAGACTTAGAGGTCTACCTCTAATGTAGGAAACCCATAGGCCTATAGGTATTCTAATGTCTCCCAAATCATAGAGTAGGCTTGAATAACCTCTTCTAGGTTTCAATATTTTATGACAATAGGTACACTAAAGATAGATAAATTTTATTATATGGTAACCAAGAAGTATCTATACTGAATATTGTAACCAAGAGGTTTCTAACTAAGGTTGTAATTATATGCAAAAATAAAATAATAAAATCTAGGCATTAGACTACAAAACCATATTTCTCTAGCATCTGTATATATAAAAATAAAATAAAATAAAATAAGGATTATTGATATGGATAATTACCTTGGTTGTCAATGCATGAATCTCCCCCCTTGGCTCAAATGGCATTTTATGAGAGATTTTATAGGTGAAGCTCAAGATGTAAATGAGAATACCTATCATTAATTTGTGACTCCAAATACTAGGTATAACTTGATATTTTAAGTCATGTCCTTAAGACTCAAAATATATTATACAAACATAAACATTTATAAGTATAAGATCATATACACTAATTCATCTTCTTCTAGTAAAGATACATTTTCATGTGCAAGTAGAGTCAAACAACGTTAATTTTTATAAAATTGACATCTGGAAACCCTATATATATGAGTATAACTCTTGAAAGTGACCTAAGAAATATGTTGATAGACTTTATTCTTATCAATACATTAAGAATTGGGTCAAAAACAATAATACACCGATTAAGTCCAATACAATATAAAGGGAACAAAACTATATTAAGCATGGTCAATACCATTAAAAAGGGACCATATGTAGGAAAATGATTGTGTCATCCATGCTTAATACAGTATAAAACATAGGTATCATTACAAAGCTAACTTGACATGTCTAAGTTATTATGGAAAAATGTATGAAATTAGATAGAATAGGAAGAAATAATTGAAAAGATTAATGGAGAAGGATAGACTAATTAAATAACATGATAATGAGTATACTTAGGTATAAAATATGATTATCTAATAATATATCATAATGTACCACAAGTTAGCATACCCATATCTCAGTGTACTCTTTAGGACATACACTTAGGGATATTGATGCAATGATGAGACCTATAGGATAAATCATGAGTAACTTAAAAATATAGGTGTATACATATGCCCCACCCAAATATCATCATGGGTCATAATAACATGAGTGGTGATTTTTTAAATAACATAGCAACATGAAATAAAAAATCAAGCATTGTAAATAAATGATGATAAGTGAAATAAATAAAATTAATATATGCACACCTTGAATTAGCTTTCCACCAAAATGAATGCATGAAAATACCTTAGTCTTGATCATGATGAGTGTAGAAATGGCATATGTTAACTCTTATGATAAAATGGTAAAAATGGAAAAAGTAATACAAGAATGCATAAGGGAGTCTAAGAATGGAAGTATGTATAACTCTCAAAAATTATGTTAAAAAGGGAGGAAATATAGATATCCATGAAGTAAAAGCTTGGTTAGGTCCAAAAGAAACAAAGATAGATAAAAAGATAAAATGGGTTAGATAGCCATGAGGAAAATGATAAAACAATTTTGGATAACCCAAGGAAAAAAGATGATATTATATAAAGTAAGGATAAAAATTTAGAAATAAGACTAGACAACCCATAAAAAGGAGATTAAAAACTCAATGTCCAAAACATAACTAAGATAAATCCTATAAAAATAAGGCAATTACCAAGAGAATATCTTGTAAAAATTAAAATGTGTATCTTCAATTAAAACATGATGAGTTTAAATTGTAACTTCTAAACACTGGCTTCTATCATAATATTAACATTTCTAAACGATATAGAGAAAAGGAGATGGGAAAGATGGGAAATATTTGACTCTCTAATTAGTTTGGAAAGTATAAGAGTTTCAACATCAATGGCCCTAGAGAATTCAACTCAACAAGCATGAACTTGGGATAACTATTAAAATATAAATATCATCTTGTGAAAGATATATGCATGAAAATTGAAAGGATCCTACCTTTCCAAGATGATTTTCCCACGAGAACTTGACGGGAGAGATGTCTGCGAAGAATGGCAAGACAAAGCCCGACCAGGGCGTGGGCGCTGGAGAGGACGTGGATGAGGGAGCTGTCGGTGAAACAGGGGAGGCGAGTGGGGGGCTGGCTCTGCCTGCCCTTGATGGAGACCCCTTTTACCATGGAGAAAGACCGAAACTAACTAAAGTAAATGGATGTTTCCCATGAAGCAATGATAGGCCGATCTTGGTGGTCCCTCCAGCGGCGGTCAGAGAGGATTTGGAATACTTGACAGGCCATGCTTTGATTTGCAAATTTTTGGGTCTCAGGATCTCACAGTCAGCCTTGGAAACTTGGATGAGGCGCACCTGGCATGTGGAGGGAGACATTGATATAATGCTGGCTGCCAACAGTTATTTTCTGGTAAATTTCTCTTCCATTTTTGATAGAAATCGCATTTTTGAAGGGGGACCATATTTTTATGGCCGCATAGAGCTATTCATTAAACCTTGGCATGCTGGATTCAATTCGGCGGAGGATTTGCCTGCCAGTGTTCCTGTATGGGTTCGTCTCCCATGATTGCCTCTAGAGTTTTGGCGGGAAGATATCCTGCGTCAAATTATAGCATTGTTGGGAATGCCAATCGCGGTCTCCCATCAGTCTCTAGACAAAAAACTCATCTCCTTTGCCCGAATCTGTGTGGAAATCAATTTAAACAATCCGTTGCTAGAATCAATTGAAATTAGCTTAGGGGAATCATCCTGGATACAGCAAGTCGATTATGAAGCCATTCCTTTCCGGTGTAGAGTTTGCCATGTTTATGGCCACCTACATAGACAATGCCCTCAAGTGGGGAGATTCAGTGAAGGGGTTCCTCAGAAAGGAAATGCTGCTGAAATGCCAGCTCAAAAAGATACCTACGCAGCATTACCTGGGAATGTAGTGACAGGAAAAGACGCACCAAAAGGGGTAGAGGTGTTCTTAGAAAGGGGGGAGCTCCAAGCCTTGACAGGGAAGGATTCTCCCAAGTCCGTAGGCGTGGGAGAGAGCGCGGCCTGAGGGGGAGAAACCAGGACAGATCTGCGAGCTCGAGTTTTAATAGGTTTGAAGTTCTAGATGGTATGGCAATAGAGGATGGTGTTACCCTTGAGGAGGTGGGAGAACCTCTAGGAAGAGTTGCAAACAACACACCTATAAATCTTTCCCAGGACATAGTGATTCAGCAGGAGCAAGAAAGTGAACAGGGGTTGGACGCTGAAAGCATGGAGGACATTTTGGAATAGCAAACCAAGGAGTGCAACTGGGCTGATCAGGTGAAAGGGAGGGAGACTCCTCAAAAAGATAAAGGAGTGGGAGAGGCCCTGGGATTAATGCAAAAACCTTTTAAAAAGGTATCTTTTTCTACACCTTCCAGACCAGGGGGTAAAAAGGATCAGGAGAAGCTTAAGCGTGCAGGGGATTTATTGGTTGAATCGGGAGAGGTTAAAACCTTGGTCGAACACTTCACCCATTCTACTCAATGATCGTGATGTCTTGGAATGTGAGGGGGCTGCATAGTGTCCCTAGACAAAAAACTATGCAGAATTTAATCTTTGCTCACTCTCCGGATATTTTATGTATCCAGGAGACGAAGATGTCAGTTGATACTATGTTAAGAAAGGCATCCAAAATTTGGAAGGGTGGCCAATGTCAATGTGTAGGAGCGCGTGGTAGTGCAGGTGGGTTAGCAATGTGCTGGGATCCGGTAAAGCTTACACCAACCCAATGGATGGCGACTACATCGACGTTATCCATGATTGCCTCTTCACCGAAAACTGGAGAAACGATTTTGGTCACTAATATTTATGCACCTGGAGATACTCAAGGCCAGTTGAAGATGTGGGAACACTTATGCTACATTCGTAGCTGCTGCCCTTATCTCCCTTGGATAATGTGTGGAGATTTTAATGTTGTGCTAAATTTAGAGGAGAAGAGGGGAGGGCTAAATCAGCTTGACTCATCTTCGGAGCTTCTCAAACTCAATATGGAGCGGCTGCGCCTATCAGATGTGAAACCCACAAACGGGAGATTTACTTGGAGCAATAGAAGACCTGGTAAGGATGCAATTTCTGAGTGTCTGGATAGATTTTTAGTTTCATCCTTCTGGCTGTCTAGTGCTTTCTCTATTGTTTCTGAAATCTTGGATTGGCGGGGATCTGACCATTGGCCTATCAAACTCACAACTAACTTCATCAGGTGCCCTAGGAGACCTCCCTTTAAATTTCAGTTAATGTGGCTCAGGGATTTATCTTTGCATACCCTTATGGCCCAATGGTGGCGGCAGGGGAATCCAGAATATGGGACTGCTATGTACTCCTTTGTTAAGAAACTGCAATATGTCAAAAGGAAGTTACAGGTGTGGAACAGAACCAATTTTGGTAATATGAATACTATGAAAAAGGCTGCCCAAGACAGGCTGGACAATATTACTAGGAAGATTTTGAACACGGGGTCGACTGAAGAGCTGCATAAGGCTGAATTTGTTGCATTAAAGGAACTTAATGAATGGGAAATGAGAGAAGAAATCTTTTGGAAGCAGAAAGCCCAGATCGAATGGCTGCAAGAAGGAGACAGGAACACGGCCTTCTTTCATAAATCGGTACAGGCAAGGCGCAACAAGAACTATATAGCAGTTCTTGTAACCAAGGAGGGCATTAATACCTCTTCTGTTGCTGCCATAATGGAGGAGGCTGTTCGCTTTTACACGAAACTTTTTTCTGAAGAAGTTCCTATAGCAGATTTGGAGAGGGAAAAAGTGTTGTCCTGCATTCCGCATATTATTACAGCTGATATGAATTCAGCTCTCTTGAAACCTATTGAGAAGGCGGAAGTGGAAAAAGTAGTTTTTACTATGAATAGAGGGAAGGCACCAGGCCCGGACGGATTTCCAGCTGAATTTTTTCAGGAGTTTTGGGAGATTATATGCCATGACTTAGTGGAGGTGGTGCAAGAGTCATACCGCAACAAGGAGATGCTCAGAGCGATTAATGCTACCTTTTTGGTCTTGATCCCAAAGAAAGAACAGGTTAGTCAGATGGATCATTTTTGGCCTATAGCTCTTTGTAACATGGTGTACAAGATTATTACCAAACTCATAGCAGAAAGGCTGAAAGTTTACCTCCCAGAGGTTATTTCGGAGGAACAAGGGGGCTTTGTTGCGGGAAGGCAGATTCTAGATGGTGTGGTGATTGCTTCAGAGGCTATCCATTCTATGAGCATTTCCCAACAGAGAGCGATGTTTGTTAAGCTGGACTTGGCTAAAGCGTATGATAGGGTTGACTGGGGTTTCATGCAAAAGATCCTCCTGGCTTTTGGTTTTAGTCAGGCTTGGGTTAGCTGGGTGTGCAGCTGTGTGACCATGCCTTCGTATTCTGTTCTTATTAATGGGACTCCTTCCAGATTGTTCGGGGCTTCTCGTGGGCTTCGGCAAGGGGATCCGCTATCACCATACCTGTTTATTCTTTTGGCGGAGGGCCTTGGGAGACTCATAAAATCTCAAGCTATGCAGGGTTGGATTCAAGGTTGGAAGTGGGGTAATGGTGGGGCTAAGCTGACCCACCTCCAGTTTGTGGATGACACCATCATTGCTGGGCTTGCTCGTATCAGGGAGGCGCAGATGTTTCAGAGTGCTCTAGACACTTATTTATTGGCTTCGAGACAACAGATGAATGAAGGAAAATCATCCATCTATTTCTTCAATATGCCTGAGTCTATACAATGCAAGATTTCTACTATATTGAGATTCCAACCACAACCTCTTCCGGTGATTTATTTGGGAGTTCCCATCGTGGTGGTCAGCCAACCTCGGCTATTCTGGCAAAACATTCTGGACAAGTTAAGGCAGAAGGTGAATCATTGGACTCATAGGTGGCTCACGATGGCGGGTCGGGTGACTTTGCTTCAGTCGGTCATCCAAGCTCTTCCCATATATCGTAGCATGGTCCAGGTGGCGCCGAAGTACTTCCTCCATGAGTATGATGCGCTATCCAGGCAATTTTTGTGGAGTGGCAACCTCAGAAACTCTAAGTGGAGCTTGATCAAGTGGAGCAAAGTGTGTAGTCCCAAAAGAGAAGGTGGTCTTGGACTAAGGTCGGCCACCCTGTCTAGCCAAGCCCTTGCGGCTAAGCTGTACTGGAGGTGGTGTACTAACCAATCCCAGCTATGGGCTCAGATTCTTTGGTTGAAATATTTACCTGGGGTGTGCCCGACTGAGATCCCTAGGTATCCCATTGAGGGAAGAGGTTCTTTGGTGTGGAGCACACTCAAATTGGGAACCCTTCTGGTGCAAGCTAAACTTTTTTGGATATGCAATAGTGGCACGAAGGCGTTGTTTTGGGATGACTCTTGGAATGGCCTCCCACCGCTTGCTCACTCGCACCCCCATCTGCAGGACCTATGGGAGGCTTTCCATATTGATGGCTGGGATACTGTAGAACATTATAAAGAGGAGATTCAGATGGGAGATGCCAGTAGGTACATTTGGAAGCAGGAGAGATCATGGCCGCAAGGGGGGACTGTTGAGGACAGACAGGAACTTCTCCAGATTTTGGCACATAGAGACTGTAGCTCACTGTGTGAAGAGGACAACTTGGCTTGGGGGGGCGATTCCAGTGGTATTTATACTGTTTCTTTCAGTTATCAGACGCTGATTAAGGAGCAAATTGGAGCTGTGGATTTTTTGTGGAGTAGGAAAATCTAGAATCCTGCGGCTTGGCCTAAATGCAATTTTTTCTTGTGGACTCTCACCTATAGGAGGTGTCTCACTTGGGATAATCTCATTAAGTGTGGCTTCCAAGGACCATCAATTTGCTTGCTGTGTCGGGACAGTGGAGAGAATGGAGAACATTTATTTTTTCAATGCACTTATGCCAAAGAGCTGTGGCATTTGTGGTGGGATGCTTGGGGTCACCCATGTTGGCACGCTAGATCCCTGACTGAGTTCTGGCAGCGCATGGACAGTCCCCCCAGCAAGGCGTCCTTTTTGAAGAAAGCCTAGACTATGGGTCCTTCCTTTATTTTGTGGCACCTCTAGCTTGAGAGGAACAGAAGACTTTTCTAGGAGCGCAGCCTGTGTATTAGCAAGTTGTGGCTGAGAATTCTGGTGGCGCTTCAGGAGACACTCTACGTCAAAGGGGAATGGTGCGATGACTTGGAGGAGCCTGACGCCTCTGTTTTGAGCCACCTATCCCTTGGCGTGCCTGTGGCTGTGCACCCATGCAGCTTGGTTCGCCCTTTGACCTCCAGCAAACACGGAATGCGCCCGATCAGCCGTGCTGGGAGCTGGATGCCACCGGTGGGAGATATTGTCAAAGTCAATGTGGACGGGTCTGCTCGTGGGAATCCAGGGGATGCTGGAATTGGAGTCATTACCAGAAATGCTTCAGGTAAGGTATGTTTTTTAATCGCAGAGTATAAAGGTCACCACACTAACAATTGTATGGAGGCGATGGCTGTCCTAGAGGCTTTGAGAATTTGCAGTAAGCAGGGGATTTACAGCATTGTTTGTGAATCAGACTCGCAGGTGGTGGTTAACCTGCTAAATAACTCAAACTCTATTTGCACGGATTGGAAACTTGGGGCGATTATAAAACAGATTAGACAGTTAATCCCATTTTTTGAATTAATTTCCTTTAGACACATTCCTCGGGAATGGAATGCTGTGGCCGACTGTTTGGCAAAATGGGCCACGGATCATGGGCTAAATTGGGTTATTTATGAACAGTGCAGGCTTCTTGTTGAGTTGATTCCGACCCTGACTCAACTGCTTGAGCAGGATTTGAGAATGTAGTTTGGTTTATTGGTGTTTAATAAAAATTTTACCCCCTCTTTAGTTGCAAGATGATTTTCCCACTCCTCATGACCCTGATTTGAACATCAATCAGCTACAGTGATTAGTTACTTACATTAACAATTAGGTGGTACCAATAATATATAATTAAATATTTATACCCTAGTATACTAGCCTATCACACTCTAATAGACCACAACTCTATTATGAGGCTAACTATGGAGTTTGAGATTAAATTAAGATAGGGATCATGCTAATGATATGATCATGTACTATGATGTGATTTGACTTGAGAATTTTTTTTGCCTTTTAAAATTTTCTTTTTATTATTATTTTCTTCTTGGATATCTTGGCTTCTAACTCTTTTGTATTTTTTATTTTTATCCTCTATACAATTTGAACAACCAAAAATTAGTTCCAATGATGACTAACACAAGAGAGATTATACCTAGCCACTAAAGAAGAGATTCTATAGACCAACAAAGCTTATATAATCCTAGAATTGTACCTTTGAAAATAATTTAATCTTGAAACTAACCTTGGTGTGACAAAAATTAGATGAAAAATAAGGAATATAAATATGAACATGAGAATGATTAAGTTTACCCAATCATTAAAAAAATATAATGGGAGATGATACAATGACATACAAGTTTAAGACTTTAATCATAATAGAGGGTAAAATGTGAATAATAAACATGTAGTTATACTATAATAGTTTACCACAAGATAATATTACTGATTATAATCAAAAAAACACCTACCTTTACCATTGCCTTAACTTTCTAATAAAACACCTAGTTATCACCAGGAGTATGAGAAAAATATAAGTAATAATATAGGAAGATGGGCACTTATGAGCAGGGCCTAATTGTAATCCCCAATGTCTTATCATGTAACTCATTAACTAAAAGATAAGAGATGTGAATACAAGTATATAAAGAGATATTATAGGCATAATAAAGGTAGTGATAAAGATATGAGGTGGTAAAAGGTAGTAAAAAGAGAGCCCAAAGAAGAAGGTAATGATATAGTAAAATATTTTAGAGGTGAAGAGGGTAGAGATTAATGAAAGCTATAAAAAAAAGTAAGGAGATCCCATATGATAATTCATAGAGGATGGAAATTTAGGAGAATGGTCTATATGTATTATCCAAAGTCTTACCATGTAACTTAAAAACTAAAAAACCAAGATGCATAAAAATAAATGAGATCCTAAAGGCACAAATAAATAAGTGATAAGATGTATTAAAATTATGGGTGTAAGATAAGGATGAGGAATCCCATAGGTGATTCTAAGTGTAGGTGATAAGAAACTCATAGGTGTAGATAAATGAATCTATGCTACAAAATAAAAGATTTAGAAAAAACTTTAAAATAATGTTAGCATGAAAAATAAAAACTAATTATATAAAAGCATGAGATATGTATAAGAAATGAAAAGAATGGATAAAAATAAAACTATGAATAACATATGTCAAGCATAATACTCTTTTTCAAAACTAAACATCGGTTAGCTCTTTGAAAATGTTTCCTTCATAAGTTTATAATTGATAAGTATAATATCCAATGATGACTTTGATAAGGTAAGGACACTCCCACTTTTTGGAATATTTAACTACTTTTTTATGTATGTAATCCAATTTTAACACTAAATTTATGACATCAAATTTTCAGATTTTTACTTTCTTGTTGTGTTGCTTAGCAATATAAGTTTTGTATTTTTAATTGTGATAGAGATAACTCATGTGTATCTCATTAAGGAGATATAAAACATGAAAAGTGGCATTCATGGAGATCTTCATCGATAATAATTCCATAAATATAAATGCACATGATGGTAACTCTAATTATAGAGGAAAGATGGATTTAGAGTCATACACTAGATAAAATGGAGTCTCCCTAATGGCCATGAAAATACTAGTATGCTCATCTAAATACACATTATAGAGCTTGAGATTCTATTTAGTGTAGTAGTATATAATATTATTATGATATATATTATAAATTATCTTCTTGATTTCTCTAGTTTGACCATTGCATTAAGGATGATAAGGAGTATAAAATTTGTGTGTGATCTTAAATTTTGACAGAAAAAAAAAATTTCCTTAATTTTGAAAGTTTCACAATTGTCAAATATGATGTTATTTGGAATTTCAAATAAAATAATGATTTGGTTGAGGATATACTTGGAAATAGTAATGCCAGTACCATTAACAAGGGCCATGTCTTCTACCCACATGGTAAAATACTCAGTGGTAGTGATAATAAAAACATTTACATCTTGTGATCAAGGTAACTTTTAAATGAGATAAAATATTGACATATAGAATGACCAAGGAGATTAGAGTGTTTGAATATTATCTAAAGGAGAATGAACAATACTATCATGTAAATTTTAAGGACCACACTTATTATCAAAGGTGATGGCATTTTTTTCAAGTGTTTTCCAATATTAACCCATAGATAACATTTTTGAGTTATAGTGTGTTCGCTAAAATGATCTCCAAAAATGCCCCCATGTATTAGCTCAGTAAGATGGAAAACCTCATAGTTAATAACACATTATGACATGGTTCCCTTTATTTTATGATAGTAAATTATATTATGATTAAGGAAATACTTTAAGGCTTTTTTTGAAATCTATTATTTTCATGAGACTTTGCCTTAAGAGGGTAAGTATGATTTTATATAAATTAGATGATGTCCTTATACCAAGGGCTTTGTTGAGTGGTGAAATCATTGATGTGAAAAATAATGGAATGATCCTTAGGTTCTAGGATATATGGATATTTTTAATATGAACAAGTAATTGGTTATCATGTAATGCTTTATGCAAGTAAAAAATGGAAGTTAGAGAGGAAAGAGAATCAACAATAACAATTTTTTCTCTTGGGATTGCATAGATATTGAAATATGTGAAATATTTAACAAGGTTACTAGATAAGTCATGATATATTTTAATGTTATTAATTTTTTATTGGTAAATGTTTTTGACTTGGTGGCATACAAACTAAGAGTCACTTAAAGCATAAAAATAAGATATATCTAGATCAATGGTTTCTTGTATACCTATAATGAGAGCTTCATATTCAACTAATTTTCTATTAACATAAAATTTAAAAAATATATAAGGGAATGATATTGACAAAAGGATCATAAATGACACATATTTATGTGGCTCCTTGCAAGAAATTAGCTCCATCAAAGTTGAGTGTCCAAGTGTCCTCATATAATTCAATTATGACATTAGGTTATTCATTTGGTTTGGTTTTCTTGGTTATTTTAGGTCTAAACACTTGAATTTTAGGATCTTTTAAGGCTTATGGATTGAGGTCATTTGTGACATTAAGAAAGTATTATTTAATGGTTATATCTTGATCAACACCTTTAATGAATAGGACATCTTCATCAAGAAGAGTATCCTAGATATGTTGTAGGGAAAGAATGTGCATGGTATAAAGTTGATAAGTGGTGATTTTCCCCTTGAAAATTTTTTTATTAATGAATTTAAGTTAAAATTTCATCAAGAGAGTCATCCATTTATTAATATATGACTAGGAAAAAAATCCTTGGAAAATAAATGACAAAGAGGGTCTAAATGAACAATGACAAATTATCTGATAAAGCATAAAATGTTAAAGCTTTTAGAAAACAAAATAATTATAAATAAAATAATTATTAATCTTTATGTATCATGTATAATAATCAATCAAAGTATGACTAGTGTAATAAATGGCATGCTCCTTGTCAAGCTTATATTTTTATGGAAGCCTTACTCCAACTGAAGTAGGGTTAGATTATATTTACAAGATGAGATGGTGATTTTTGGATGGAGGTAATAATGTATGAGGTTAAATTGAGGATTTATTCATGTTTTAAAAATATTTTTTTAATCACCTGTTAGAGCTTGTCACTCTCCTAGACCTATTAGAGATGTCAAATCCTAAGAGAGCCTAACGAGATGAAGGAGCACCACATGGATCTTGTCAGAGCTGTCAATCTCCTAGATGTATTAGAGATGTTATATCTTGATAGAGCTCAACCAAATGAAGGATCACTACATGCATCATATCATGTTTTTTAGTCTCTTAACCCTGTCAAAGATGTCAAATCTCAAGAGATCTTGACCTACCAAACCATACCATGTGTCACTTCCATGTAGATTAGAAAAAGAGGCATGATAATCCCCAAGTGATTATATCAAGGTATGGACATATTTAAAATTATAATTAAAGGATTCCATGAATCACCTCACTCCATCTAGAAACTCCTCCCTAAAATGTAAATGTGAGGTACCACATCACATCTAGGTGGTAGCCATTACAAAGCCTAACCAATTGGTAATGGAAACGTGAAAGATACCTAATATGCCATAGTGAAAACATAATTATGTGCCTACCACACTCCTAACATTAACTAAATTGGAAAAAAATTCATCATAATCACTAAATATATCAAGTAATACATGTTTAGAATCCCTGAGCTAACTCTAGATTGGGAAATAATTAGAAAGATCATGCCACCAAATAAAATTTGAATTTATAATGGGTGAGCCTTAAATCACCATCAATTTAGGAGATTGATGCATATCCCTATAATTAATAAATATAAAAGTCATATATATTTATTTCTCCTATCTTCCCAGATCTTGCTCCCTTACTTTTTGCTCACTCTTGTGACCTATCATGTCCTCCCTTCTAAAAATTCATTATCACAGAGATCTATCCCTTTCATCCATGGATTATTCATCCTCTAACCCCAAATTTGAATCCAAATATAGAGATACCACTTTCCCAAATTGCATAACCCATTTCAAACACTATAATGAGATATTCAAGGTAATTGAAATGGTGCCCAAGCCTAATTATATCAATCACAAGGACAAGGATGAGTTCCAATATTCCCTTAGGGCATATGAGATGTTTATGTTAAAAAGATATATTTCTAGGCCAAAAAAATTCCTTTGTGAAAACCTCTTCATCAAGTTTTTATTCACTACCAAATGAGTACAAGATGATGTTCATTATCTTCTATGTTTTGTAGGCTCCCAGTACAAGATCATAGATATTTGAGTCAGTGCATTTAAAGCTTACTAAAACCTCCTTGAATACATAGTCTCCTACAACATTAATATATTTTATGCATTGAAAAAAATCTATTATATCTATGATTTCTTGAATTACTGGGTAGATAACCCAAATGCCAAATGGGTTAACAAGTTAGGCATAGACTCTTACACTATTTCCACCTTTGGGGAGTGGATCCATGTAGGGATGATCCTGTTGGATCATTTGTTCAGGGAAACTGACTATGTCCATGTCAATGTCTTATGGGTTCCCCTTCTACATATAATTATTTTATGATAAGTGGTCCACTTGCTCTCTCTCTTATCTTTTTTACTCCAATACCTTCTTGAACTGCTTCCAAACCACCTCTCTTTAACTTGATTATATCTTGATTTATCACAAGAAGATCCTTTTGAATATTGGTCTTTTAAGACCAATTATTTTTATCTTTAAGAATGGTAATCAAATTAAATGTGATATCCTTCTCTTTTGACAATTTTAAACTAGTAAACATCAACATAGCCAACTTTGTAGAGGGTTAAGACCTTAATTTCTAGGAAAACATATGATAAAATCTATCAATTCTATCTTTTCATTATAAAAACTTATAGAAACCTTAGGTATAATCCTTTATTATTGAATGGTATTTGGACACAAATTCAATTGGAAAGACTCAAGATAATTTCAATGGATCTTTATAGGTACTTACACAAGATCAAAATACTACCTAGGTCACTAATACTCAAGAAAGCTTTACCTAAGCTTGACTACTATAGTACTTTGTGCAAGAATATTTGATATTAAAAATACATCATTATTATCAAATTATCTTATAGGTTCTTTAAATACTTTCTTGGAATATATAGACCATCTATTAAGAGTGAAACCAATCCTTTTATTGGTTTCCTAAATGCTTGATCACAATACTACATTTACCTTTATTTTAGGCTTACACAATCTTATTCTACCTTGTTTGGACACTCCTCTATGACCAAAATGAGAATTTTAAACCAACTATGATCTATAAAACTATTATTCAAATTACATTGAAGCATGATATTACTCCTTATTTCTCAGTACATGACTAATTTAATTCCTTTATACAAATATGTACAACTTAGCTGATGTGCCTACATCAGACCCCTGGGCTTAAAAAAATTCATGATTTACATCTCATGAGATTATTAATATGCCCTTAACTTATAAAAACATCCTTTTCTTAACCTTCTTAAAACATCTTCTCATATATGTGGACATATATTCCTAACTGCCACATTTGTACCTTGTCTTCTTAGCTATCTTCTCCATCCAACTATACTTCATTTTTCTTTTATATTCTCTTAAAACTTTCTCTTTGCATATTTACCCTCTATAATTAGGTTATCAACTTTAATCTTCTTATATTGAGCTCTTGTTAGAGATATATTATCTATACACTTTACCTCCTTGTCTATCATACCTGCACATACATCATACAAGAAAATATGAGATGTAAAACATTGAGACCTTGAGGTCTCTTCAAACTCTTATGGCTTTCATACTTGTTATTCAAGTATACAATCTACTATTTCAACTAGAATTTATTTTTAACCTCTTAAATTTCATTTTTAGTACAAACTTTGTCCTCTTCTTCATTGTTTATGGCATGTTATAAAACTACCATCTCTTCTTGCAATTGCTCCAAGATGTCATAAATAAATTCCTTGTTTTGTTTCTCTATTAGCAACCTTTCATCACATGCAATATATTATTTAAAGTTACATATCTATTTAAATATATTTTCTTCATTATAAATTGGCATAATCTCATTCAAATCATCTACATCATTACTATTCAAAAGAAAACTTTTATATTATACCTTCTTGATTAATTCATGCAATATAAATTATGATTTATGATTTTCATACCTTTTTTCTCGTTTATGTTCTTTTAATTTCATCCCTTTGTCTTCAAACTTTATGATTATTTCACCTTCATTCCTTTTATTATCTTCACCTTTCCTATCCTTTAGAGTGAGTATTGATTCTTGTTTAACCATCTAGATGCATAACTGATCTTCTTCAAGTGTTAAGGCCCTACATAGAGACTTTTCTTCATGATCTCCTTTATTCATGAGCCTACTCATTGGCTCAAAGACTTCACCTTCATAAAAAAAATGTGTACATGTAACCAAAACATTAAAAATAATATTAGATTTAAAAAATTGAGGCTATGAATCCCTTTGAATATCTTCTTACTATTGCTCATCATATTTTCCAAGCATCTCTCCCTTTTCAAGATAGCCAATGTTGATCTCTAACTCTTCTTCAAGGTGTTGATCACCTTTCATTTGTCCTTTAATTTGAAAATATATTATAATATATCCAAACTTAAGATTATCTATATGCTTACACTCTAATATTAATTATGTTTTCAATGTAACTCTCTTTTTTTGCCTTCTTCTTTCAATAATTTTCTTTACTGGCCACTTGACTACCTTATTGAATGCATACCCTTGTTGACTTTGAATTGAATCTTCCAATATTTATTGTAAACATGAAAAAAAAAATTATTCATCAAATTTATCTCTTCTTGGAAGTCTCTTTTTTCTTTAACTCTCTATATTTCTTCATCTGGTCCATTGCTTCTTCACCAAGATCCTCACCCAAGTCCTTTTCACCTTGGTGTTTTAGTCTTTTTAGGTCCTCACCTAGGTATTTTGCACCCTAGTCTTTTTGTCCTTTTAAATTGCTTAAATGATCCTCTCCTTGAATTAATGGTCTACAACAACTTATTGTACAACACTTCAATAAATTCAAAATATAAAAAATCACAAATACCTTATTTTACTTATTTTCTTCAAGTTTGTTTCACCTTGGGTCACCATCTCTAGAGCATCACTATGCTCTTACTCTTGAGCTTCACTAAGTTCTCCATATTTTATTCAACCCTTAATGGATATGAGACTTCTTTTTGTCCTATTCTTTTTCCAAATCTCAATAAATTTCAAAATTTCACAATATTCACTTCAAATGAAATATAAAATATCAATTGCATGTACCTTTAAATGTATGCCAATTTTTTTCTCCAGTAGGTTCTTCTTAACTAAAAGTATAAATAAATCCTCTTTTGTCTATTTACTTATCTCATATCTTCTGAGATCTGTTACCACTTGATGTCATGGAAATTGGTCCACTTATTAAAGTGGTCCACTTACTCTATCTTAGTTATTTTACTCCAATACCTTGATGAACTGCTTGCAAACTACCTCTCTTTGACTTGATTATATCTTGATCTATCACAAAAAGATCCTTTTGAATATTGTTCTTGAAATACCAATGATTATGATCTTTAATAATGGCAATCAACTCTAAGGTGAAATACTTCTCTTTTGATAATTTTAGAATGGTAAACATTTACATATACAACTTTGTATAGGGTTAAGACCTCAATTTATAGGAAAACACAGACCAAAATCTATCAATTCTACATTTTTATTATAAACACCTACAACAACCTTAGGTAAGTAATCTATTCTTAAAGGGTAATTTTTCACAACTACAATTGGAAAGACTCAAGATAATGTTAATGAATCCTTATAGGTACTTACACAAGATCAAAATATTGCCCAGGTCATTAATACTCAAAAAAACTTGACTTAGACATGACTTTTATAGTACTCTATGCAAGGTTGTTTGATCTTAAAAAGACATCATTACTCTCAAATTATCTTACAAGTTCCTCAAATACTAAATTTACCTTTATTTTGGACTTATATAGTCCTATTCTACCTAATTGAAATATCTTACCACAATTGATCACCAACAACTTAAATCATCTAAAAAACATGTTCACAATGACTATTAAATAATAATAAACCTTCATGAGGAGTTTTGAACCCAATAACAAAGTCTACATAGTCAACTTTCACTTTCTTAGTCCTTTAATAAACCTATAACTTATAGTTACATGTATCTTGATTCTTGTAATATTTTAATGTATAATAAATATTGTAATAAGTTACTATCACCCTGTATCAAGTACATACCAATTTATAGGTCTTCTAGATAAGTTATCATCATATTAGAGCTCTTTACTCTTGACGCAGTCTACTAGGATTTCACTATCTTCAAGGGGTCGAGAGCTCAATAAAGTTTATTCATAAAGAATGGGAACTTTACTAACTTAATATAACTTAAATAAGGTCTTCTCATAATTATCCTACCCTTAAAATACTATATTAGAATTCATGCAAGTATTTTTATGTATTTCAAACTGACTATCATAGATTGTAACTATCTCAGCCTAAGAAGGGTAATTGATTCAATTTGCCTATTTTAACCTCCCAAATCATTAACCATGCACCATCTACATATAATAAATTAAATATTAATTTTTATATGTTTATACATATCTATGATTCTTTACACATGTCCATTCCTCTCTGACACCATCCTTTACAACTAAGGCATCTACAAAATTATTTACATGGTCAACAATTAGGCTTCATAACACATAATTATCATCATACTCCTTTGAAGGACATTCATGGACTTCCTAATAGTATAAAAGACTCTTTTACTTCAATAAAATACTTTCACTTTATTGATCAAACATCATTACATGACATAAACCTATTACTAAAGGCTTACTTACAGACCTTTCACCTATAAACCTCTCTTATTCTCAACTCATTTCCTTATCACTCCTTTCATTAACACATTGATTGATTTTATTAGTCTCCTCCTGATAGATTTGAATCATATCATTACTTAACTGATTTTTCAAACATAAGATTATTTATATAAATAAGACCTAAATTCTCTCAACAACCTCCTCCTATATTATCATATGTTAATCTTGCATTTTCTAATGTAGGATTACTTAGTATGTAGATAGTGATAAGTTTGTTGTCACATTTACATAGGTAAAAAAACCTTTTTATCAGGTTACTCACCTTTCACAATTTACCATAAGGACTTATTACACTATTCAAATATGACTTTTGGTGAAAAAGTGCCAAAGATGATATTTTAGTTATTCAAATAATCCTTTATGACCAAAATGAGATTTTTATACCAACTAAGATATATGATAATCTTCTAATAAGTATATTGAAGCATGATAGTACTCCTTATTACTTAGAACATGACCAATTGAACTCCTTTATATAAATATGTACAACTTGGATGATGCTCTTGCATTATATAGTCCTCAAATGTGATCAGGTCTTAGACCTTAGAGAAGTGATCAACTTCAACCTTGTCAAGTTAGTATCAGATGCTTGAAGAGGTAATTTTATATGATGAGATACTTGGTGTATGTTGTTTTTTCCACCATCATGTTTAAGCCCTCTACATTTCTATCACGGGTTCTTGGAGGTGTAGTGGACCATTTAATTTTTTTATAAACTATATGTCCACCATTATTGAAACCACATTTAGGAGATTTGTGAGTCCTTCTACCCAATGGTCTATATGGACATCAATGATATAGCCATGCCTTAGATCTACAAGTAAATAAGGGAGTCTCTTTCCCCTATTGGTGACTACTAGTACTAAAAAGATAGCACTATCATTTAAGTTGTCAACATCCTTAGATCTCCCCTCGGCCTTCTCTATCAAGTCCTAGACCAACTAGTAGAGAAAGAAATTATCTATCAACTAGTCAAGAGCATCTTTGATCACTGTATCAATCACTAGCAGAAGGCTTGCCCAGCCTTCCCCATCACCATCAAGCATCATGTGTACTAGAGTCTACCCCCATTATATAAAATGGATATAATCAAATATTCATATTCCTTTGGTAGAGTAGAACATAGATATTAGGAGTTGTATGACATCATCAGGGCATATATGGTAAAATATCAATCTTAGATCAACATTAATTATAGGCACTAGCTTATTGATGAGGAAAAGTTCCACATTAACCTGATAGATGACAAGGAGGTGATCACCAAACTTAATGTCAATAAAAATAAGTAAAGTAGGTTTAACCCAAGAGATCAACCTAAGTTGGCCATGCTTCCCCTACATTAGCTCAGGTCAGATGGGATGTTCAAGTGAATCCTCCTCAAATTTCAAGTAGGATATTATAAGGGGTCCTAGAGATTTCTCCTCCATGACCCTCTCCTCCATGATATTTACCACCATGGCCCTCTATTATATATTCACCATATCATGTGGCTTAGGCAACTTAGGTCCAAGTGAGTCAACCCCAAGTAACTCAATGTCAAGTTGTGTAATCACTAAGGTTTGACATCAATAGTAGCATGAAAATAATCCTAAATCATGACCATCCATAATCATCCATGTCTATCCCATACCTTGATCCCATAGTCCATTAAAATCCTAGTGGATCACCCCCTACTTTCCCTTTCTCTCAATGACCCACTCAGGTGGTTCCTCCCTTATTTCCCATTACATCCCCTCCATTATTTACCCAAGTGCCTATGGCTTCCACTATGCACAACATATTTACTTAATAATTTCCCTATGATTAATCCATTACATAATCAAGGATTATTAAAACTCATCTTAGACTTCCAAGAGATTTAATTTCCTAACCCTTTATACCTCTACTAGTTCTTATGTAGGTCTAACCACCTTTAGGTGTGCCACTTTAGTAGGATTGGTTGTGTTTCCAGTAATAAGTATACCTATGTGCATAGCTTAGTCATCCCTAGCCACATCAATGATGCTTATAGTCTCTCAACAAACTCTTTAGTTAGTCCCTACTACATCTTCTATTATAGTTCACTCCATTATAATAGTTCAAATTGATCTAAGAAAGAGGCCTAGGAAGAATTAAAAGGTAGTTCTAGATTTTCATCCACTTCTTATTTCCCATATAATTCCTAGGCCTCCATTTTCCATTATCTTGGGCACTTAAGGTTTTTTATATATTCAGCTAATTTCCTCCTTCCCATTTAATTCCTCTCTCCCTAACATCATTTCCCCACATGTCAATTTGACCCAAAGTTAGTGGTAGGCCCAAATATTCCCACGAGATTCCCCTTTCATCTTACCTCCTTTTACCCCTATATCTCCACCTCCTCCATTACTCTCATCCTTCAATCCCTCTACCTCATCCATTCCTCCTTAACCTAGGCATATATATATCACCTCCATATCTACCACCCTATTGACATGCCCTTTTACCATTAGAGTAGCCACAATGTTGCAGGCACCGAATATGATTGTATTGGTAGATCCTTGAGTGTAATGGGAGTTTGATAGGACCTCAAGGTACATGAGTAGGATCATCACACATTAATTCATCCAATAAATATACCATTCTATCTAGCATACTCATCAAAACCTCTTCTCCCTCACCAAAATGAGAACTCCTATAGGATAAGAAAGAGTGGTTGAGTATGTAGTCTCTATACTCCACACCACATATGATATGTCAAAGAAGCTAATGGAGGATATGTAGGATAAACTTTGGGCACTTAAATCATAGGTGAAGAGATAATTCCCTATATAACTAATCAGATGGGTTGAGGATTCCCTCATGAAGCTTTTCTCATCTCTAGTGAGGTAGTTAAAACATTGATCAATAACAAGGCACATATACTAAGGGCATAACATATTTATAAATAATTGTACACATAGAGAGAAAGTGTAGAAATATCACTATGTTTATACACAAGGGCATGTTCCTAGAGTTGAAAATAATTCCCATATTAGACCTAAGCCTTTATCAAACATACATTGGGAGCATCAAGACTTTAATTGAAGAGTGTATAACCTTGGCATAGATAGCTTTGGATCCTCTTGAAAAAATTAGGGAAAAGATGTTGGCCTACTTTAGGGAGATCAATATCACTATAATGTTCCACCCAAATGGCACCATGATAAATAGAGGTGAGTTTGGAGTTCATTTGGGTCACGTTGACCAGGCCATGAGGAGGAAATTGGTGAAATCCAACAAAACTAGATCTAAGGCAATGATGAAACTCTCAACTCAGTCCACTACAAACATCAGCCAGGTCTCAAAAGTAAAAGTGCCCCTAGAATCCCTACTCTAGGTATATGAAACACTGATGGCCCAATTAGAGGTGATATTGTGAGATCTAATAATGAATTCATCTAAGCTAGACTAAGATTTTGACCTAGTGGTAACTGCATTAACAACCAAGGAAGCATAAATTGGGTAGTTTGGAGGTGGATCTTCTCCAAATCATAAATGGATCAACTAAATGGGCCCCCTGAGGCATCTTTTGGGAGAGTGGAGGATCTTTTGGTTCTTTTATTGAATCTATGTGGTTCCAACAACCCTAAGTGTCCATTGTGGCTAAGGAGGGGAATCTTGTGTTACTTGGAGGTGAGCCCCATTGTCTATATATTGTAAACTATAATCTTTTGTAAAGGTCATAAATTTATGTAAAGGAACTCTATTCAAATCAATAGAAATTTTTTATTTATTTTGATATAATTATCTATTCATGAAGTGCAGTCCATTATTTTTTGAGTTTTAGGAGTGATTTTATGTTTATGTTGCAAAGATTAATATGGTGTTTAGATTGTGCATACGCTAGTCTAACCCCCTATAGGTTCTTTTCAATCTATTGTGAACAATCTATGTTTTATGTACCTTCAATTATAAAGTATTTCAAAATCTTTATGCATCAATAGATACACATTTTTTGGTTGTTCTCATTATGTGAAGGATCTACAAGTAAAATATTCATGTTGGTGTCCCTTTTGAAGCTCTTCCATTGTATGTCTTAAGTTTGTGTTAATGCTAAACCAAACACATTGTGATATAACTATGACTTGGTACATTTAATTTCTCTGAGTATCAACATTATTTGAACCAGAAACCCCCCTTTGATACCTTACCCTACTCTCCCTTTTATGTTTATTTTAGAAGTAAGGATCTTCCCCCTGTTTTAAAATTAATAAGGTTTGGATTAGTAGAAATAATGATTAAGGGTTTCTCCAATTGGTAATGAATTATAAGTGTAATTGCACACACATTGAGCCCCTAATGGTAATAACTACTACTCTCTGAGAAAAATGAGGTTAAACTACTTGGTCCTTGGACTGAACCAATATCAGTCCTAAATTTAACATGGGGATATCTTTATCCCATTTCTTATCCTTGTTTTCCCCTTTTGGAAAACTTAAACTCATGAGTGCCTTTAGACTATAGGTTATCAAGGCTGACAACAAGGTGCCTCATCAATATAATTAATTATATTATGGACAATGATGTTAAGATAAATTCCAAGCATGTCCATATATAACCAAGTAAAATCTTTCTTGTAATTTTGAAGGGCCACACTATAGTTATTCATCTCTTTAAGAGTGATAATGGAATAGATAATAATATGAAGATAATATCATGTGTCCCTACATTGATTTCCTTAGTCCCTATGGCATTTCCAACTTGGAAGTGAGAAAGCATAATAAATAAGTTAGATAAAGAATCCTTTACTTCATCACTAGCCACAAATTTTTGAAAATGTGATATTTGTTCAAAATCTCTAAGTTTATGATGTTGGCAATAAATTTGTGGTTCAATTGCATGAAAGAGTTCTAACATAGCTTTTTCACTAGGTAAAATAGGTAAATGACCATAATATTAAATATCTACTTCTATATCAATGTATTTATTTCCTTTTGTGTAATATTTTATGTTAGTATATCTCAAAACATGGGCTTTAGCATCTAGTATAATTTATAGATATGTAGGAGATGTTTTGCAAACTTTCTTTTCAGTACCAACCATGCTAAGCTATTTATGAATCTTGAGACATGATTTAATTATATTGGCTTGAGGTAAATTGTTATCTATACAGTTGGATTTTTTTTGTTTGCACTTTATTTTATCCAATAAATTTGTTTCTAAGTGATCTTGTCTGAAATATATCATGACTGATAAACTTGTCTCTAGGTGATTCTATTTGATCCATATCTTGGATGATATAGTTATAACTAACCACAAATTCTAGTTTATAGAGTCTATATTATTATGAATTATATCATCTTGGCCAATATAATTGAATTTTATTGTGTTTTATGAATTTGATCAAGTTGGTCAATATAATTAGAAATTTATGAGATCTTAGTGGTGTCTTGGCTGATGTAGTTGGTTTATATTAAAGATTTTGTATGAATTATATCAACATGATCGATATATTTGTATTTTTATTTACAATGAATTGTATTGGCCTAGCCCATACAATTTGTTTTTTGAATTTTCAAAAAATATTTATGAAAGAAATTTTATTTTAGTTTTATAATAAAAACTAGATACTTTTTGTAACACACAATGAGGTTTTTTAAAAGGAGGATTAATGTGAGGTATATAGCCTTCTATATCCACACTTTCTTCTTTATCACTTGAATTAAAGTGATGACTAATATTAAAATAAATGTGTACTGATATGGCATCTTGATTAAAAGAAGACATTTTATTGGGCATTTGTTGATAATGAATCACATCCAAGTATTTTTATTTACCTTAGTAAATGCTCATCATAATATGGTGAGATAATACATGTTTGGTTAGGGTTTTAAGGGTTTTCCTTAGAAGTATCCTGGTGGATATCAAATTGACTAAAATCATGATGAGAGAGTAATAATGATTCTTTTGAAATTTAATCCATGCCATATGTATACACATAATATTTTCAAACTTTTATCAATTACTAAGACTTTGTATCTTGTAGGAACTCATTGAGTCTTAATATCTTTAAGTGCATGCTTTAAGGGGTGCACTGAAAAAGGGGTGGGTAGGCCATTGGTGCTTCATAAGATTTTTATCCCTTTTACCACTTATCATCTACACACTTGTCTCCTAAAACCATTTACCCTAAGCTTATTTTTCTCTTTTGTACCCATTTCAATTATTTTTCATGCTTTATCTTCATTGTTCTTACCTTGATCCCATTTCACCAGTTGAATATACTAGGTCGACTAGGTCGACCCTATATAGTTTTTAACCTCTAATTAATGTATAAGGTTGATTGGGTTGACCATGTACTTGTGAACTAGGAATTTGACTAAGAAAAGGAGATTAGTATTGTGTTAGTGACAAAATGCACAAAACAAATTGATAAATAACACACTAAGCTAACACCTTCATGCCTAGTTACTAGGGTGAGCTTAGTAACATAAATAAATGACAAACATAGCTAAAAATTAAGGAAAAACAATATAATTCCTTCACCTTCCTTGGATGCTCCAAATGCCTTTGTAGTAGTGGCTTTCTCAATTTTATGCTCATGAAGTCCTTGGCAATGGAAGCTTGTCTACCTCCATCTCTCCTTGGCACCTTTGGCTTGTGGCTTGGCTTGGCTTGGAATCAATTTGGCATGGTAACACTAGTTGTATGAAAATTTTAGAATCAATCCCACATTATAATTTTTCACATATTAAGCTTATAAATGATGTTCATGGCCTCTCTATTTATAGATTTTTTAGAATGTCTAGAATCAACCTAAACTGTTCATCTTGAGATTGAGATGTGTGATTGAGGATTAATTCAATTTTTGGAATTAATTTTATAATTATCCTTATCATGGAATTGGAAGAAGGGGAAATTAATAGGCATAGAGGTCATCATGGAAGGTATTGATGAGGCATGGAGGGCATGATACATGATATTTATGGCATTTATAGCCTAGGGATGTCTTTCCAAGAAATGAGGTCACATAATGATGTAGATATTCAATATTCATTTCTAAAACAATGTTTTCAATAAGTTTCCATGGAAATATTAATTAGGCCTTGATTTGGGTTAATTAGCTCTTAAGCATATTTAATCACTGTGTGCACAAATTACTCAAATTGATCAAAATACATTTTTATTAGTCTAAAATTTGAATGGATTAGAATTGGAAGGTAGTGTTAGATGTGTTGGATCCATTATCCCATTTAGGAAGTTACTCATAATAAATAATAAAGGCACGTGTTTTGTGTAAGAGATTTGATAGGAAAGAGCAATCCAAAGTACCTAGGTGTAAAATTAGCATTTTAACTCAGAATAATTTGATCAAAGTTAGCTATCCCATAAATTGCATAACCCCATTTTGGGATACCTTAGCCAAAATTGGCATTTTAATATGTCAATTTTAAATCTTTTAATGCATTTTAGTGTTTCTAGGCCAAATTGTTTAGGTGGAAATTGGTCAAAACCCTGGTTAGAGGTTATTGGTGGCCATATTTAGGTGTTTACAGTACTATTTAGGGATATTTTTCATTAGGAGTTTCATTATCCCTTCAGTGAACCTAGCTTGGGACCTAGTGATTTACCTTTTGAAAACATAAAAGGTTGACTAGTCAACCCCGTATAGCTGATATATTCAGAAGGATTTAGGGCAAGATCTATTTATACATACAATTTCATTTCCAACCATTTGAGAAGAGAGAAGTAAAGAAGAATAAGTGTTAATGAACATTTTCTTATTGACCATTCTACTTGAGAAATAAATCTTAGGGTTCCATACTTTCTTTGGAGATATGGATCTCATCTTATGGAGAAGTCTTTTAGATGCATAGTTAGGTTGTGTAGCCTAGAGTTGATTTGTCTTTGTTATCCTTACATACCACAGCAATATCTTGTGAATCACCTTGGCCAAGGGAGATATTGAGGCTCGGTGGGTTCATTTTCATGGTAAGTATTCCTAACTTTATTTCTCCTTTATAAGAGTAGATAAATAATGCAGTTGTGATTTTCTCCCATGAAGTAGTATTTCATATACATTGACATGAGTATATGTCTTCTATGCATGTTTAGTTTAGTTTAGTTTTGTTTGTTTCTAACCCCCACTTTATTCCACAAGATTTGGTGTGCACTATATTAGATTGAATTTCTTGTTTATTAAAATAGAGTGAACATTAAACCTAGGACAATTTTAGGGTTGTTACATGATTGTGTTAGAATGTAGGCTTATGAACCCTTACTATCATGGTGTATTATGACAAGTGATCCCCTAATCAGGTCTAGTGGATCCCCATATTGGTCATGCCTCCACTTAAAAAATGTATTCCCAATCAGAAGTGTAGGTATGCTCTATCTTCTCTAAGTCAAGATTGATTTATAGACATGATACATTTTTGATTACATACATTCTAGTCAACTCAATGTGAACTAACCCTGTAGGATTTTTTTACCTTATTTCTTTCTTTCATCATTATTTTTATCATATATTTTCCATACTGAATTGACTTTGTCAACCTAGTATCTAACTTCTATGTGTAGGATTTTAGGTATAGGTTATTGGATTGACCCTATCGACCCAGTATAGTCTTTTAGATTTTTAGACATCTAATCCATACTGCTAGGTCAACCCAGTCAACCCTATACATTTTTAGGCACTTAGCAGTAAGTTTCTATAAATCTTGATTGACCAAGTTGACCCAATCAATAGAATTTGTAATCATATATCAAGGTTATTGACTAGTAATATTCATTATCTACATCTCTGATCCACCAAGATTCATTTTTATCTCTCTATTTCTTTCTTTAAATTTTTTCCTTTCATAGTTTGTAGTCTTTAAAACTACCCCTACACAGTCAACTATATCAACCCTACCAACCCAGTTCTATGTTATGTGTGTTATTTGGATAACTAGGTTGACTTTGTCGACTCTATTTAATCAAAAATACATCATGTCCATAAATCAATCCTAGATCAAATGGGATAGAACACACCTACACTTCCAATTAGGGGTATATAATTATTAAATGGCAGCATGACCAATGTGAGGATATGCTAGACTCGATTAGGGGATCATTTATCACAACATACTATTTGAGGTAGGGTTATAAAGCCTATAGTCTAACACAATCACACAACAACCCTAAAAGAGTCTTATGATTTAATATTTCACTAATATAATAAAAATTAAATTAAATCTAATATATTGTGCACTAAAGCTTATGGGACAAAGTGGGGGTTAGAAATTAAAAAAATAAACAACTAAACTAAATATGTATAGAAAATATATACTCACATCAATGTATATGAAATCATAATACATGCAAGAGAAGAATACAAATGCACTATATATTTACACTCTTAAAAAGGAGGAATAAAATTAGGAATACTTACTTTTGAAGATTAACCCACCAAGGTGCTTTGCAAGACATTGCCATGGTTTGTAAGGATAACTAGAATAAATCAGCTCTATGCTACACAACCTATCCAAGCATCCAAAATACTTATTCACAAGATGAGATTAGAGCTCTAAATAAAGTGTTAAACCCTAAATCTTTATTCCCCAAGTATAATGGTTAATAGGAAGATGTTCATTCACACTTCTTCACTTAATTCCTTACTCTTATGAAATGTTGGTAAATAAACTTGTATATATATTAGTATCTTACCCAAAAATCATTTAAATATGTTAGTTGTGTTAGGTTAACCCAGTTGACCTAGCATGTTTTTGAGCTAACTCACTAGGTCTATACTAGGTCTGTCAAAAGATTAACAAACCAAAAGAGAGAAGAAGACCCTAAACTATACTAGGTCGACTAGGTTGACCTAGTTTGTTGAAAAGGAAGCCTAAAAATGGACTAGTTCAATCATGGTGGTTGACATAGTTTGTTGAATAAGAAGAAGGGAGATAAAGCAAGGAAAAGAGTGATAAAGCATGGAAAATGATACGAATGATTAAGAAAGAGAAGAATAAACTTAGGTTTCATGGTTTTTAGGAGATAAGTGTGTAGATGGCAAGTGGAAAAAGGAACAACAATCTTATGAAGCATCGATGGTCTTCCCACCCCTTTCTTAGTACACCCCTTAAGGCATGTACTTAGATATATTAAGACTTGATAGGTTATTTCAAGATACAAAGTGTCAATAATCAAAAAAAATTTGAAAATATTATGTGTATACATATGTCCCACTTGAATCTCATCACATATCATGTAAGTGCAACATAGGATGGTGCTTCAAGAAAAGAACATTATAACACACAATATTGATGCTAAGTAAAGTGAAGTAAGCAACAAATAAGATAAATAAAAGAATTGTATTGAAAAACACATACCTTTAACTTACCTTAGTGTCGTAGATAAAGTAGACTATAAGAAATGTGAAGGTGTCCAATGTAGAGTACACTATGTGAACTTATAGAAGTTAGTGCAAAAAATAGACAAAAATAGATTTTTTTTTTTTTTTGAAAAATAGACATATAATAATGATTAGTAGAGATAGGTATTTTAGGAAAACTGGTAAATTAGGATTGGTAAGGTAAGTTTTATAATATTGAAGGCAAATAAATGACAAAAGGATGGCAAATGAATGATAAATGATAGAAAATAAATGACAAATGATGGAAAATGATAAATAAAACATAAATGGCAAAAAGGAAATGTAGAACATACTAAATCATGTTGGAAAGCATGTAAAACATGAATAATAAATGAAATATCAAAGCAAGATAAATTGAACAAAAATATGTAAGAAATGGAAATTAAACTCATGTAATATAGGCTTGAAATAAAAACATGAAGGACATAAAATGAAATGTAATTAAACATGGAAGACAAACATGAAGATGGCATATATGAAGAGAAACATGTAATAATGGAAAAAGGGTGTGAACTCAATTATTCACAATAGAAGGGTAGTACAATAATGAAAAATGAAATAAAAGAGTGATCCATAGTTATTCAAACATGTTTTTTTACATTGAAAGATAGATAAAATTGAAACAAAGTAGTGCTAGCATGTTTTTAAGAGGTGAAGAAGAAGGAAATAAAGAAGAGGGAAAATAGATTTGGAATCATAATTTTCATGTCAAGGGGGGGGAAATGAAAGGGGTAGAGGGGAGAATGAAGGAAAAACTAAGGTAGAGAGACTCTTTATCAAGTCAAGACACTCAAATTAGGTTTTTCAAAATAAGAGGACTATCAACCTTAAGGATTCTAAAGAACTTCTCGTAGCTACACAAATCTTGGGTCAATAAATGGAGTATATAGATCTTCTCTTGAAGGTTATATATATGAAAATTAAAATGGACCTACCTCCCCATGAAGTGTTCCCCATTTTTTAGGACCCCTTATAGAGTCATCGATCTACTATAAAGATTGGGTACTTGCATGAGAAACTAGGTAGCACCTAGATATTTTTTTGAGATCCCTTATTCTAGTCTACTGGCCTACCATACCCCAAAGGACTTTGGCTCTATGTGAAGCTGAATATGGAGTTTGAGCTTCAATTAGAGATAGGATATGTGTTTGGAATCATGTCTTTTGGTGTGATTTTAACTTTTAAGATTTGTATGTTACCTTTTATATATCATTGCCTTTTATTTTAAATGATTTGTCTTTTAATTTTCTTGATGGGTTTTTCTATTCCTCCTTCATGTTAGGAACCCCTCCAAGGAAGCACAATTGATTACTTTTTTTATAAGCAATTAAACATAGAATTATACTAGAATGATTAACTAGAAACTTGAAACAGCAAAGAATTTGAGAGACAATACACAATCTTGTATTAAATACTCTTAGAAGAAAATACAATAAAGAAGATGCCACTTCTTCTTCCACCTCAAAGGCTTGCCACACCTCAATACCTTCTTCCCTCTCTCTCTTGCTCAACCACAACCAACTCAACAACCTAAGTTGTTATCCCCTCCTTGAATGCTTCAGTTGATCTCCTTGACCTTACACCTTATAGATCTCCTTGACCTTGCTTCCTTGCTTCAATACTTTACTTGCCTTCTTGATTACAATACATGCCTCATGGGTCTTTAAATAGGATCCCATGTATACAAAAATAGACCTATAATTACAATAATTAGACATGCAGCTCGAGACTATAATTAGCCCTTTAACATGCAAACACTCCATTCAACTAACTAATTGTTCATGCAATGAACAGTTCTGGAACACACAGGTGACCGACGTCGGTCCCTGTCTGCCTGGTGTTGACTGACATTGACTGACTCCCTACCGATGCCAATTTCCTTCTACACTATATGTGATTGATGTTGGCCATATTGTCAATGCTGGTACTTCTATAACTCAGCAACCTCTCCATGTCTGCAACAGTTGAAGCTTTTAGCTCCACAACCTAACAATCTCCCACTTGGAGATAAATAGTTGCAACTGTACCTGTACCTGTACACTGTCTAGTTTGTTCTCTTGGCTTTATATCCCTCTTCAAGAATCACTCTTGAAGACCAACCAACATAAAACCTATGATGCTATACCTATCATCCAAGTCCCTTGCCACATTTGAACTTTCTGACAACTCCCACTGGAGACAAAATCAACCTGTGATCTTCCATGTCTCTTATGCCAAAAGAATTTTTATGCTCCCAAATTCTTCATGACACACCTCTGAACTAACTTTACCCTTAGTTCAACAACTCCCTATATATGTAGCCCTATAACAAGCAACACAATATAGTAACAGGATAATGTAGCTAATATTATCCAACCTGGTAAAGAAAAATACAATGGTCAAACCTCCATTGTCCTACAGCCTACTCAAGACCATATACCCTAGCCTTCTATCTCACGTGTCCATCCACGCTCTTCTCTAACTTGGGAATCCATCCCTCTTCCAGTGCTTTCTTCTAGTTGACAACTCCACTAATATATACCTATTTGATTCTTTTCCAAGGACTCACACTCCTCATCCATGCCAAGCTCCCACTGTTTCTGAATTCTATCTACATTGCCTCTTCATATCTTCCTAGTTCTTGACCATCAGTAAGCAACAAATAAAATAAAGAAGGTGAACAATGAATATGAGGTTCACATACCCTTTCTGACCTCCATATGGGTGTTTGAGACTCCTTGACAGCTTGTTGTCCACCCAACATCCATTCCAGTGACCGATCTCAGCCATCTCCCAGTCTGCAACTGACTGATGTCAGTTCCCTGCACTGACCCTAACTACCAACATCATTTCCTTGGCTGATGTTGGTGTCCCCTCTACTGATGTTAGTTCCTATCTGACCAATGTCAAACTTCTCCTACCTAACTCTATCAACCCTGCTGGTCTGCACATGATCGATGTCGGTATCTACCTAACCGACGTCGGTTCCAAGTGATTGATGTCAGTGTCTGTGTATTCCTATAAGTGATGAATTCTTTATCTGTGAGCTCATCTTGGATCAAACCCCTATCCATACTACCTTGCTCAGAATTATTCAGCCCCTGTGACTGATCTCTGTCCATCATCTCCTCCATAAACACCAAGGCTTCCCTATTCTTGTCAAAAGCATCAAATTTCCTTTTCCTGCAATGAACTTGATTTATGCCTTCCAAATTTTAACTCATACCTTTTGAATCAAGAACGTCCATTCCCTTTTTATTCATGTGACCAATCTTATTAAGCCACATCTTCAAATCTATAGCTGAAGTAGATAAACCAAAAGTAGAATCAGTAATACAAGTAGATAGATAAAGAGTACCTACTTTCTTACCTCTTGCTAAAACAAGTGCACCCTTGGTAACCTTCCAAGAATCCACTGTGAGGCTTACTATGCATCCCTCATCACCCAACCTTCCTACAAAAACCAAACTCTGCTTCAAAACTGGGACATGCATAACCTCCTTCAACACCCATGTGTTGTCCATCTGCAATTTCAGCTGCACTTTCCCTTTGCCAACTATTTGACAAGGCGTACCATCCCCTAAATAAAGCACTCCAAAGTCTCCCTGGACATACTCATGGAACAAATCTCTATTTGGGAATGCATGAAAAGAAGAACCAGAATCTAAAACCCATGATTCTATTTGACTATCCAAAGAAAGTATGAGAGCATCCTGTGCCACAATACCTGCATCATTTGCTTCTTCATTACCTTCATGTTGATTTTCTTTATCCCTCAACCAACACTCTTTCTTTGTGTGTCCTCTCTTTCCACAAAACCAGCAGGTGACACCTCTAGATTTGGATCTCCTTCCCATCTTCAACCTTGATTTCCCTTGCTCGACCTTCTCTCTTTGCCTTCCCCTACTTTCTGCACTTAGAGCATTCCCTGATGATTCACCTATGCTTTTCTTGTGTATTTCTTCATTCAAGATTACACTCACAACATCATCAACTTTTAAGATTTTAGAAGCAATGCAGAATACTTACAGCCATAACCAAACTGTCCCAACTTTCAGGTAAAGAGCATAAAATTAAGAGAGCCTTTACTTCATCATCAAAAACAATATTGACTGAAGCTAACTGGTTTACCAAACCATGGAAATCACTAAGATGAGTATGTATCAATCCACCTTCCTACATTTGCAAAGTAAATAACTACTTCATAAGAAATATCTTATTTGAAGTCAAGGGCTTTTCATATAAATTTTCCAAATATTTTATCAACTCTTTCGTTGTCTTGCACTGTGATAAGTTAGAAATCACAGACGATGCAAGGCTCAACCTTATGGAACCCAGAGCCTTCCGATCAAGAATATTCCATTCTTCATCTTTCATATCTATGGGCTTGCATGCAACCCCACCCAATGATAAGTATAAATCTTTTTGATATAGATAATCTTCTATCTGCATCCTCCAATGTTGATAATTCTTTCCGTTAAACTTCTCCATTCGCAGCTTACTTTCTTCTACCATTGCTATACTCCCATTCAAATAAAAACCCTTGTGAATGACCTACAATCAAACAATAACCTACTCCCTGCAACCTAAGCTCTAATACCAACTGTTAGGAACCCCTCCAAGGAAGCACAATTGATTACTTTTCTTATAAGCAATTAAACATGAAATTATACCAGAATGATTAAGTAACTAGAAACTTGAAACAGCAAAGAATTTGAGAGACAATACACAATCTTGTATTAAATACTCTTAAAAAAAATACAATAAAGAAGATGCCACTTCTTCTTCCACCTCAAAGGCTTGCCACACCTCAAGACCTTCTTCCCTCTCTCTCTTGCTCAACCACAACCAACTCAACAACCTAAGTTGTTATCCCCTCCTTGAATGCTTCAGCTAATCTCCTTGACCTTACACCTTATAGATCTCCTTGACCTTGCTTCCTTGCTTCAATACTTTACTTGCCTTCTTGATTACAATACATGCCTCATGGGTCTTTAAATAAGATCCCATGTATACAAAAATAGACCTCTAATTATAATAATTAGACATGTAGCTTGAGACTATAATTAGCCCTTTAACATGCAAACACTTCGTTTAACTAACTAACTATTCGTGTAACGAATAGTTTAGGAACACACAGGCGACCGATGTCAGTCCCTGTCTGCCTAGTGCTGACTGATGTCGGTCGACTCCCTATCGATGCCGGTTGCCTTTTGCACTGTATGTGATCGACATCGACCATACTGCTGACGTCGGTACTTCTAGAACTCAGCAACCTCTCCATGTCTGCAACAGTTGAAGATTTTAGCTCCACAACCTAACACTTCATGCATATTTATAAAACTAAACATGGGTGTTAAATATGACTTTCATTTGAAAAAATTAGGGACAAGGTTGTTAAGAGACAAAAACTTCATTGAGCATGGGGTCTAAGAGTCTCATAAATCTAGATGAAATAAAAGTGTTATCTTGACTTCGACCTTGTTTTATCTAATGCAGAGTGAAATAAAGGGTAAATCAAGAAGAGATGACACATGGAACAATTTAAACTAATTCAAATTGAAAAAAAAATGTGACAAAGGGAAAAAATAAGGGATAAAATGATATCAAAGTGTTATTCCTTATCATAAGAATGAGGTAAATGGAGGAAAGTATGCTAACATAGATTATTTCCAAATTCCATCTAGCAAAAGAAGAAAAAGCTAAAGTTAAGAACAAGGATCAAGAACATGAAGGGAATGGTAATTTTATGAGGAGGGTTAGGTCTTATCCATGGTCTTGCCTTACAACTACATAAAAGAGAAACCCAAGGGATGTGTTAAAAGATAAAGAAAAGAGAAAACAAAAAGATGGTGGTTTTATGAGGGATGTTGGGTCCTATCCATGGTCTTACAAAGCAACTCACAAAAGATAAACCCAAGGAGTGTGATAAGATAAATGTCAAAAGATAAAGAAAACTATGGTACATCAAGAGGTAAATGCTAAAGAAAAGGACAAAAATGATCATAAAGCTACTATGGCAAAGAATGGTAGAAGAAGACAAAAACAAAAGAAATATATGAGAAGAAAAATGAAGCAAATTCCAAATGTGATGTGTAAGAAAACCAAAAGAACATAAAGGAAAATGATGATGAAGCTAGTAAAATGAAATAAAGGAAAGAAAGTGCATAAAAAACAAAGAAACATGAGATACAAAAAGAATAAGTAAGACCTAGTCTAACCTCTGCATCAAAGATGAGCATATGAAATACAAGTATATAAGTCTTAGAAGGTTTCTTAAATCTATATGTGTTTGTTATTATGCATAGTAGAAGAAAAGTGGGCATTTAAAGATGCCCCAAAAGGTAAGTGGATGTAGGGATGGGCATTGCAAGATTCCCCAAAGTCTAAAGAGATATGTGGATTGGCATCACAAGATGCCCCAAAGTCTAAAGGGACATGTGGATGGGCATCACAAGATTCCCCAACATGTGAGGTGGAGTGAGGTAACATTAAAACATTAAAATGACTTGCATTGGGTTGGTAGGTTCATTTAGAGATAGGAAAATTTATTGGTTTGTTAGATTTAAAGGATGCTAAATGTGACATATAATGTGTAGGAGAGGTATCAAGAGGTAAAGGATGAAACGAGGACTATGTATGATATGCTTTGGAGTAGGCATTTGAACTAGGTACTCCTTTGGTTTATGTGATGTACGAGGTTAAAGATCAATGGATGCAATGATTTTTTTAAATTTTTTTATATGAGATATCCTTTCCTTATTGGTATAGGAAGAAGGATCAATTGTGGTTTGAATAAAATTAGTAGATGATGTATGGGTATGGGATGATTTTATTGATCATTAGGTAGTTGATGTTGATGTGATTGTGGTTTTGGATATTCAATTTGAGAATCTTGAAAATAGTCTTGATAATGTTGTTTGGTAAGAATATCAAGATTAAAATGTGGACCAGGCAAGGAAGAAATAAAAAATCAATGAATATCATGACAAGACTTATGAGAATGACCTTTAGTAGCATGCCACCAACAAAATTTATCTAAATTGTACCATTTTGGAGGAGGTTTGGAAGGATCAAAGTTCATGGGTTTAAAGGGTGGAAATTTATATTTAAGTTGTTCTAGACTCAAGAGAAAGTGGGTTGGGTTAAAATTGGTTGAATTTGATGCTCTATTTTGGGGTTGGGGAGGCTTGGATGAATCAATGGTATGAGAAGAAGATTTGGAAGTTGCTTTAGTAGTTATTTGAGATAGTTCAAATTGAGTCATAAGAAAGTCTTGATTTTTTCTTGGTCTAAAGATTCTTCTAAAGTTTTAGGTGAAAAGATTCAAACTTTGTATTGAAAGGGAGGTTTAAAAGTAGCGATAAATAATTTTAAAAGAGTGTCATCATTCATGTTATGGTCCACTTTATAAACAAGAGACTTTCATCATTTGATGAAAGTATGAGCAGATTCATTAAGAAATTATTTGGCATTGATAAAATGACTAAGGTAGTTTTGAATAAGGTCATCATGTTAAAATTCCTTCACTAGAACATTGACTAAATCCTCTAGTTGTGTGATGGAATGTCTAGGAAGTTGGTTGTATCATTCAAGTGTATCACCAAAAAAGGTTTTGGCTAAGAGATTGGTGGTATCAAAGGTGTTAGTTTGGACCCATTCCTTATATAGATTACCAAAGGACTTAATAAAGATAGTGGGATCCTTATTCCCATTATATGTGATAGTTGGAGAAATTTTTCCAATATCTATGGATGTAATTAATGAGGCTAAAGGTTCATTTTATATATGTTAAAGCATTTTGTTATTCATTAGAGGTTGAGGGATTATATTCCCATTGGCATCTCTAAGAGGAGGAGAGATAAAATTTGGATTTGGTTGAGACATGATAACTTGAGATGGTTGACTAATCATCTTGCATAAGTGTTGTTGCATGTTCATCATTTGAGATTGATTGGTTATTTGCATGATGTTCATTTGATGTATGACTTGGGCAAGAAGTTATGTTGTATCAATAGGGGGAGTTGAAGGTGGGGTATTAGTTTTTATAGGAAGAGTATTGTTAATGTTGGTGGGAAGAGTATTATTTGTATGTGGAGGATTCCCAAAATTGGTATTGATTGTCTTAAGTGTGGTAGAAAAAGAAGGAAGTTTAGTCAAGCCACCATTCTTGTGAGGAGTGTAAATAATATTATCATCAAGAATATTCAATATTTGGAAACCATCTAGATTATAAATTTGATTGGTATGATTTGGTGAAGGATTCCCAACATTGGTACTAGGGAGAGGATTATGACAAAACATCTCAACTACATTTCATTGTGTAGTCAGCGATTTTGGTTTAGGAGAAGGGGAAGGAAGAAATAAGATAGTTTCATCAGAGGTACTGAGAAAAGTGAGGTTATTATCCAAGTCATTAATAATTCAATGTTATTTACTAAGGGAAAGCTTCAAATATTTCATTGATGAAACAAGACTAGATAACCACACAAAGAGAATAAAAAGTGACAGAACTCATTATAGGGTTGACTGGGTCAACTTAGCACAAAAATAGGGACTATAAAACTATACAGGGTCAACCAGATTGATCTAGTACAGTGAATAGAGGTTAGAAAAAAAAATTAAAAGGGATATAAATAGTACAAGTTTAACCAGGTCAATCTAGTATAGTGGATAGAGGTTGAAAAAGATACTAGGTCAATAGGGTCAACCTAGTACAATAGTCATGTTCCTTGTTTTGCCTATATCTTTAGTTCTACTCATCCATTTTGTAAACCATAAAATGCATTAGATTCATGACGATGTAGAGAAGATGATAAACTTGATATAAATTTATGAATTAAAACCAGATAATTTTAAAGTAATGAAAAGAAATAAGTATTAAAGGGAAACACGCAGTTAATTAGATCATTATTGGTCAATCCAATTGAGGCACACAAAATAAAACCTTGCACCAACATTGGCTAATCCAAGATTTTGTACACATAATTAATCAAAGATCAAGAAATCAACTTGAAAAGTAAATAACTATCTACTTGGTCAACCTAAAATGTTTGATTAGATTATTAAGATTAATTTTGAATGTGATGGGACTTTGGTTGTAAGCAAGGAACTAGATAGCAATATAAGGATGGTTTCAAGTAAGTTTAGGATGAAAATGATTGTAGTGGAAATGATACAAGATTTGTATTAGGTCTTACGCCCTCACTTCACACACTGTAGCAATAAGGGTAATGAATAATTAGCCAAAATATACCACTAACCATGCTTTATACTTGAAGAGAGCATCGAGTCAGCTTCCCCCTTGGTGATGAAATCCAAGTAAGTAGACCTGGGTAGTCAAATGTTTAAATACTTGTTGATTTTTATGTGGTTTGGCCATGTGTGCAAAAAAATAGAAATAGTTCAACTAAGTGATTGATTGAAAATCCCCTAATTATACTATGTGAACTATTTTAAGCATGCAAACAACTTAAAATAAATATGTGATTAAAATATATGGTTCATTCCAAATTTAAAACAAGGTATAGTTGAGAAACTATATAGATAATCATACAAAATAGGGTTGATAGGTTTAAACCTATACTGTAGAAGCAAAGTCTGAAAGTGAACTAGGCCGGTCAGGTCGACCTAGTTATTTTAGAAAACATAGAACACAAAACTACATCCATAGGGTCAACCTAGTTGACTGTGTCAAGATAGTTTTGAAGACTAAAAACTTGAAAGGAAAGTATATAAAAAGGAAAGATATAGATAAATGTAAACAAACCTGAATGGTTCAAAGATAAAAATGAGAAGATTGTTGATTTGAGACCTTGGAGAAAACTAGCAAAAACCTACAAACTAGGTTGAACTGATCGATCAAGCTATATAGGAACCTACTAAAAAAGTGTTGAAAATGCACTAGGTCAACTAGATTGACCTAGTAGGCTAAACTAGAAGTCTATAAACCTAAAAAACTCTTAATAGGTTGATCTAGTTGATCTAGTTATCTAAACAAAAAAATTCAAGTTTAAAAACCTATACTGGGTCGAGCTAGTTACCTATTCTTGTAAACCTGTACACAGAGATAAATAATCTAGGTCGATAGGGTCAATCCAACATAGTAAAGATATGATAAAAATAGTTATGAATAGAAATTAAATAAGTGAAAGAGATACTAAAAGGATTTAATTCATGTTAGTTTCACCAGAATGTATGCAATCATAAATGCATCATGTCCATAAATCAATCCTAAATCAGATGGGATAGAGCATACCTACACTTCTAATTAGGGGCATATAATTGTTAAGTAAGAACATTACCAATATGAGGATCACTTGTCACAACACACCATGTGAGGTAGGGTTGCAAAGCCTATAGTCGAACATAATTTTACAACAACCCTAAAAGAGTCCTATGATTTAATATTTCACTAATCTAATAACAAGAAAAGTAAATCTAATCTAGTGTAGACCAAAGCTTGTGGCATAAAGTGGGGGTTAGAAATAAACAAATAAACAACTAAACTAAACATGTATATAAAACACATACTCACATCAATGTATATGGAATCCTAATACATGGAAGAGAAGAATACAAATGCACTATCTATATACTCTTACAAATGAGGAATAAAGTAAGGAATACTTACCTTTGAAGATGAATGTTTCCATCCTCAATCTCCCCCTTGGCCAAGGTGTTTCACAAGAGATTGTCATGGTATGTAAGGATAACTAAGATAAATCATCTCTAGGATACACAACCTATCCAAGCATCCAAAATACTTATCCATAAGATGAGATCAAAGCTCTAAAGAAAGTATTTAACCCTAAAGCTTTATTCCCCAAGTAGAATGGTCAATAGGCAGATGTTTGTTCACACTTATTTTATTAATTATTCACTCTCAACCTACCACATTTTTTGGCTAACTCACTAGGTTTGTGCTAGGTCATCTAGAATTCTAACAAACCAAAAGAGAGAGGAAGACTTTAAACTATACTAGGTCAACCTAGTTTGCTAAATAGGAAGCCTAAAAATGAACTAGGTTGGCCATGGTGGTCGATCTAGTTTGTTGAACAGGAAGAAGGGAGATAAAGCAAGGAAAATAGTGATAAATCTTGAAAAATGATAGGAATGATTAGGAAAGAGAATAATAAGTTTATGGTTCATGATTTTTAGGAGACAAGTGTGTATATGACAAGTGGCAAAAGGAATAATAATCTCACAAAGCATCGATGGTCTACCCACCCCTTTCCCAGTTCACCCCTTAAGGCATTCACTCGGAGAGATTGAGACTCAACAAGTTCATGCAAGATACAAAGTGTTAGTAATCAATAAAATTTTGAAAATATTATGTGTATACACTGACCCTATTTATTTTTATACCTTGCTTCTATAGTACAAGTTCAACCCTATCGACCCTTTTTTTGTATTCTATATATACATTGTTGACTATATCAACATTGTACCTTGTTTAAAATTAGTAATTAACCTTATATGCTAGTAATTAGTTCACACTTTCTTTTCTTATTGCTTTCATGCTTAGAATATATCACATAGTTTAATTATGTGGTTTTAAATTAATCATTTAGTTTCACTATTTTCTATTTTATGCACACATGACCAAATCACAAAATATAAACAAGTATTTTAACATTTGTCTACCCAAATCCAACCTGCTTGGATTTCATCACCAAAGGGGAATCAATTTGATTTTTTGTTCAAGTATAAATCATGTTTAATGGTATATTCTAGCTAAGCACCCAACACCCTCATCATTGCAGTGTGTGAAGTGAGGGGGTAGGCCCCAATACCAAGCCTATATCATTACCACTACATATCCCTTTTATCCCAAACTACCTAAAACCATCCTTAGATTGTTATTTTAGTTCCTTACAGCTAACTTCCCATCATATTTAAAATCATATCTTAATAATCTAATAAACATTTAGGATAACCAATTAGTTAGCTATTTACTTTTTAAGTTGATTGCTTGCTCTTTGCTCAATTATATTTTGTATTTCAAAAACTTGTATTAGCTAGTATTGGTGCAAGGTTTTGTGTTTTATGCCTCAATTGGATTGGCCAACATTACTCCAATTTATTTTTTATTTCCTTTCATCTATTTCTTTTCAAATTACTTGAAAAAATTATCTTATTTTAGTTTATAATATGTTATAGTCTTCTTAATTTTCCCTCTATTGTATTGGGTCAACCCAATCAACCCTATAACTTTTTCCAACCTTTGTTCATTATACTAGATCACCCAGTCAACCCTATACTATTTATAGACCCTATTTTCCCTTTTTCTAGCCTCTATTTATTATGTTGGATTAAACCAGTCGACCCTATACTAATTATAGACCTTATTTATGTACTAGATCAACCCAGTCAACCCTATACTATTTCTATCATTTCTTGTTTCCTTGCTTTCTTTACTCTCTTTCTTTCCTTTCATCATGGAATTTTTGATTGATGACAATAATGAGTTGTATTCAATAGACATGATGAATTTTACCAACCCTTATAGGGTCTCCCATAGACAAAGTAGGCCCCTTCTATTGGATGCTAGTAATGTTTATCTTGCCACTCACATAATGAACTATGGGACCCCTCCTAATACCTCTTCACAACATAATCCTCTATTCTCATTAGAATACCAACTTGAAATAGAGTATACCCCCAAAATGCTCTTCTTTATCTCTAAATTTCTTCAACATCAAGGAAAATATCCTTCTACTATTTACAATCTTATGATTAGTGGTCAATCCAAAGAGTCTCATTCACCTAATCTTACATTCTCAACTATATTTAGGGATACCACATTATTTGATTCTAAGCCTCTTCCTTTGATCATAACCCCTTCTTATACCATGACCTCTTCTTTTCTAACTTATTCCACCTCCATGCCTAGTATATCCACTAACATGGTAGGTTCTACATCTAGAAGGCCTCTTATAAGATCCACTATCCTTAATCCTTCCACTAGTGCTTCATTTTCTACCCAAGGTAAGCATGCTACTAGTGCTTCTTCTTCTCAACCATTCACTAGTCCATCTTTTACTACACAAGAAAATTTTGTCACTAGTGCCTCACATTCTCATAGTTTATCTCAAGCTCCTATCAACACCAATAGTGGTACCCAAGTCACTAATACCACCTTTAGTGTTTCCAATAATTATAATCAAACACATCAACTATTGTTACAAACACTCAATCAAATAAATACCTTTCAAGATCATAACAGAAATCAAATGATGAGAATGCAAAACCACCTTCTTTATCTTCAATCTCATCCTCAACCAATGGCTTGGGGTACACATAATCATAATGTTCCTTCTCCTCCTCTTTGATATTCTCAAGTAAATCTCATTCCTCAACCTCCTTTGGTAAATAAAACTATTAATCATCTCCAAAATAAACCTCTTACTACTCAAATTGATAACATTGATATAGGAGGTATCACACCTACAATTTATTATAATGGATCAACTGATCGTACCCTTCATATTAAAACATTTATAAATATTTATAAGGATTGGGTCAAATTTAACACCTTTGTTGCTACTATCTCTCAGCCAAAACTCTCATAGGTGATGCCTTGGATTGGTACAACCAACTTAGAACTCATTTCATTACTAGTTTGTAGGATCTAATGAATTCTTAAGTTCAAGAATTCCAAATTAGTGATCTTCCCAAAAATGCTTTGGCCCACTTCATAAATTACAACTTGAAAATGAAACTGTTGAAGCCTTTGTTAAAAGGTGGAAAATTGTGTCAAACAAATATGAACATAACATGGTTGATGATAATATTTTCCATCTCTTTACCAATGCCCTTTTTCCTAAACTTCAATATTAGGTCAGCACTCTCTCTCCATGTACATTGGAGGAGGCTATTAACCAAGCTAAATTATAAGATTTTCTTATGCATCAATTTGAGCCACCCCAATATTCTATAGGTCCTCATCTCTTAAACATAAATCACAATGTTACCAATGATGGCATTACAGATTCTTATGACACCATTCACAATGTTCAAGTTGTCATTCCTACCCCTTCATTAGAACCATCTCCCCCTTATAAATAATATACTAATCCTCATTTATCTTCACCAAACAACATTAATGTTCACAAACCTATATCCTTAGCCAAATTTCTTAAGCATCTACCTAAGCCTCTTCCAAAAGATCTTGACTCTGTCCATCTTATGAAATCCTAGTATGATCCTAACAAGTTTTGTTGGTTTCATGTTAGTAGGGGTCATTCTCATGAAACATGTCAAAAAAATTGTAATTTATCTATGGAGTTTCTTTTGGGTCCTAATTTTGATCATGATTCTATCATTTGAAAGCATCAAAAATCTTATGAAATTGCTTTCAAAGATTATAAATCACATGATAGAAATCAAGCCTTAAATCAAGCCAATGCTTATTTGGATATCTAAAAAGACCCTCTTCCTAATCATCAACATATTCAAAAAAATCAAGACAAATCCACCCCTTTCACCAATAATGTAGAAAGTCTTGTTGAACCAACTTCTAAAGAGAATGTTGTTAACATGACTAATATGCGAAGGGTGGTTGCTTTTATTTATTCCCAACCTATCTACACTCCTCCTTCATCTAGAACATATCATATTATCTAAGATTCTTCTCCAACTCATTTAAATGAGTTGAGGAAAAGATGACCTTATTAAATTTGATGATTCAATTTCTAATTCTCCCTTGGATAACACTTCATTTTCTATTTCTACCACTCTTTCATCATTTTCTAAAACTAATGATACTCAAGTTTATACTAACACTTATACCAATTCTCAAAATCAACTTGAACCAGCTATTTCATAATCACAACAGAATTTACAACCTTGTTTCAAACCTTATTCTTCTTATCAACATAAATTCTAATGCACTTCAACTCCTCATTCCAAGGATCTCCTTAATCATTATGCACCTACATCTAACAACCTTATTATGGGTTATGATGAGTGGAATCCCATCATAGAACTCACTAATCTCCCATCCCAAATTCTATTCTTTGAGCTTATGATGACTTCTCCATGTCATAGAAACCATCTTATGTAAATATTATTCAAGATGAATATCCCTCGTCTTCCCCTAACAAGATGGGAGGTATAGCCTTATCTAGATATGAGGATAGTATATTACAATAATGTGAAAAGATGCCTATCAATGTTGATGAAATTATGGACATTTCTCTTTCCTTAAAATTTCCTATAGCTTCTATGATTCTTGACAAGGTTTTGCTTCATGAAAATGATCCTCCCTTATTTATTAGTGTCCAAATAGGTGATATCCAAGTTAAGCATACATTGATTAATGAGTGTTCTAGAACCTACATTACCTCTCTCAACTTTATTAAGACCCTTGGATATTCAGAAAGTAATCATAAGTCTAAATGCAACACCTACCAAGGATATGATAAAAGGAAAATGCCTCCTCTATGTTGTTTGTGCCTTCCCATTACTATCCCATATGCCACCATTTTTTTGAAGGTGATGATATTTAACTTTCCCCTTTCTTATAACATATTGCTTGGTAGGCCTTGGAATCATTGTATGTGAGTCATTGCTTCTTCTACCTACTAATGCATTAAATTCCCTAATAATAAATCCATTTATAGGATTCAGGTTGATACTAACGCTTAAAATTTTGAATAATTCCAAGACTATGGTGTATTCAAGATTCCTACTCTTAAACCTTTGCCTAGTGTTTTATTCTATGAGTCTCAACATCTTAATTTTATCATTAATCTAACTTGAGGTTATAATGGGCATCTTGAACTCATTGGGAAAATTCCTCCTAACCTCTTAGATTTTGATGATGATGATCCTGATGAGATTAACCTAAAGATTAAAATTTCTAATCTCTCATCTCACCTTATCTAATAGCTTCCTTTTTCCTTGCAGCCTCATTCTCGCAAGCCTTCTTGCAATGATATTCCCATAGTCTTGACAAAGACTTGGTATTCTATTCACCACACTTCTCTGGTTGACAAGGTCATCCCTACTTGCATCATTGATCTTCATACCCTATATTATGATGATGGTTATTCCTTAGATGATATGTTCTTAAGTGGTCTTGTACAAGCCCATGATGCTAAGATTGTCCATTATCATTATTATATATTTGAGTCTTTTCACCTATCTTCTCATATTCCTTTGTTTATAGTTCCTAATTTTAGTATTTTTCCTCTTTATAATAGGGTATAGATAGCACTAACACCTCTAATTTTTTAGGAGCCTTTTAGGAGTATGCTCATGGATCTTGCTATGATCGGGCCTTACCATTTTGCTAGGTACCCTGATCACCATAGCTGGTTTACTTATAATATTATTATGAACCTTCTTAGACCTTATGTAGATCTTGTTCCTTCCTTAGTAGATCCTTTATTAGATCCCATTCCCACTCTTAATTTAGTTGAGCCCATTCTTACTCCTTATATAATTGAGCTTGTTCCCACTCTTTCTCTTACTAAGCCTACCCCTACTTGTCATCCCATTGTTCCTTTCATTGAGCCTATTTTCATTCTTCCTCCATCACCACTTTCCCTTGGTGATGGTTTTCTTCCCTTACTTAAGATAGATCCATTTCCCACCAAATGGGCCAATGAATCCTCTTCAACTTCTTTTATTCCTATTATACCTCCTTCTGTGAGTGTTTCTCCTAAGACCACTCACAAGTGTATTGGTTGCTTTCATAGGATAGATAATCATTTTTTTTACCCATTGTTGTAAGTTGTGATAATATATTGATACTTTGCATCCTTCTTCTCCTTCCTCAAATAAAACCATGCCTCTCTCAAAATTTCTACCTGAATATATACCTAAGTATGGTGAGGTGTATTGTCTATGGCACCAATGTGGTACCCATCACACCAATCATTGCCACATCCTTCAAAACCACCTTAAATATCACCTTATAGCTATTCCTAAACCTTTCTCCATTCCTCCCATAGGTCATTCCCATAAGAAGGCTTCTCCTTTTGCTCCCATACCTCCACCTCTAGTGGTTTCATCCCCTCCTATGGTCCCTTCATAACCTTTTGTGTTCCACCAGTGATTCCTTCACCTATGGACCTTCCCTCACTTATGGATGCTTCTCCACTCGTGATTCCTTCACCCATGGATCCTTCTCCATTAGTGGTTCCTCCATCTCCCATAGATCCTATTCCCATGCATTCTATCAAGCATCCCTTGCTTGATTTCCCTCCTTAACATGATTCATTGAGTATTCCTACTTTTTTAGCTAAGGAGATTAGAAAAGAAGTCTTTTCCCAGTTTTCATTAAATATTGATGAGACATTAGCAGTAGATCATATCCAACTTCATAGAGATTTATCTGATGTCTTGGATAATGTGTGTGGATAGATTTATTAGTACTTATGAGCACATGCATGGTGCCTTTACATTTACATTCTAATTGGATGTGTGCTCCAATTTTGTTTTTATCTATTTTTTATATCATTTGACGTTGTGTCAAATTCATTATTTTTGCATAGTTATTCTTTACTTTTTGTACTATATCTTTCTTGTATTGTCATTTATATTTGCATATGATTGTCTTTATTTATCATTGTCTTCTCTTTCTTTCTTGATTTTTTCTCAAAACTCTCTTCTTGTGTCTTCATGATTGTTTTCTCTCTTATCTCTATTTTTCATAGATAATTGTCATTATGACTTGGTTATATAAACCTTATTCCTTTTGGTTCTTGTTTCCTATTACCATGTTATTATTTAGAAAAAAAATCATCTCATTATACTTTCCTTTTAATAATACATCTTTGGATCTCCTTTTTCCCTTCTTTTTTCACAAACTAAGCACATACATGGTTGAGACTTGAGATCACATGCTAGTTCACTATTAAGCCTAAGTATTCTAGTCAATCTTTGTCTTTGGTTACTTAGCTTCCTTTAGCCTTAAACTAAAACTCATTTGTGTGTATCATTACATCTCTCATGATTGTTCATTTCAAATTTGTATGGAGGAAGAATCTTAAAAATCCATTAAAATTTAAAAGCCAAATCATTTTACAAAAGGCAATGATATAAAAGGAAAAAACACTCTTAAAAGTCAAATCACACTAAAAGATGTGATTAAAAACACATCTCCTTCTTCTAGTCAAATCTCAAACTCCATAGTTGGCCTCATGATAGATCCAAGGTCCTTTGCAGTGTAGGAGGTCAATAGATTAGAAAAGGGGAATAAAAAATTTCTTTTAGTGCTACCTACTTTCTCATGCAAGTACCCAATATTTGTAGTAGACCGATGGCTCTATAAGGGGTCTTGAGAAATGGGGAACATGTCATGGGAAGGTAGGTCCATTTTAATTTTTCTTATACCAATATACCTTCATGATTTGATCTTAATAGAATGCTTATTTACCTACAAAGCTTTGTGTCTATAGCAAACAGGTTTCCTTTATACATTAATGGTCACTAGTCACTTAGTATCTTCTCATGTCCTTAGTATACCTCTTGTCTCCTAAGGTATTTTAATAAGATGCCTAAGTATTTATTTTTACATTCCCTTTTTCATTCCCTATATCCCTCATTTTTCCTCTTGAGAAATATTTTTTTGTCTACTGATCACTCCCCTTGGGATTTCATTTGTGAATTACACTATAAGACCACAAATAGGACTCAACATTGATCACAAATTACCACCTTCTTCCTTCATATTACCCACATCCTTTGTTACCTAATTTTTCCTAATTTTCCCACCCCAGTGGTGTTATCTTTGTGACTTTTAGTGTAAGACCATGGATAGGACCCAACATTTCTCACAAAATTTTTCAATAATACAAGTCACAAACAAAGTGTTAAATATGAGATAAGATGTGATTGATTATGAAGTTACACATCATTGACATACTTTCTAGCTTGATTTAGTGTGTTTTATTCTTCATTTCTCTTTCACTTTTATCTTCTTATTTTTTGAGTGCATGTAAGAATTCAACCATTTCTCAAATTTTTCATACTTCCCAGCTTGAATTAGTGTGATCAATTTAAGACCAATCTTTTACTAATTTTGTTTTTCTCTTATACTTCACAATTTGATTTAGTATAATTGATTAACTTAATTAATTTGTTTTTATACCATGTATGCCATTTTACATACCTTCCATTTTATTACATTATTTTCATACTTTCCAACATGATTTAGTATGATTTTACTTGTTTTAATTTGGTGCAAAAATCTTTCATTTTGGTTTAAGAACAAATTCCTTTTTACCATTCTTTTGGTTCTTTATACTTTGTCATTTTTTTGTTATTACACATTTCCCAACCTGAAATATTGTGTAGTACATTTTTGATTGATTATATTTTACTAAGTATTTTTACCTATTTATTTTTAACCATGCGTGTGTTATCCATAATGCTAGAAAAGAAACCACATCTCATATATTTATTATAGCATATATAGCAAATAACTAAATACATGTGATAGAAATAAATATATCCAAAGCATCTGCAATCACAACCATAATAATGATAAAATACATAATTAACATAAATATGCCAAAATGATACATCATATTTTATATATATATATGTATATGTGTATATATATATATATATATATATATATATATATATATATATATATATATATATATATATATATATATATATATATATATATATATATATATATATATCATGAGTTTTTGATACAAGTATAACCATATACAATGCTCCATCTCTATGGTTAAGATCCATCTTGTCTCTCTCATAGCCATGATGCCTACCAAGGCCTCAATCTAACTCCTTTAAATAGTACACTCTAAATATATATATATATATATATATATATATATATATATATATATATATATATATATATATATATCATGAGTTTTTGATACAACAAGTATAACCGTATACAATGCTCCATCTCTATGGTTAAGATCCATCTTGTCTCTCTCATAGCCATGATGCCTACCAAGGCCTCAATCTAACTCCTTTAAATAGTACACTCTAAAGAGGCTATTAAAGATCTCAATCCATCTACCTATACCTCTAAACGTGCCACTCGTGCCTGTACCTACACCAATTAGGCTAAGGTCACCCTGTGTTTCACTCTTTCTTGCTTTTATACCTATGTCAGATGGGTCAAGGTCAATGTTTGTGCCTATGTCATCTACATCATTATATCTAGATGTATAGTTATTTCCTCTACCAGGGCCTACCATGCTTGTATATCACCTGCACCCATCTCTTCTAGTAGTTGCATCCTCTCTCTATGTGCTTGTATCTATCTCACTACCTTTCTAGCTAATTTAAACTAGCTTACTTGAGCTAGGGTAGATGGTACACTAGGGTCCTCTGATTCATTAGGTTCATATGACTATAGAGTCTCATCTAGGATGTCATAAAGTGCTCCCCTCATAAGAGACCCCCATCTCTCCTCATCATCCTCAACTATGTCTATAAAATCACACCTAGATAGATATTAAATCACTGTTATATCTCACAATATCTATCTACCTCTAGTCTTTATTTAAAAATAAAACCTTAAGAAATAATTTAATCATCTTTATTACTTATCTATGTCTTAGCCACTATGGTCTCACCATCCATGTGATCACTTAGCACAGTCTCTCTATCCATACGACCTCCTAGAACCTCCTCTGTAGGTCACCTCCTCAACCCAAATCTGATTTTCATGGCTTACATCTACCTCAACTTGTCCCTGAGTGGCCTCTCTATCATCCAAATCTCCTTTAGTTTACCTATTGGGTCATTAGGGATGGTGATAGTCTCCACTCTCTCCTACTCCTACCTCCATTGATATCGTATCCTCAGTGGTTATAGCTCATCTCATTATAGAGTTAGTGGTGGTATCTCTAGTGCCACTACCTCCACACCTATCTCCTCTTGTTCTAATCCCTATCATGCTCACCTAGTCCACGGTTGCTCATGATGTGGTCTAAGCATTGGTCTCATCACTGATGACCCTAGGCCCTTCCTCCCCCATGGATCTCTCACATGTTGTCCTACTACTTAGGCATCAATATCAATGTCATTATATGAGGTAAGCCCATCTGTCCTAGTATCCATGCCACTAGATGTGCCTCTCTCCACCAAGTATAGTATCCAACCACCTTTGTCCTCACTATATTTGGTGTAGTTATGTCCTAACTCATCCATGTAGTCACTATGTGCCTATATGTCTACCACACTATGTCTACACATCTCACTATCTATAATGTTGGTATGTGGGGTATAGCTTGCACTACCTGGTCCTCTCTCCATCTCTACACTCAAGGTGACCTATCATCGATCATATGGGGAAACCTAGTTAGTCGATATATGGGAAACCTCTCATATATCAAAGTCATCAATAATATGATCATTCCTATCAAATTATTCCCTTGACTAAAACCTCATACAAATCATGTATGAGTTAGAACTAGATGACAGAGCCAAGATCATATAGTACTCCATCCTCTAGGATCATCCTGATCAAGGCTACTATAAATAGTGGTACCTTGTCATATAACTTATGACATAGTACTCATTATATTCCAAGCCCTATCATAGATTTTTAGATATGTAAAATCTATGATGTATATATTTTAAACATACTAACTCTCCTACCTACTAATATCATGTTTGATGTTGTAGCCCATATGGCTACGGCTCTCCTCTCCTCCAAGATATTTGGTATACATGTAGTCACATGTGCTCTCACTATTAATATCCCTAGGATGGTATGCACATCCTCTAGAGTGATAGCTACTTCTACCATGTCCTCATCCACCTCCCATCTAAAGGTGTTAGTCAATCATTCCCAACATCCAAGGAACATGACTAATAGATCCTTGCTCAAAGGAATCCTACACATGTTAGATATCCCTCCTAGGCCTACAACTACTAGCCTATCTTTATCTCCTATGGTTTGATGCTCTAGTAGATTTGGTAGCTAAGACATGCCTACCAATCTCAAAAATCTATGTTGTCCCTGTAACCAAGAAACAACAAAAGATGTATTAGATCTTTCATGTCATGTATAATCATAATACATTATTTTTAAATTTCAATCAAAAACAAGCCTAAATTGCTTTAATTCATTCCCTTTTAATTATTTTTAGCCTAGTTGGTATTTTTCCCTTATTTGTTCATTTCAGGCCATTCTAGCCTTTTTTGGCCTTTTTCACGCATTTTCATACCATTTTAGTTCTTTGATCAACCTAATTTGACCAAAATTTCCATATTTTTGATGTAGTTGACTTTAAAATCTAAGTAGACCCTCATATTTTCCCCTCCTTAGTACTACATTATCATTTTATACATTTTGGATTAGTTGGCAAACTATACTAGGTCAATAGTCTATAAAGCATATAGGGTCGGCACATAGCTACTAATTTGATAGTGTGGATTTTACTCATTTTTAACCTACTAGGTCAACTGGATCGACCCAATTATTTTTCATTGCCAACCTCTTACATTTTCCTTAAAAAGTGCCATTTTTTAGTTTTCTTCCTAATTACTTCAAACCCATTTGCCTAATCAATTTTTCCTACCCATAAAATCAATACACTTAATTCAATAAAATAATCCAAAACTAGCTTAAGATTCATAGTTGCATACCTGTAATACAGCTGCTACTGATCTTGGAGCTCCCCCTCATCTAGCTTGCCGTCTCATTGCCATCCCAGCTCATTTAGTCTCTAGAGCTCTTTTTCTCTCCTTCACAACTCAAAATAACCAAATAACTTCTCTTTCCCCTGTTTAAAAACACTTTTCAAAATTCAATTTTTTCAATTATTTTTAGGCAGATTCCTTATTTTGCTTAAATCATTGTTTCTACTCATCCATTTTTAAAACCATAAAATGCATTGGATTCATGATGATGTAGAGAATATTTTACACTATCATATGCCCATTTTCCAAAAAAATTGATTTTTGGCTATTTTTGCACTAATTTCTATAGGTTTGCCTAGTGTTCTTCATATTATATGCCTTCATTCCTCTTGTAATCTACTTCTTTATCTATAGCATGAAGTTAAGTAAAGGTATGTGTTTTTCAATTTTGCTTACTACACTTTACTTAGCATCAACATTGTGTGTTATCATGTTCTATTTCATAAAGCGTCATCTTGTGTTGCACTTACATGACATGTGATGAGCTTCGAGTGGGGCATATATATACACATAATATTTTTAAACTTTTATCAATTACTAATACTTTATATCTTATAGGAACCCATCGAGTATTAATCTCTCTAAGTGCATGCCTTAAGGGGTACACTAAGAAATGGATGGGCAAACTATTAGTGCTTCATAAGATTATTGTCCTTTTTTCCACTTGCCATCTACACACTTATCTCCTAAAATTATTTACCCTAAGCTTATTTTTCTCTATTTTACCCATTCTAGTCATTTTTCATGCTTTATCATCATTGTTCTTACCTTGACCCCCTTTCACTAGTTGACTGTACTAGGTCTACTAGGTTGACCCTATATAGTTTTTAGCCTCTTATTACTATACAAGGTCAATTAGGTCAACCCTATTCTATTTAGGTATATTTTTCATTAGGATTTTCATTATCCCTTTGGCCGACCTAGCTCAAAACCTAGTGACTTACCTCCTAAAAACGTATAGGATCAACTAGGTTGAACTTGTATAGTTGACATATTTGGAAATTTAGGGCAAGATCTACCTATATATACAAGTTCATTTCTAACCATTCGGGAAGAGAAAATCAAAAAATAATAAGTGAGAATGAACATCTATTTATTAACCATTCTGTTTGAGGAATAAAGATTAGGGTTCCATACATTATTTAGAGATATGGATCTTATCTTATGAAGAAGTATTTTAGATGTGTAGATAGGTTGTTAGCCTAAAGCTAATTTGTTTTTTTTATCCTTACATGCCACAATAATCTCTTGTGAAACACCTTGTCCAAGGGAGAGATTAAGGCTCATTGGGTTCATCCTTTAAGGTAAGTATTCCTAATTTTATTTCTCCTTTGTAAGAGTAGATAGATAATGTAGTTGTGCTTCTCTCCCATGCATTAGGATTTTTTATACATTGATGTGAGTATATGTCTTCTATGCATGTTTAGTTTAGTTTAGTTTAGTTCTAACCCCCACTTTGTGCCACAATATTTGGTGTGCATTAGATTATATTTATTTTCTTGTTTATTAAAATAGAGTGAACATAAAACCTAGGACTCTTTTATGGTTATTTTGTGATTGTGTTAGACTGTAGGCTTTAGAACCCTTCCTAACATGGTGTATTGTGATAAGTGATCCCATAATCAAGTCTATTATATCCCCATATTGGTCATGCCCTCACTTAACAAATTTATTCCCAATCAGAAGTGTAGGTATGCTCTATATTCTCTGAGCTAGGATCGATTTATAAACATGATGCATTTTTAATTACATACACCATATTTATTTCATTCATATTATTCTTCATCATATGAAGTTTTATTAACATTCAAAATTGGTATGTTTTCAATATCATTATTAATCAAGGGAAAGGATATACCTTTGGTATAAGATATATATGAAGCCATTCCAAAATGTATGGTGGTAGCTTAGTTGTATTATAATTTTGTAAGCTCATTAGGATCATCATCATCAGATTCAAAAATGGTGTCTATCATATTAGGATGAATGTTGAAAAATTTAGGGAAAGGATTGTTATCAATAGTTTTGGTAATAGTAATGCAAAATTAAGTTTTAGGAATTGGGCATTTTAAATCCCATGGGTTAGGATCAACTTCATGCTTATAACAAACACCAACATGAATAAAATTTAGGCTTTGGCTACTAGAATAAGAAAGTTTTCTCATGTCGTAGACTTCAAGGATGGCCTAAGAGTAGGTTATAATAGATTAGAAGATCAAGAACCATAAACATAGTGAAAATGGTTTTAGTCCTATAATGAGAGGAAGCTAAATTTAACAAGAGACTTTTTTTTGTTCTTATCAATTCTAGTGAAAGTAAGTGTAAATTTATTGAGATATTTGTATGTGTAACCTAATTATTTAACTAACACAAGGAAGTGACATTAATTTATGAAACTTCATCCACCAAAGCTTTTTTTAATTGAACATCATTGATCATGATTCTAATCAAGAGAGTTGGGTTATTGGCTCAGAAGAGAATTTCATCATTAATCATATCATCCATGAGAAAATCAATACAAATTTTGTTGGTTAGTTTTGAATGGGATATGGTTTTAATGGTGTGGACTATGATAGGTCATGGACCTTCAAGAGGTTGAATAGATGGTAAAATTTCATTTGTTGAAAATAATTCTTCTATATCTTACAATTTTTACATGATAAATTTATGATGATAGGATGATATTATCATGAGTTCCATTAAATGAAGATTACAAGGAATAATTTTAAGTCCTAATAAATTCCATTGAGTTGATTTTTAATAAGAACCATGACACTAGTTTATTTGATATCTAGAATTATCTTTGGGGGCTTTGGTAATTAGAGGAGCTTGATCAATAGATTGAGGCTCCATTGGTGGAATGGAATAACTAGATTATGTGTCAATAGTTGTAGTAGAAGTTGTATCGTAAAGGAACATTTATTCTTTATAATTATACTTAATTTTGGTAATGATATATTGATATTGAGTTTAACTCAATATTTTAAAAAATGAGTTAATATATTAAGAATTGAGTATTGGTCAAAATTAGTGTCAATAGTACATAAAAATTTGTTCATAAGAGTGGTATTAGGATTATAATATTAATGAGTTTTTTTTTTTTTTTGATATTGAGATTGACTAAAATGATGTTTAGTTTGGTTATATTAGTTTCATTGAGACCTTAAAGCTTTGACATATTCCTTATAATGCTCTTTAGTCATAGCTTTGTGGCTTAAATTTTCAACTAGCATGAGATCATAATAAAGTTTCTTAAGTTCACAAAAATATTCCTAAGAATGACCAGCATTAGTATGAAACCAACAAAACTTGTCAGCATTACACCATGGTGGGAAAGTTTTGGATTGGTCAAAGCTCAAGGGTGTAGAAGGTGGAATGATTTTCTTGAGTTCTTGGAGTCTCAAGGGAGAGTGGTAAGCATTTGAATTATATGAATTATTTGGAGGATAAATTTGGGAGGTATATATTGTGAATTGTTGGTATTTATTAAATTAATTTATGTTTAGAAATATTCCCTATTAGAAGTTTGAAAAGGTTTACGGTTCATAATGTAACCTTGTATTTTATCTTGATCAAAAGATTATTTAAAAAATTTAGTAGAGAAATATCATGATTTATATTGAAGTTGAGGATTTAAATTGGTTATGAAAATTTTGAAAATATTTTATTCACTCATGTTGTGATCTGATTTATGGGCCAAAGATTTCCATTATTTGATGAAATCATAGGAGGATTCTTTAGATAATTTCTTGGCATTGAAAAAGTTTCCAAGGATATTTTTTGGAAGATCATGATATTGAAATTATTTAACTAGAGAATTGAGTAGTTATTATACCTTCCTAATTTAATGGGTTGGAAGTTGATTGTACCATTATAACACATCTCCAACTAGAGTTTTAACTAGAATATTGGTAGTCACATAAATATTACTTTAAATCCATTATTTATAGAAGTTTAAAAATATTTTAAGATGAAGATAAGGAGAAATAGTCTCATAAAAAATTATGGTTGGAGAGGCACTTCTAATGTCCATAGAAATAATATAGAGAGCTAGAGGGTATTTTTTATGGTTTGAAGCATCTTGTTATGAATATGTGGTTGGGAAATAGGGTAAGTACATGAAGTTGGGGGATAATTTCATGGACATTTTTGTGTAACACATACATGTTATTACATAAGGCATACATGTTATGGTTTATAGGCTCAATAAACACCCAATCGAGAACATTTACATGCTTTCATGTGTTGGAGTTCAAAAAAACTAAAATGCATATAAGCAATAATGTGTATGCAATCCTGTGAAATGAAAGCATGGAGGTCTAGAATGGAAAATTAGGATCAATTAAAAGGTGTGGGCATGGTTTACTAAAATTATTGTCAACTTATAATTTAAATTTATTCTAGTAAATATAATGAATTAGTGTCACTCTGCATCTTCTAGATTTGGTCTCAAAGTTTCAAACCTTATAATTTGGGAGATAATTTTTCAAAATCCAATTTGGGCAATCCTTAGTCATTTTGAGGATTTTAGTATTGAATCTATAGGGATTTTAAGGCATAATTTTTTCAATTGATGTCCATTTTGAGTAAACATATAGTCATTTTTCAGGTTTTTCCACCTTCTATATTACTTGTTATCATTTATATGAGTCCTAGGTTTATCTAAAATAAATTTTTTAAACCAATGCACACACAACCACTCCTATATGTTAGATTTACTTAAAATTAGGTCCCTTGTGGTTAAAAAAGGACACAACAACATGATAATCATTTGTGCCTATGGTAAATATGGATAATTTGAGCCACATTTAGGCATGGTCAACCCAATTCAATTTGAATTTATGCTAAAGTGTGCATGGTAAAACATATGTTGCATTGGTGACCCATGAACACCCAACCACCCCATTCATACAAATTTTACTTGTGATTAAGTCCATTATAGACCAAAAGTGACACAAAAATACCATATCTGATTATGACCAAGGTAAATGCAGATAATTTTAGGCACATTTGTGCATGACCACCCCCTTTATCTTCAAATTCAAGAAAAAAATGTGTAATTGTGGAAAAATAAGTCAAATTATGACACTTGCACATCCAACCACCAATTTATATTTATTTCACTTTAAATTAGCTATATTATTGCCAAACATGACACAATAATGCCATATCCACATGTGACCATGGAAATGCAAATAATGTTTGGAACATGTATGCATAATCACACTAATTCACTTTTAATTCAATCAAAAATGGTTTGATTGGATCAACATATGTCACATTGATTACCTACACACACCAAACCAACACTTTCCATTGATTTTACTTTTTTGTCATCCCTCCCTCATTATAATTACTCCCTCCTCATCCCTAATCATACCTAATCAATCCCTCCTCATTCCTCATCATCACTAATAAATTCCTCCTCATCCATCCCCATCCCTAATTACTCCCTCTATTACCTTGATTGGGTTTAGTGGCTTCTCGCTTGTGCTTAATTGGCTTCTATTCTAATTCCAAATTTTACTCACTCAAATAAGGATCAAAGAATCTCTTATTTCACTCATCCTCTTTAACTCAAATAAGTAACTTAAATATATCATCTAATTTTTTGGTGGGATTCAAAGATATATATGGTAATCCATTCCTGGATTGACGATGCATAACATCAAACAACTTTCACTTCTAGCTCACTTTAGCTGCAATCTTTTTGATACTTCTTAGCCAACACTAGGCCTATCTTATCCAAATAGACCAAAACTCAATTTCCTATTTATCAAAGGTTTCAAAAAAATACATAAAACATTCAAATACCTTATTTCAACCATCTCAATCCTTTATCAATTCTCTTCATAACATTTCCCTTATCACTTACAACTCTGACCCTATTTCACAAGTGTCTAGTAGCCTTTTTTTCAACAAATATTGCATATACAAAAATATACAAAAGGATATGGTAAAACAAATCATCAATATAGGCACCCTCTATTTAATACTATTAAAATACAAAGTTCCATTCCTTAAATCATTCCCTAGACCACTATTCTGACTTTTTTTCTTCCCTAATTAAGTCTCCATTGCTAACACAGTCTTTTGCTCTAGTACGATTACGTATGGATACACACAAAAAAATTAAAAATATTTTATTATGTCATCTTTCCTAACAAATGACCAAGCTTCAGGATTTTCCACTAGGTAATTTCCTTAGAAAATAATTTTATAGCTCACTACCCTAATCTAGGGTTTATCTCAATCTGTGCATGCCCAAAAGGGATCCAAATTGACTTTTAAAGGGTACTAGTTGGTTTCAAACCTTCAAAATGTCTAAATAAGTTCTGTATGACCTAGAGACAACTTTTCCAAGTTCAAATTTTCCTTGGTTCATTTTTGCATTCCTTCAATTCATAAATACACAGTCATTCAATCATATAGTCTACTTGTGTGTGAGGATTAACAAGGTTTTATGTAAACATAGATTTACTTAGGATTTAGTATCACTTCAAAATACCATAAAAGGTCTATCCACCTTACTCTAATGTTTCCAAACTTAGGCTTTGCTTAGTCATTTCCTATTCACATTCAAACCATGAAATTTACAATACTCTATAAATACAATCTTGACTAAAATAGACTAGGATAGGGTATGATTGTTTGTTGGCCTAACATAAAGGTATTAGGGCATTACTTAAACTTTGTCTTCCTAATTTTTTCTTTCAACACCAAATTCATAAATTAATACTCCCATCCACACTTATGATCTACTATTGTATCAATTACTTAACTATGTTTTGTTAGCAGAGTACACATACATTTTGTCTTGAACACTAGATATTTGAATCAAAAAATATCAAGCATATATGAATAATAACATAATCATATGATACTATTATATACTTTCCAAATACTTACCACTTCTTTCCTTGAAGGATTCTTTCTACCCTAGATTATAGTTCTTAATGAACCAACATAGGACTTTGATTACAAACATGCAGACAACATTCTTACTATTACTAGTTACAAAATACTATTACCAACGGTTTAAAAACCTTCAAAGAATCAAATTGAAGGCACAAACATCAACCATTTTTAAACATAGGTATATACATTCAGACAAAATATTTTCCATGGATTCATCTTCTCTGCATTAGACTATCACCAAAATGACATAGTGCAATTTCCTTGATGATTTCCATTCCATAATTAGATTTTCCCATACTTTTATCTATTCAAATACCCCAAAAATTATTTCTAAAAAATACCTAACTCAAACCACACACAATATATATTACTCAAAATACTTTCTACAAACTTGTATATTGCCTCCTAACCATTGTTTGATTCAAGAAACCTCCACATTCCTTTCACCCACATAGGGTGGTGAACTCCCTAACTGCCACCTCACACCTTAACCTAAAATATTAACTCATAACCACCTTAAATACCTTTCATGAGACCTTAAATTTTTATTACAACATTACTTCACCATTACATATCAACCCTACTCACTTAGACCACCTAAAACATCTTCAAATTTTGAAAATCCCTTTTGTCAAGAAAACCAATTTTGTATTCTAGTTCAAGTTTCACTCATTATCATGACTCTTAGACACATCCTAGACCAACCTTGAGCATTATAAGATGCCCTTATATCATACTCCTAAGGGAAGAAAATAAATTAACACCCATATTCTTTTTCATTCAAATTTTCATACAAATGTGTATGCTCATTGCTTCCACACCTATGCCTCTACTTTCTCATCCATGTTATCTTTTTTTCTTTCTTATACTTCTTCTCATACTACTAATTTTACCTATAATTAATCTTTTTGTTTTGTCTTCTTTCATAATCCTCTTCAATTTTCATGACATTCAGTAGAAGTTGCCATTCCTTATCCATTGTGTCTTATATTAGCTATGTTTCTACTTGTTCATCAGCATACCTATTCCATATTATACTCTTTTCTTTCTTTGGTGACCATTCCAAAGTATCATGACTAGCCATATTCTTGTTGGTAGTATCCTCTATCTTGTTGTCATCCATTAAAACTACTCCTTTTTTGAATGTCAAATCAGTCAACTCATCACTTTGCATCTCCTCTTTATGGGATGGCAAATCAGTCACTTTTTCCTTAACTTGTTCATCACTTTCCTCAAGAACTTCATGTACTTCTTACTTATTCATTGCTCCAATGAAATCCTCAAACAAACCTACTAGGTCTTTATACAAAATATCATTTTCATCTTCAAAATACTCATAAAATTTTACATTCACTTCATTACCTATTGTACCTTTACCTTCTTGGTTTAGTTTTGTTGCCTTTATGTGGCATGTTGTGTCTTCTTTATCACCTATTATTTTCTTCTCATATCTCCACTCGTCTTCATCAAGTAGTTCACCATTTTCAATGTAGCAAAACACCTTATTCTTAGTTGAATCTTTGCTCTTCCCTTCATCAACTTATATTGAAAGTAGCTACTAAGAGGGGGGATAAATTAGTATAAAATAATGTACATTCAATTCCAAAATCATTCCATCATTTATCAACTTTATCTATCAACATAAACATGAAATCACATTCATCTAAAGTATGAATAAGAGTATACATCACACCAACACAACATCTACGTGGGAAACCCTCTTGGGGGATAAAACCCATTGAACCCTACAAGTTGGACTACATTCTTAAAATGACAAGATCTAATTTAGACCAGCTATAATTGATCAATGAAATACCATCCCTTATTTTAGTGAGACTATAATCCCACAAGGAATTCTACACCTATCTAGTTAAGATGCCATAACAACTAGACCTTTAACAAGTTTCACCTTGCAAGGAGGCTACAACCCCCTTAGATGTTGAGTATAAATAATAACACCTATAAACACAACATCTATTGAACACTGATTACCTAACAATCTAATGGATATACAAAGTATATTAACTCTCTTCAACTCTACACACTCAATGTATCTAAAGCCACCTTTTGGATCATCCTAGACCTCTTCACTCATCCTCAACCTACAAGAGCACTATTTTGACATTAGAAACATGATCCATAGGTCATACACACATCTATAAATTGTATCTTCTCATAAACTCATCTACTAGGCACTCTCCTTCTCCTTCACTCCATAATTCTCACATACCCACCTCTTTTTCAGAATCTAGAAACCATCATATTTGGTTTCACTATTTATAAAACATTCATGATTATCACCATTTTGGTCAGCCATTAGGCATGACTTAACCCTTAAGGCATATCTCACATCAATACATGGCTCAAAATAATCTTCATAGGTCAGCCATAGCACCCATGGGTCACCCTTAAGTAGCTACACCTATCAAATAGGCCCTTGTATCCCTTATAGGTCTCAAGGAGACCTATTCACCCATTTAGCAATTCATCAAGAAAAACAAGAACACAAGAACACTTTCCAACTCATGGACCCATGCCACATTATCTATATGTCCCCTTTAAGTGATAACATCCATCAGAACACCCTTTTGTTAACCCCCAATTATCTCAAACACTTCTTTGTACACATCGTCACCATGAACAAAAACACAGTCAACTTCTAACCCTTTATTCATATTTCATATGATTGATCACACCTCCAAAATCCATATAGATGATCATCATGGAGTCTATAACACTCCCTAATATCTAGTTCACTTTTAAACATCAAGATACTAATAAGTACATCTCAAATACCCTTCTTGGGTTACTTGTAGAACATGCAAAAACACATAGTCAACTTTGAACCTCAATATCTTTGATTTTACATACTTTTATATCTTCAAATATATTTTCCACATGCATCTTGGAGTCCTCTATAAGTTCACTTTTTACACCATGGGTAAATTATGTATGTATCAAAAGATATGGCTAAAATACATAGCACTAGTTTTTCCTTTGTTATATTCAAATGCAAATGGTCAAAATTAAAACTCAGACACTATGGTTGCATATCATGTCTTCACATCTTCATATTTATCATGCACTATTGATCTTCTTAAAACTTTAACTCATAGTGCACCAATGTCCAAATGTTAAACATCAAATAGTTGACCTCATTTGGTGTAATCTGGCAACTTTAACTTAATACACACCATTGATCTCTACAAGATTTTCTTTGCTTTAACAATGCTAGAAAAATATCACTTTGACCTCTTGACTTTAATGTACACCACTGATCTCTATCTATATAATCACCCGCTCACTATTGATCCTTGGAAGAAGCTTGATCTTTATCTTTGCTCAATGTTAAACATAAAATACTTAGAACCATCTTGTTGTTTCCTGACATCTTAAAGCTAATGCGCTCTGTTGATGATGCTCAAAATTTACCTTGTGAAAAATTAACTATGGGAACCATTGCAATCTATCTGATAATGCCAACATTAGATCTTCATATCTTTTAACTCACTTACATGTTCTCAAATTTGGACCATATGTTCTCCTTTAAAAAAGGAATATAACCATGTATTAAACATCTCTTAAAACCTTCACATGTGTGAGATATAATGCCATTAATCTGCTCACTTAGATTTTTCTTCCCATAGAGCCAACTATGTCAAGAACTATCTAGAAGACCAAATTTACACATGCATATCTTTTGATGCACTTCATCGTATGACCTAAAATCTAGTGCATATTAACTAGGCACAAAATTGAACAAACCCATATGATCATTTTTTTCTAAAACATCCACATGTGTAAGATATGTCATCACCAAACTTCTTACTCAGCTCTTTCTTACCTCATGCAAATTTGGCTAAGTATGGGAAAACACTATCAAACTGCCTGGGAGCCCAACTTTGTACTTACATATCTTATGTTTCACTTTATTACATGACCTAAATTTGAGTGCATGGAAACTAGGCACAAATGTGATCACATTTATATGACCAAATCCCCCTGACTCATCCACACATGGTAATGGTGACATTAGCAAACTGCCTACTCATATTTTTTACCACTAGACCCAAAATGTCTAGATGAAAATAATGATCAACTAGATGAAATCCACTCATGTATATAAGCACTCAAATCATTCTTGACTTTTTATAAGACCCCTTACACATGCTCAAATCACCATACTCATGTCTAAACATCTCTAACCATACCAAAACTAAAGATCAACTAATCATACTTCAAGCATACTAAGACAAACACATTGCACACTTTGTCATGATCATTTAGACTATATCAAGGCACTTCATCCACTCACTTGGACACCTTCATGACATCACCATGACATCATTAACAACTCTTCAACAATCTCCCCCTTTGTCATTGGTGTCAACACCCATCATAAAAACAATATACAACTCACATTCCTTCTCTCTTTTCAAGCATTCTCATAATAGGAACTTTCTCCCCCTTTGACATAATGACAAAGTGGTCACCAACTGATCTTGAGGACCTAAAAAGACCAAAAATAGGAGAGGAACACCTTAGACAAATGATATAAACTCCCCCTTACTTTGATCCTACCTTTTATTTGCCGTGACAACTTCCTCTTTCTCCATGCCAACACTCTCCTTCAACCAAACACTATAACCAATGAAGATAGGACACATAAAATACTAAAATATGATGGAACATATCAAGAAACATCTGAGAGGGACTCCACCTAAGATTTTTGAGCCATTCCACATATTGAGCATCTTCAGATCTTTATACACCATGAAGAATCACCACCTAGGATTACTATCCTCTTCTCTTAAGCCACCTCAAGGACCACCAATAGAACTTCATTCCACTCACCAAATAGGAAACATGCTCTAAACCAACATAAGAACTCACCTTGAAATACTAATACCTTGCTTTTTTCAAGAAACTGAATACAAAGCACTCTTCTTCTCTAATGGAGAGAGATTTTGTTAGTTACTTTTATTGAATTTAAATTTTAATGGTTAATGTTAGGGTTTATTATTTCAAAAATGGGAGCAAGTTTAACTTTAAATTTAATTTAAGTGTGAAGGTTTTCAAACTGTCTATTATACTTTATTTTTTTAATAAAAATAGAAATGTTATGTTAGTGTATTTAATTACTCATACACTATTATATGGTTTTAAGATGCACTTGTATTTTTTGTAATTCATGAGTAGGCACTAATTGGTGCATACCCCCAAAATTAAGTAAATACTTAATTAACTTCTACTAATAATAGTTTATATTATTTCTTTTGTAACTACTCTCTAAGACTCTAATCCTAACCCCAGCCTCCTCTCTTATCTATATAAGAACATATAGGGCTAGTGGATGAGGCATATTGTGGGTGAGACTTATTATTATATTAGCCAAATTAGGCCAGTGCTCTTAATCAAAATAGGTAGCTATACTAATTTGATGACCTTGTTTTAAGCTTACATATATTTTTTATGCTTATAGAAGGATTTTTTAGCTTTTTGATTAAATTTTCATAATTCAATCACTCAAACATCAAACTACTTAGTTATAATCTAGATCCATTAGAACTCATATGTAATTAGATGAATAAACTATTCAATCCTACAATTAAATCCTAAATCTAAATGCTCTAAACTAAGATCAAATGGAATAAAAAGATAAGATGATGAGATTGCTTACCTTGACTCAAAAATTTGGCATCGTGATGTTGCTTGATCAATGATTGTTGATGATTGATTCATGGACATGGATTTAATACTTGATTTCTAGTTAGACATGGAGGCTTTATGATTTTCCAAGATTGCTAATTGGGAATGAACATGGCATGAGAATTCAAGTTGGATCCAATGGAAGAGAGGAGTGGTTTAAGTAGAAAGAGGAGGAAAATATCTATGGTGGAGATTTGAAGTTGGGGGAAGGAGATCAAGGGTTGAGAATTAAAAGGAATTTAAAATCCTTTGGAAGCCTTTATATTTAGAGGCTTCTAGAGAGGAAGGGTTAGAATAGAGAGGATTCTAGAATCCTCCAATTCTAAAATCCTCTTAAGGATTAATTAGGTTTAGGGATGGATTAGATAGGGATTATATAGGTGATTAGGGACTAGGGTTGTAGAAGAGCCTATGGGTAGGATTAGTATGTGGGTAGGTGGGTCTTGGGAATTTAAAATTCCCAAATAATACGTAAGATAGGATTAGGATAGGATAATGGGGATTTAGAATAAATTAATGGTTAGTGGGAGTGAATAAGGTTAGTAGATGAAGAAATATTGAGGGGGGACATTAGATAAATGATTAAAAGGGGATAAATTAGTGGGATAAATTAAAATCAAATGAGATGAATGGAATTAGTATTGACTAATAGTATTATTAGCGATAATAATGTAGCTAAGTGAATTTAGATGCATACAATGCCTGCATTGTGGGTGTTTTCCTGATGATAGCTAACATGATTCTAGAGCCTATCCAACAATTTAATTTGTCATCAAGTTTCTAATGAAAAATATACATTCGATTTAATTTTAAAATTGCAATAATTAAAAATTCATTTTTTGGAGGTAATTAACAAATAAAAAAGGCTGAAAACATAATCCCTCATCAATATCACAAATCTTGATGCAATGTGTGCCATCTAATAAAAATTGTCAAATTTGGAGCCTTGTTCCTCACCTTTTTAATACACACTAGCACACATTACAATAGGGAAAAAAACTTTAACTCAAACATACGTTAGTGATCACAAAAAAGTAAAATTGACACAAAAAATGTTTTAAATTCATGAAAATATACTAGTGACTATGAGAAGAGATTGAAAAAATGTTTCATTAGATAGATCAAGACTAAAATTAAGAAAAATTACACCATGAGGAGTTGCCTTAAATAGCATAACTGGAGGGATAAAGGATATGCCCATATAGAATTTAAATGGGTTTATCCTTGATATAAAGACACTAAGAGTAGACATAGTTGGAAATGATGGAAAGGCTAAGAATCTAGGAAAATAAAAACATGAAAATGGTTTAACACAACGGTGGGATAAGTTCACTTTAGGTTCACCAGAATGTAATGATGGTGAAGTTAATGTAATGATAAATGGATAGAGCTAAGAACCAATAAAAAAGAAATGTGATAATGACCTAGCATAGTGGTGGGGTAAAACTCATGTCATGTTCACCAGAATATAAGTAGTATGAATATAGTCAACAATATAAATATCCTCTAATATAGGAAAAGGGAGAAGACCATACTAGATCCAATATACATACAAATATGTTGCACCCCAAAGTGGGGCATGGCTATGAGTAAGAGTTTTTTGTACAAGGGATATCAAGTATATAATTAGGGAGTTTATGTAAAGAACTAATGAATAAAGACTCGCCTAGATCCAAGATGTAAAATAGATAGACTAGATAGAGAGAATTTTGATTAGGCAGTAACCAAGAAGTAGCTAAACAAAGGATTGTAACCAAGACTTATATAACTAAGGTTTTAAAGGCATGAAAAGATAGCATGATATAATATAATCATGAGAAAATACCAATTTACTACCCTAGCATATGCATATATATAAACCAAATGAAAAAATAATTATAGAGATAGGGATACTTACCTTGGGTTAACATGTCAACACATGAATCTTACCCTTAGCTCAAGTGGCACTTTATGAGAGATGTTGTAGGTGAAGCTCAATATGTAAAGGAAAATATTCAAGTATCTTTAGTTGGGGATTTAAAATACTAAGTTTACCTTTTTGGTTCAACTCCTCTCCTTAAGACTCCAAAGGACTTGTGCAAACATAGACCTCCACAAATATAAGATTTTATACCCTAATTCCTCTTCTTCTACTCAAAGTAAATTTTTGTTCAAATTTTTTACTTCTTATAAAAATTATATATGAGAACCCTATATATATATGGATCCAAATCCCAAAAGCAAATTATGAAAAATGTCAAAAGGATCAATCTAGATCAATCTAGTATAAATAATTGGGTCAAAAACAATATTACATTGGATAGGGATGGTACAATTTAAAGGGCATAAAACTATATCAAGAGAGGATGATATAATTAAAAAGGGACACAATAAATAAAATGAATATGTCAGCCATGGTTGATACAAAATAAACTTAAGAACTACTACAAAACTAAGTCAACATGGATGATTTAGTAGGGAAAATACATGAAACTAGACTAAATAGGTGGAAAATGGAAAACAACATTGAAGGAAGATAGATTAATTAGATAACATGATAATGAGTGTAAGCAAGTATAAAACATTATCAGATAGGCAATTTTCATAACATACCACAAGTTAATGCACCCCTATCTTAGTGCACACCTTATGATTTGCACTCAAGGAGATTGATGCACCAACAAGTATTGTAAGAGAAATCGCCAATAATTAAAAAGTATACGATTATACAAAGTTTAGTTCTTGTTAACTTCCTCATCATTCTTATATCACTTCCATACAACATACTTAGTAGGATGTACATAAGTAGAAGTGATAAAGATGAGATAAATGTGCCTAGTGAATAATGGATAGGGCTTCAATGTAATTAGTTTGTGTCTCCGAAAACCCATGTAGTAAGGGTATAGAGTGGTATGAAGTTGTCATCTCAATTTTTAATATTTTGCCAAAGTAGTGAATATATTAATCATTTATTTTTCATTATACAATCTAGTTCACTTGTGTGTCATAGATAGTCAGTAGATAGTGAGAGTCATCTAGTTATACTCAACTTGAGAGATTAGTGATTTGTTCTTTTTTTTTCACATGGTTCTTTGATTTTTTTCTGGTTAGTTCCCTCCATCTTCCACCCTCATTTAATGGTAGGTCCACTCATAGCTAGAGAGGTATGTGTGGGATCTATTATGGCTATGTGGTGGGAGGAAAAACACATAAATGATGCTCTTTGTCTCTTGTTCATATTTGTTAATGTATTGTGATTACTTGGTAGCATGATATTGGATACTCATGTTGAGTTTGTATATCAAATTTATAGTGATGGTACTTTTCTATTGTACTCATGTTGTACATTGTATTATATCAAATTGAGATAATTTAATTTGATGTGTTGTACTATCAAATGATCCACATAAGCCATAGGGGCAGGTTTGTTCCCCACACACACTTTTATTGATGATTCATATATAATATTATTCATATATTGATGATTATGATTGTAGTTATTACACATGGATTGTTATTTGTTTCCTTTGATATCATTAAATTTATTACTTCCGATGAAATGAATTATAATTGTACTAATGTATTAATGCTTTAATAAGGTAATCGTTGTAACGAAATCAATTAGTAACTAATATTTCTTTACTTTTGTTTCATTTCCTTTATGTTTTTAATGACCTATGGCATCAACATGGTAGGTTAGTGTTGTTACAAATTAAGCATTGATTGTCGCATTGAAGATCATTATAATAACACATTTGTATAACACTGAGATACCTCACTCAACTGCATCTCACTTTGATATTGTATACCATTGAGTGTCTTAATAAGTAGTTAGAGCTGAAAACCCCTAATGCCTAACACACAAGCCCCAAAACAAGTCCTTTTCCTTATCGTTTACAAGCTAAGTTGCCTTATTAGGGTTTGAATAAGAAGATAAATTTCTTAAAGATTGTTGTGAATATTTAGAATTATAAGCAAGCCTTTTAAAGCCCCAGACTTGATAAATGCATTTGTCAAAGAATATTTTATTGTTTATTATTTGTTAGAAATGTGGTGTTTGTAGTTATCGAGATGAGCTTTAATCATTGTTAGTTTTTGTGACTCTTATTGTTTTATCATGAAAATCCTAATTCTATTGTCATATTATGAAAACTATTTTTAAACTACGTAATTATAAAGATTTTTTTCCTAAACCCTTTCTTTATCATTTTTTTTATTAAAATTAAAATAATAATTAAATCTAATTTTATAATTTCACACTTAATTAAATTTAATTACATACTTATTTTAATATAAAATCGTTTTTCCATAAAACACAATAAAAAATAAAATCTAATTTTTTTTTAAATATATGTTTAATTTTACCCAATTACACTAAGTTGGGAAGCATTTAAAGAGCATTGGCAACTTCAATTAAAAGTTCATATAATTATTAACTGCAAACGAGAGCTACTGAATCTTTGCATAAAGGCTTTTGTTCTCTTCGTTGAAACATTTATTTACACTTTGGTATGTGGTTGACAAAATTAATATTCCCTTCATAAAAGCATGAAGAGACTAACACTTGTCCCTTTAATCCTCATGCATCCCTCGTCTTAATTTGTCTTCCATGCTTTTTTGAAAATGATAGCAGTCACCTAAGGTTTAAAAATAATAATAATTTACTAATAAAAATATTATAACTCAAACCCAAAAAAATATATATTAAATTAACATGTATTATTTTATAATATTACAATTAAATTATATATATAAATATAAAATAATATTACAAACTATAAAATACTAATTACTTATTTTTTAACAATTTGAAAATCAATATATACTAATGTAAAATATGAAAATTATAGTATAACATGTATTAATATTAACATTTTTTTTAAAAGTACAAAGTATGTTGAGAGGGATGTGATTTATTTCTTTAAATGTAAACTATACGTCAATCAAGTTCTTTTATATGAATTTATTATCTACTAAAGTTTTATTATGAATATCGTTTTTTATTCTTTGTAGCTTTCGTATAATAGTATAGTACAAATTCAAAGCTAATATTTTCTAATAAGTAGGTGTTATGTTGATGTGCCTTTATACCTACCGTTTAAAATCATTTTCAAACTGTAAGTTCTCCTCCTCTAATAAAACACAATCACAATTATTTTCCTATATTCAAATATACATGCATTCATGTTTTCAAACTTAATCTCTCTTTAAATAACTATACATACTAGAATGTAACCTAAGTTTTATAAAAATAACACCTAACTAAATATTAAAAATAATTTTAAATATCAATAATACAATTAATAGTCCTTTTGTTATGTGTATGTGTATGTTTAATTTTTTAATAATATGATTCACACATGACAACTACCAAAAAAAAAAAAAAATCTTATTTTATTCACTCCATGTGTAACATGTATAGACCCTACTTATTATATAATTTTTTTAATGACATTTATCTATTTAATATTATCATTCATATGTTAGTATATTTCATAATTTATATATTTATATATATAACTTTTAAAGTGTGTTCTCCTTCCTTAATGAAACATAATCACAATTATTTTTTATGTTTAAGTATATGTATTCATGTAACTTTCAAACTTAATTCCATTTTTTTAAATAATTATATATGTTAGAATGTAACTTAGATTTTATAAAAATAACATATAATTAAATATCAAAAATAATTTCAAATATCAATAATACAACTAATATTCATTTTGTTTCATATAAATATAATTAATTTTTTAATAGTATGATTCACATATGATGATTACAACCCAAAAAAAGTTAAATTTTCTTACCTTTTCTATCCCTTTCATGTGGGGTACATAAATACCCTGCTTGTCATATAAAATTTTAAAAATAATTATCTGGTTAACATTGTCATTCATATATATATATATATATATATATATATATAATCTTTTAAAATTATTGAGGATGAAGTCAAAAATTATATTGTATTTAAAACATTTAATAATAAATTATTATTGTATTTTATTATTAAAAATGTTAATATGTGATTTAGCCAAATAAAATTAATATATTAAATTTTAAAAATAAAAAAAATTGATAATTAAAAATAGAAATACAAAGTAAGAATAATATTTTTGAACTATATGTTTTGAAATGAAATGTTTGAAAAAGAGTATATAGTAAAAAATAAAATCAAAAATCAAAACAATAAAAATATATAAATATTATAAATTTAAAATTTAATTTCTAATTTATATTTAAAATATTTTTTATTTCATCACTAATAAATATTTCTATTTTATTTATATTTCATTGATATATAATATAATTGATTACTTGTGTTTAAATTTATAAAATTAAATTTACAAATAAATCTCTACTAACATGTTATATGGAGAAAGAGTTATAATTATTAACATATAAGTCATTTTTATGTTTATTTTATATTTTCACTATTATATTTAAAAATAGATGTATTTTCACATCTAAAATAACTAAAAATGTCTTAACACTTTTAATTAAAATATATTTAACGTGAATGATTAATTTTATGAATCATGTAGCGGGAAACCAAAATAAATTGGTGGAAGGTACATATTGTATTCTAGATGTGATGAAATAGTTTTTATCCGAATTTTGAATAAGTAGGCCACATCATAGCAAATGATAATAACATCAATGAAAATTTCAAAGTGATTCAAAGGACATATTTTTATTTATATGAATTTATCTCTATGTTTTCCTACATTTTGCATTGGAACTCATAACTGTCAAAACTATTGTAAATAAACATATAAAAATCGTCACAATTATAATCTAGTAAATCATATAAATCATCATACAGTCTATATTGATTTTAGTCATGTGCCATGAAATGGTTGAGCCACAATCCCTAAAATTATATTAAATAAAAACATTTATGCTTGGTTGTATTACACATGACAAAGTAAAAATCAGAAAGAATCTAATGACTAATGTTTACTATGCACACTTGGCATACATCCAAGCAATTAATTTCCTCTCCTAGAGCACATGCAACATTATAGGCCTTATATTGACTATGCCCACGTGCCATGAATACATTAAGTTTACGAACAAAAAATAGTCAAGTACAAAGATTAAGTCGACAAAAATATATATCTACCATGTCTTTAAGATGACATTGTTCCTTTCATTTTTTTGTGAACTGTGATTATTGTGCTAGTTGATTACTTTCTTAGAAAATTTATTGTGAATGGTTTTTTTGCATGCAACAACTAATGCTTTGAAAATCTAGGGAGTGGAAAAAAAGGATGAGTTGAAAAAGGCACATGCCACAATGAACATCTTACAACTATTTTTTTAAAGTTATGTTTTTCAATCAATTCATTTTCAGAGTGCATATTATTGGAAAACATTTTACGTATTACATTTTGAGTGAGGGAGGAGAAGCTCTTGTTCACATCCACACAAGTCACTCCCTAGTCATTTTACTTGCAAATAGAGTGGATCATGGAAAATATGTCTTCCTCTCTAATTAATTTGAAAGACTCAATTCTCTTAATTGTGAATCATTGATTATGCATTCCATCATTACTTTATTTTATTCTATCAATAGTCTTAATTTATTTAAGTGCTCAATTGACATGATATGTAGTATGAATTGTTAATCTACATTCCTCATTCTCAATAGTGTTGTTGTGGTCCTGTCTTCCTAGGTACAAGTATCTTTATGGCTCGTGCTAATATATTCCCTATTTTTTATGTGAAAGTTTATGACCAAAGTTGATGATTAACATGTATAAACTATTTTTGCGGACATTTAATATGTCATAGTATATGTATTTGTATAAACAATGATCAACAAATAAATCAATGTTATACATTTTCAATGTGAAGCAGAATAAAAAATACATGAAAAATATAACTTCGCATTTTATATATTAGGCATTAAAACTAGTAGTTTTGGAATGCAAGTTTGTTCTTGTCTAAATATTGTAATATTAATTTGGGTTTGTAGGTTTTAATTTACATTACTCTTCCTACAAACGTAAATGAAGTGAGGCTATTTTAGAGCAAAGACAACTTTTTCACGTGCATTTTATTTGTAGTGGAGTGGAGTGGTAAGATATTTGTTAACAAAAACCAAACCACTTGTTTTGTTTTTAAAAACAAATATATAAGGTATATGTGTTGCAAAGCCTATACTAAATTCATAGAGAATAATATTGTTTCTATTATAATTTTTAAAAAATCATATACTGAATTCAATAATGAGTCAAAAAGGAAAATAACACCAACTCTAAAGTTTAGCCACCTTGATTATAATTTTAAAAAATCATTTTTTTTTTTTTTTTTGGTCGGTTAGTGTGGGCTTGACCATGTTTTATATATAATATGTTTCATCTATTATAAATATTATATTTTTTTAATATAAAGTGTCTTTATTTATTTTATTGTTTGAAAAGGTGTGAGTTAATACAATTATGACCAGATTTATCGGATTTAGAGTTGCACCCAATATTTTTATGTGCAACTTTTGAATAATATCAATCATATAAGAAACTTTTTATATTATTTATTATCTCTCATTTATATTATGCATTTTTTAAATCAATGATAGAGACAAACTTTTATCAAGATTAGAGTTGTGCTCAATGTTTTTATGTGCAACTTTTGAATAACATCAATTATATAAGAAGTTTTTTATATTGTTTATTATCTCTCATTTATTTTGTGCACTTTTTTAATTAATAATAACAAAGAAATTTTTATAGACAATATTTATAAAATTTGATTGTTACTATGTTAATCACTATTAATGGCATCGAATGGAAAAAAACCATATAATTATTTTTCGATTAAATTTAGTAAAAATTGAAAAAAAATTGATATACCGAAAATCATTTAAAATATTAAAGAAAAATATATTAGAGACATTCTCATTTTAAAAAACATATCCTAAATAATAAAAACTTACAAAATGAAATACAAAATTAATATCAACTATAAATTTTCTCTCTCTAATTAATGTGGTCACTCCGAATACCAAGTGGTCATTACACATACGAATGTAAAATTTAATAAAAAAAATATAACTTAAGAAATTGTCACAAAGAATTGAACATATTCATTAATAATGGTGATTTTTTCACTGCCACGTTATGCCTCCCATATCCTTCTAATATTCTTGGATGTTTTTGTTAGCCATGGTTAGCCTTGATTTGATATGGAAGGATTGTAATTTGATGTAGTTTGGGCATTCTCTTTTATTTAGATTTTAGTTTTTGATTGTTTTTTTTATGGAAGTTTTTGGTGTAATGTTTGGTTATATAATGTAGTTATTATTTTGCATAATATTTTTAATAATATTGGAAAGGTTAGGGTAGTAAGTATAGAATTTTTTTTTATTTGAATATAATGTTAAAAAAAAGTAGGGTAGTGAAAACCTCCAACATTTATGTATGTTTTTAGTAATTTTTTGTTGTGGTTTAAGGTTTGATCTCTACTACATTCAACATATTTTATGTTAATTCTTTGATTAATGTGATAATACTTATGACGTATTTGTCTATTAAACATTTTATTAGTTCTGTTTTTTATCATCTTGCAATTATATCTTATATCAAACGATAACTCGTATATGAAAATGACATAAAAAGCACAGATACTAATAAATTACAAACTCTTCTTACTCCTACCAAATCTACATCATACTTGTTACTGTACGAATTTTCATGTCTAACATCTACATGTTTTCAAATTCAAATAACATCATACAACTACAAATCATTTTAAACACATAGCAGATATCCCATCAATTCACATAGATAAAAATGTGAGTGGCTCCCCATTAATGTAAATATATGTATAAAAGATTTTGGTGTAATATAGTTCCCCTTCTTTATACCCACTCAAACTTTGCAAGCAAGAAAATAATCTATTATTCTACTAAAGATTTTGTTTGGTTTGAAAGTTGAGACTATATTATTTAGTTGCTCCCCTAAAACCATAAAAGTGTGGAAATACATACGATACGCACATGGTAATGGTTGAGTGCACATTGAAGCGTAGTACATAGAATTAACTGTACAGAGAAACGAGCTCAGAACCCCTTTTTTAAGCACATTAAATTTAATTTAATCAAAGCTCACTGCAATTTTTTTTTGGTTACGTGGTACTATTATTTAACATAAAAATATCAAAATTATAATTAAAAGAAAAAAAAAAGAGTTAAAAAAGACGCAACTCTGAACTGGACCTTGACAGTGGTACATCTTATTGCATAGCGTGTACGAACGGACGGACTTACACCCTCGAACACGCCCAAACGTATGTTTTTATTACATGTGCGGAGGTCTAGAGAGAGCCATAACTCCGTGCCCCATCCCCCCGTTATGGAACCCCTCCTTAACTAGCAAGGAAGTTAGTGGGGGGAGCAATGAGGTCATCATTATATGGCTGGCCCTCGCCGAGACGCGGGAAGCTTGACGCAAACAGGAATAATTAACCGTAGGTTAGAATCAGAGTCAGAACACGCATGTATTTCACAAAGAAAGAGAGAGGCAGGTGAAGTGTTTAACTCCGACAGGCATGCGGTGGGTCCCTGTGCAGGAGGCAGCATTGAAGGGGCGGCGCCCATAGACTCCTGTCACGCCATTGACGCCGCCGTTAGCTGTTAAGAAAGTCGCTGTAACAAGGCACGCCGTCGGTTTGCAGACGTCACGTCCGCCGCCCGTTCTGCACCACCAGATTCGCTGCCGCTGCTCATGCGCCATTTTATTTAACTTCCCGAGGGCATTGAATACGGACAAGCGGTATCATTTTGTACGCTGCCCTGTCAACGTCCTGATACTGTGCCGTGCCATTTCCGTATGGACGACGGAAGGCCTATCCCGGTACGTTGCTAGTCTGCCGACCAACACTAAAGTGCCGCATTTCTTCCCATTCGCTGAAACATCAGTTTCATATGAGGAGAATCTATTCGCTCAAACTGGTACTTTTCTTCATACCTACTTCGTAATGACTCGAATACAGCGCTATTTTAAAAAAATGGCCTTCATGTTTGATAGAGGGAGAGTGACTGCAAGAGAATAAGTAGATGAATAAATGGGATATCAACATTTTTTAATTTTTTAAGAATAAGTTATTTTTATATTTATAGACTCTGTTGGGTGGTTATGGAGGGGGTTCATCTTATGATATTAGAGTTGAAAAAGTTTCAAGTCGTTGGGTTATTTTGATTCTTCCATGATGTCAAAAAAAAGGGGGCATCAACGTGTAAGAGTGTCTTAACATTAATAAGGAAATAAAAAATGTATATATAAGAGAAATATAAGACAACCATGTGGACAAAGTAATTAGGCGGAAAGAAAGACTACTATATCAAAGATTTTAATCCTAAATGCGACCATGGCAAAAAGGCATACAGAAGAGTAGAAATCAATTGGAAGGCGAAAATGTTGATGGCTCAATTAAGGACTAGCTCACATCATCTGTAGGCATGAAATCGGTAGGCAGAAAATGTTTAAAGAGGAGTGGGAAACAAGAACGTGCTTATTTTGTGACAAGGGCATAATGAGACACAATAACACTACATTATGGAGTGTGCAGTGTATAGTGATATATGTATCAAGTACAATGACACCCTGAGAATAGACAACTTAATTGAATTTGTTTGAGGATACGAGACTAGACAAAACAATAAGTTTTTTAATCAAGATCCATAGTACAAGATCAAAAATTAAAAAGGGATTGGAAATTTTGTAGACTAATAGGGCAATGCTTGTGTCAAGTGGTTGTGTTAGCCTGGAGCAATGTTATTAATGCTTGGACACATAGACTGATTGGTCTCATGGACATTAATAAAATCTCTCATTCATTCAATCATTTTCTTTCTTTCTTTTTCATTTTTCATTTTTTTTTTCTTTTCCTTCTTTTTTAGGGGAATGCTTGTGATTTACTGCCCATTTTATCGTACTTTTCAACAAGTCTTGTTGCTACCTAAGTTGACTTTGGCCTTAGTGTATGAACAATTATAAATTCATTTTTTTATGACATTGAGTATCAAATTTGATACAATCTCTAAGCCAACCATGGTCGCTATAGAGGAAATTTTGCCATTAGTTGCTCAAACCCAAATTACACAGGGTCCTCTACCTCCTTAAACAAACTCAACTAAACATGAAAAATACTTTGCATGCAATTTTCAAAACTTAAGAGTCTCTAGCTCCCAATTTCTCCTTTTTTAAATCACAAGAGTCTCTAACTCCAGTGGTCCTTATCTTGTCTCTAAAGTTTGGGGAAATTCCTCTGTCTCCTTGTCAATATAGAATGTGATGCTCACGAAGCCCTTCCCTTGATAGATACAAGAAAAAATTTCTTGTAGAGTGAGAAACACCCTACACAACTTGCAAAATTTCTTGTGAAAATTCAACAAAAAAATTATGAATAATAGTTTGCTAGAATGAATCACGATCTATAAGAATGGGCCACGATCCAGAACTAGTGAGATTCGAACACACTAGACTCTTAACATGTAAAAATAGAAAGTCTTGTAGCAAAAGAGGAACCAAATATGAGATGAATAACAACTTGTTAATAGAAAAAATAAAAATAGATTTGAGGAGAGGTACATAAATAGGTAGAAGAGAGGCATAAAGCCACCTACATTTGGTAATATGAACACAATACAATAGCCAAATGAATAGTGGGCATCATGTGCAAGATGTCAATATTAATTGGTCAATATCAAGAACATTCACACCAACCAATTTGTCTTCAATTTAGACATGTGCATAACCTTATTTTTACACCTAAGCAAGATAAATACATGTGTAATAAAAACCATAAAATAGAATAAAAAACCTACATTCATATCCCCCTTAAGCATAACTTAGGTGGGGTATAATAAATGGGTTCTGAAAATAAGGCCTGATTAGGTATCCAAGTATATAGAAAATCCCCTCATAAGAATAGAGAGAAGCTCTCCTAGAGAGAAAAATATAAGACTAGAAATTCCCCTAAAGATGATGTTGAAGTTATTGACACCTCAAGAAGAGCTCACAAGTGAAAATACTTGCTCTCGGTGAAGGGTTTGGTGAAGATATAAGCTATTTGCTCTATAGTTTGGAAAAATATAAGATTAATGACCTATCCATGAATGAGTTCCTGAATGAAGTACATAAGAATCTTGATGTGCTTGATCTGTTGATGTTGGACTTGATTCTTGCATATTTAGATGGTACTTTGGTTGTTGTAGAAGATGATTGTGGGTTTCCTGAACTATATACCAAACTCAGTAAGAATCCCCTAAATCCAAATAGCCTTAGTAGCAACATTGAGAACTCCTTTGTATTTAGCCTCAGTAGATGATAAAGCAATAACATTTTGCTTCTTGCTAAACCAACTAATTTGACCTAAACCAAGTGAGAAAATATATCCTGAAGAGGAATTGTGATGTTGAATATCACCAGTCTAGTCTGAATTTGTCTATCCAATCAAGTTGACATCAATTCTTGATCGGTAGTGAATCCTAAAACTTTGAGTACCCTGAATGTAGTGGAAAATCTATTTGGTTGCTTTCTAGTGCAACACATGCAGTGTCTACATAAACTTGGAAACCATGCCCATTGCATATAAAATATAAGGTTTAGTGTGACTCAGATAGATGAGGCTACCAATAAGATGTCAATACAAGGTAGCATAAACCTATGGAGAAGAACACTCAACCTCAAGTTTGACTCTAGAAAGAAAGGGAGTTGGAGCTAGCTTACAATCAACCATGTGAAATTATGTGAGCATATCAAGAGCATACTTGGATCATGCAATGGTAATCTTTGAGTCAAATGCAAAGCAATTTTCACTACTGTAATGGAGGATGAAGAACTTCCTATGATCAATAGGTCATCAACATACAAAACTAAAATTAGGAGTGAATCATCATATTATGAAAATGTAGACATTTGAACCAGAATGACATCTAGTGAACCCAACTATGAGGAGGAAGGAATCCATCTTGGCATACCAAGGCTAAGGGGCCTGTTTGAGGCCATAGATGAATTTCTAAAGTCTGTAAACTAAAGAAAAATCTTACGCAAACTTGTGGGTGATCCATATATATTTCTTCCTCAAGGTCTCCGTGAAAAAATGCACTCTTCACATCCATCTTATGAACATCCCAACAATGAGTTGCAACAATGGCAAGAGTGAGTTAAATAAAGTTCATTTTTGCAATTGGTGCAAAAGTTTTAGTTTAGTTAATGCCAATAACCTATGAAAAACCTTTTTCTACTAGTCGTGCTTTGAATTTATCCACTGACTCATATGTTACAAATTTTGTTTGATAAATCCATCTACATTGAATAAGTTTCCTTCCCTTATGAAGGGAAATTGACTCCTAAGTGTGGTTGCTAATCAAAGAGCTATATTCCTCATGTATGGTTGTATTCCACTCAGGAGTGCAAAAGCCTCATAAAATGATTGTGGATTGGAGGTAATGGAAATGAAGACATGTGGAACACCCTGGAACTATGAGCATGTCCACCTAGTATCTGATGGATCCCCAACCTAATCTCTTACACTTTGTAGTGTCTATCTAGCCCATAGAGGGCCTAAAGTCAGAGTTAGAAGGAGATTCCTCAATCTCTAAGAAATGATTAGGAAAAGAAAGATGTGAATCCATATCTCTATTATCATCATTTACACTAGAAGAAGAATTCTCATCATCAGGAATATGCTCAAGTTGATATGAATCATTATAACTTTCATCAAATCCTAGTGAGTCCAAGGATGAGGGAGAAGTGTCAAGTGTGGAATCTGAAGAACCCAAAACAAACACTCCTCTTAGGGATCAACTCATGTGTGGTAGGATGAAGAAGCCTATATCCTTTAACACTGTATGGATACCCGAAAAATATGCAAGGCCTACTCTATGGATCCATTGCCTTACATTTATTCTTAGGAATATAGGCCATAGTTGGAGATATAAACACTCTGAAGTGTTTAACTATGAGTTTCTGATTGCTCCAATATTAATAAGGAGTGATTCCTTTTAAGACTCAATGAGGAATGTGGTTTTGTATGTAACATGCACAATTAATGGTCTCTGCCCAATATTGAGGTGTAAGGGATTTGGAGTGTATTAGGGTAAGTGCACAAAGTTAGGGGACAAAAAGTGGCCTACTCATGGACATGATTTTTTAAAAAATTCAAAAATTTGAACTTCTGTAGATAATTTGAGATATCTACACTCAAAATTTGAAAATGGTGTAAAAATATAAAATGTAGCATTTCGAGTCTAGTTTCCAAAACACTAATTTTTAAAAAAATAGTTAAATATAACTAGGTCAAACATCTAAAATTTGAAGAGAAACTCTAATTTTTTTTAGAAAACATATTAGATAGACGGTTGTGACATGCACCATTTTTTTAGTAGCATTTAATATTATTTGAAACCCTTTGGGAAAAATTTATATAAAATCTTATGACACATCACCTATATTTTTTTGTATTTTTTCAATGAATATTTTTTTTTTATGAATTTTGCAAGTAAATAGATCCTCAAAACTAATAAATAAATGGATAGTCATCTATGAGTTAGGCCTAACTACCTCCAAAAAAAATGAAAATCAATTTTTTTTAATGTATGTAGAAATAAGCATACTACATCACCATATAATTTTTTTTTGCGTGGATCAACGAAACACAAATTGCATGAACATGTATAGGCATGTATGTTTGTGGCATGTAGTGGCCTAAAAAAGGCATGGTTAGAAATAAATATAGTTTTAAACCTTATATTAGTCCAAAAAATATAAGAATCATATTTTTTGAAAGAGGAGAGCGTGCTCATCGCAACGGTATCAAGTTTTTGAATTTTCACATAGAAATTCTTAGTGTATTTACAAATCAAAGTTGAAATTTGTTTTTTATTTTCATAGCTTTCAATACTCAGATTTACATTGATAGTCCAAGCCTTTGGCTCGAGAATACAAGCCATTCCCAAGATAAAAGGTGCAGGAATTGAATTCAAATTCAAATATCATAATCTCATTAATAATGCGATCACATTAATAACATGATCGCATTATTAACTATGTTATTAATGCTATCGTGTTATATATTTTAAACATCCTAAAACCTAAATAAGAGCCATTAGGCCTAGTAGTCTTAAGATTGTTGTCTAATATGACTTGTGCTATCAAATCCCTGATTGACATTATATTGAAGGAATTCCTTGCATGAGGACCAATTATTCTAAATTATAAAGATTATATTAAAGAAAATACTCGAATGTTTAAATATGATGTGAAATTAGGGAAAAATATTCACAATTGATAAATTAGATGGACACAATTCATTTCATGGGGTGAAAAATCCCTCGATTGATATTCTAGGTGGAAGCAATTAATTACATAGGACTTAGTTGTCCTCAATTGTGTATAGTATTGAAAAAAAATCAATTGATTTAACATGGTGTCATTAAAGCCCAAAATGACTTTAGATGGATGTAATTCCTTGCTTGGGGATTGAGTGGCCCCAAGTGCATATCATATTGAACCTAAATACTCAATTAGTTCATTATAAAGATTATATTGAAGAAAATACTCGATTGTTTAAATATGGTGTGAAATTAGGGAAAAATATTCACAATGGATAAATTAGATGGACATAATTCATTGCATGGGGTGAAAAATCCCTTGATTGATATTCTAGGTGGAAACAATTAATTACATAGGACTTAGTTGTCCTCAATTGTGTATAGTATTGAAAAAAATATCAATTAATTTAACATGGTGTCATTAAAGCCCCAAATGACATTAGATGGATGTAATTCCTTGCTTGGGGATTGAGTGGCCCCAAGTGCATATAATATTGAACCTAAATGCTCAATTGGTTCAATATGGTGTGCAATCGAGGCTAATAAAACCCAACTAGAACATTATATGGACAAAATTAATTTCATGGGGCTTAGTTGGCCCCAATTATGTATATAATATAAAACCAAATGCATAATTAGCTGGATATAGTTTACAATCAGGGCCAACGAATTTGTAATTGAAATTAGATGTATTTAGTTACTTGCATGAGCCTTGGTTGGCCATAATTGCATATTCAATTAAACTAAATACTTGGTTGATTCAATATGTTTTGTATTTGGGACTAATAGAGCCCCCTGTTGACAGTAGAAGGATGGAATTTATTACACAAGGCTTGTTTGGACTAAATTTCATAGACCATACTGAACCAAATATTATTTAAGTTGAATTTGGTGCACAATCAAAATCCTGATTGTTATTAAAGATGGATCTATAATTCATTATAGAGGGTTTAATTGGTCATGATTTCATATCAGATTCATGATAACACTCAATTATTTGAATAAGGTGTGTAATTAAGGCCCTAATTAAATCCTGATTGTTATTAAAGATGGATCTATAATTCATTATAGAGGGTTTAATTGGTCATGATTTCATATCAGATTCATGATAACACTCAATTATTTGAATAAGGTGTGTAATTAGGGCCCTAATTAAAATTATGTTGACATAATTCCTTGGGAAAGCCTCGATTGGCCCCAATTATGTATCATCTAGAACCAAATACTTGATTGGTTCAATATGTAATGCAATCATGGCCAAGTAAGCCCCAATTTCCATTATATATGAATGTAATTTCTTATACACAATTCCTTTGGACCGAATCGCATATCAAATTGAAAAAATACTTATTTTTTTAATATGGTGAGCACTTTGATCTTCAATTGATATCATATGGATAAAATTCCTTACATTGAGGCTTAGTAGGCCCCTAAGATCAATTTATCCCCATTAACATCCTTTATATATAGTAAGAAATAGGTTCATAGGGATGAACTTGGTTAAAATTGCATTAGTCATTACCACAATTGACTTCATAGGCTCAATTGTGATGATGTGGGGGATAATTGATCTCAAGTTCACATTCTTTACTTAGATCTACGTTCAAGGAGCTCAAATTTACCCCAATCACCATCATGATTGTACCTTGTATACCCTAAGCCCTAATCCTTGAAGTTCTTAATCCCTAAACTCTATTTACTATAAATATAAACTCTTTAAACCTTATACCAATCATTTTAGCCTAAATTAACATCATTTAGACCAAGAATTAAGTTCACAGGGCTTAGTTTGGCCTAAATCACATGACTGATTGACCCATTTGACTAATTCACTCAATCTACATGTGCAACATGACATCCATGATATAATGACAACCCAAAAACACATTCTATAGTTGTAAATGGGTCCAAGTGATTCAAATTGTCCTCAATTATCTTTGTGATTGACCCTATGTACCCTAAACCATGTATACACATTAAAAACTAGAAGCTGTAAACCATAAAACCCAAATACTATACCCTAAATTATAAACCATTTACTTTCCAGGTATTTACTAATTTTAATTTAGTCCCAATTAACATCATTTATAGTAATAATCTAGTTTGAACACATGACATATCTATTGATTAGACATTACTATGTAGGTCCTTAAAATTAAACCCTATAACCTAATCCCTAATGATCCCTAAAACATTTAAATTGTATGCTCCCTATGCCCTAATGCCCACTACATGCCACAAACATACATGAATTATGATATAACTGATTTTATCACAAGATGCCATAATTTATGTACTTTTTAAACCTATGGATAAAGCCTTTGGAGTACCGTTCTAGTTGTGTATATGTTTAGTAAATTGGGGCTATTTTGAGACCCTTCAACCTAATTAACCAAAGAAGAGGAGAGCTAATTGATTCTTTTAATTGAGGAGGCATTTGAGGCCAATTTTAGGGCCTTCAATATCAAGATATGATTTGGGACAAAATCAAAATATCGATCTTCTATCATGAATTGATCCAATTAGTCAATTTGTACAATTCCCTACGTGATTTGGGTAAAATTGAGCCCCTAAACAAAATGTATGGATCAATCGATTATATAACATGTATGTAACATGTACATGGCATAATTGACCCTACTTTTATCATATTTATGCAAACATGAAGATAATCAAGTCATAAACATGTGTCACAAGTAGCTCAAATGTTCTTCAATTACCTTAGTAATTGGACCCTATATCTAATATCTTAAACCTAAGTTACCTTGTACCATTTAACTTTAAACCCAAACCCTATACCATTTACATTAAAAACCCTAAGCCATAAGCCCTAAACCCTAAACCCTTTTAATTATAGATCCTATACCTTAAACTAATAAACTTAGCCCCAATTAACATCCTTTATATATATAGTAAGAATTAGGTTCACAAGGATGAACTTAGTTAAAATTGCATCGCTCATTACCACAATTGAATTCATAGGTTCAATCTGTGATGATGTGGGGGATAATTGATCCCAAATTCACATTCTATAATCATAGATATAGGTTCAAGGCTCCCAAATTTTCCCCAATTACCTAAATGATTGTATAAATATACCCTAAAACTTATACCCTAAGCCCTAATCCTTAAAGTTCTTAATCCCTAAACTCTAAACCATAAATATAAACTCTTTAAACCTTGAACCAATCATTTTAGCCCAAATTAACATCATTTCTAAACTAAGAACTAAGTTCACAGGGCTCAGTTTGGCCTAAATCATATGATTGATTTCCCCATTTGACTAATTCACTCAATTTACATGATGACATCTAGGGTATAATGGCAACCCAAAAACACATTTTATTATTAATGACTTATTATTAATTTTGGGGCTTTAAAGTGCTCAGAGCTTCTTTCTCCAAGTATTAGGAGAAGAAAAAAATGACTTAAGAAGTAATGCCATCACATTTAATGCACTTTGGGAAACATATTATCTGATCACTTAAAAAATTAAAACCATAAGTGATATGGCATTTAATGCATTTTTGGAAACATGCTTGAAAACATTTTTATGCCATTTATGTCATAAAAACATACTACCTACTATTTTATTAAATGCACACATAATTTTAATATATGGGGATCCATTTCCATTCCATCACAATGTCAATTCAAAACTATGGGATTTAATGTAGGGAGTGACATGATTATTCATAAAGCCAAGCCATTCTAGGGGAAAGGTCTTAGTAGCCATGCAACTTCACTTTGGACCTTAATTATAATCCCTAATTCCTAAATCATAAATTTTAATCCCTAATCCATAAACCCTATGCATTAATTTGCATTAATCCCTAATCCATAATACATAATCCCTTATCTATATTAAGTATAATTAAATCATGTTATTTAATAATGTGATCATGTTATTCTTAACATAGGCAACACTCGATCTTCATTGACAATTACCAACCCCATAGCTTATATCGATAATAATACAATCATGTTATTCAATAACATGATCATGTTATTATCAATATCAACTTCTCAATGGGTTGGATGTGTTAGGGCCTTGTGGGAAACATAACATGATCTCATTATTTAGTAACATGATTGTGTTATATAATGTGATCATGTTATTATTATTTTAGTGATAAGATCACTTGTCAATGACTATTTTTAGCCCAAATCAAGACTTTTGTTGGACCCACAAACACTCTTTGCATACTTATGTGAGATCTACATACCTATATACTTGATCCCACCTTTGAAAAGTTGTTAATTGTCCCTTCTGATGGGTTTTAGATCATGTTTGAAGAGGAAGAGGAATTTTCTTAAAAACAAAACACTAGAGGAATTAGAATATTTCAAAGAGAAACACAAGCTACTAATGCAAAAAGTTCATGGTAAACAAGGTACAAACCCTAATATTGATGAACCAAATGCCATATATAATGAGCCAATTGATGATAATGAATCAATCAATGATGAAATTGACTATAATCAATTGAATAATGTTGAAATTGACCATAATGAAATGAATAATAATGAAATTGAAAATAATGAATTAGTTAATGTTGGACGTTCACATTCAAAGTTCCAAGTTTTTTATTTTATTGATGATGAGTCTATATATGATGCTTCACACCCCATAAATGAAGAAAATTGGATGGAAACAAATAATGATGAAATTAACCATAAAAAAAATTTCATGGAAACATATAATGAAGAAATTAACAATGAAGAATTTAATGTCATCCCACCTCTAAACAATGAAAGTAATAACAGTTTTGAAACACCCTCTCAACAAATTCCACCATTACTAACACCTCTAAGAATTGTGTGTAGAAAAGACAAGTACTTAATTGAAGTCGATGAAAATATTTTAAAACCAATGCATAACAAAATGTCTAATCACCATTCAAGAAGGCTGGCTCAACAAATTTGGGACATTTTCTTTCATAATTTGTAGTACGATAGTCAAAGATGCCAATTATTTGTTTCACTAATAAAATTGATTAAGATGAGACCTATAATGTACACATTAGGACTAAGAACATATAACATGGACGATGAAAATGATGAAAATATACATGACATATATCATACTATAGCCCCAAAATCATGCACCAAAGATTGTAATGCTACCCGACATATACTTACAACTTGTGCAGTAAGTGACATAATAGTGAAAAAATGAATGGTTTCAAAAACAACCTAAACACTTAATATAAATATAAAAACAATAAGGAAAGTAATTAAAAAACATGAAAGACTTAATGAACATAATACCAATGAGCTTTGGGCATTCTTTGGTAGACTTCCACGAAAGGACAAGGCTCTATCTGATACTCTCAAAGAGTTACTTGCTAAATTTTGGAAAGACAATACAAGAGTTTCACCCAATGCAAGAAATGTTGTGAAAAGAAGAGTTGGTTCTCGTAACTGTGAACCACATCCAAAACATTTATTAGATATGACTTAAACACAATTGTACTCTAAGTTTTTGGAAACACTTTCACAAATTCCTAATTGTCAAAGATATTTTGAGATGGCAAAACCATTCAAGAAGGCTGGCTCAACAAATTTGGGACATTTTCTTTCATAATTTGTAGTACGATAGTCAAAGATGCCAATTATTTGTTTCACTAATAAAATTGATTAAGATGAGACCTATAATGTACACATTAAGACTAAGAACATATAACATGGATGATGAAAATGATGAAAATATACATGACATATATCATACTATAGCCCCAAAATCATGCACCAAAGATTGTAATGCTACCCGGCGTATACTTACAACTTGTGCAGTAAGTGACATAATAGTGAAAAAATGAATGGTTTCAAAAACAACCTAAACACTTAATATAAATATAAAAACAATAAGGAAAGTAATTAAAAAACATGAAAGACTTAATGAACATAATACCAATGAGCTTTGGGCATTCTCTGGTAGACTTCCACGAAAGGACAAGGCTCTATCTGATACTCTCAAAGAGTTACCTACTAAATTTTGGAAAGACAATACACGAGTTTCACCCAATGCAAAAAATGTTGTGAAAAGAAGAGTTAGTTCTCGTAACTGTGAACCACATCCAAAACATTTATTAGATATGACTTAAACACAATTGTACTCTAAGTTTTTGGAAACACTTTCACAAATTCCTAATTGTCAAAGATATTTTGAGATGGCAAAACCATTCAAGAAGGCTGACTCAACAAATTTGGGACATTTTCTTTCATAATTTGTAGTACGATAGTCAAAGATGCCAATTATTTGTTTCACTAATAAAATTGATTAACATGAGACCTATAATGTACACATTAGGACTAAGAACATATAACATGGATGATGAAAATGATGAAAATATACATGACATATATCATACTATAGCCCCAAAATCATGCACCAAAGATTGTAATGCTACCCGACGTATACTTACAACTTGTGCAGTAAGTGACATAATAGTGAAAAAATGAATGGTTTCAAAAACAACCTAAACACTTAATATAAATATAAAAACAATAAGGAAAGTAATTAAAAAACATGAAAGACTTAATGAACATAATACCAATGAGCTTTGGGCATTCTCTGGTAGACTTCCACGAAAGGACAAGGCTCTATCTGATACTCTCAAAGAGTTACTTGCTAAATTTTGGAAAGACAATACAAGAGTTTCACCCAATGCAATAAATGTTGTGAAAAGAAGAGTTGGTTCTCGTAACTGTGAACCACATCCAAAACATTTATTAGATATGACTTAAACACAATTGTACTCTAAGTTTTTGGAAACACTTTCACAAATTCCTAATTTTCAAAGATATTTTGAGATGGCAAAACTTTTTTATGTTAAAATAAATCACACATGCACCACTTATTGTTGTAGGCAACATGTTACATTTTCAATGCACTGTGATGTTTTTCATTATATTCATTATAATTTGCATCCTAATATTTTATAGGAGTGTAGCATTGAATTATAGCCAAAATTAGCCATAAAATTTATTCCAACTATATTTTTCAAAAGACCAGATAGGCAATTATTTTACAACAAATCATATTTAAAATAGAAATTGTAGCATTTGTGGTAGATTGCCCAATTTAAAAAAATGTATCCACGAGGAGATTACAAGTGCAATTGGACAAGAATTAGTTGGTTTAATAAAATATAAATCAGTGACTTATCAAGGAAAAGATGGAAAATAATCTAAAAGGTTTGAGCTTTTTACAAAAAAGATACTTGTTTCAAATTTAGGGAGAAGATTATTCATAACTATGCAAGGCACACACGCAGGGCTAGATGGTTGGATGAACATTACAAGATATGTAAGGATACCTTCCCACTTGGTTCCATTGTTTTAGTAGTTGATTTTGTATATAATTACACATTCAAACCCCAAATGGAAGTTTAATCATAGTATTACAACTCATCACAAGTTACCATATTCATGCATATAGCATTCATGCATGCCCTTGATAGTATAGAGCAATAAAAAGAAATATCAAGGGAGTACACTTTATATATCAGTGATGACATATCACATTTTTTAGAGTATGTGCAAGGTTTATTTTTAGAAGTTCTATGAATAATTGATTCATAAGAACATTACTTTCAATCAACATTACATTTGGTTAGACAATTGCATATCATAATTAAAAAATACATGAATGCTTTATTGGTTGAGTCGGATGCACATTACCACAGGTGTAGAACACATTTGGAGTTTCACCAAGGTTGGATATGGAAAAGGGGAGCATGATAGTTCTATAGCATGTGTAAAAAGAGCTATTGCAAGAAAGGAGTTCAAATTTGAAGAGGGTGTTCATTTGATAGATGCAAAAACTATGGTTGAATGGTGTAATGAGAACATGTGTCATGGAGCTCAATCAAATTATATTGTTTGTAGACATTTATGGTTAATAGAGGAAGAGCACTTGGAAAATTATGAGGATTGTATGACTCTAATGGGTTCAAGTGACCTCCACTCATTTCATATCTCAAATACAAGTTCTTAGACTATTCATATGAGACACTTGGCATGTTTCTATTTTGTATGTGTTGACTCTATTTAGAATGAGTATGAGTCACAAGAGTGGGTGGATGATTAGAGTTCCAAACATCTAATTCCAATCAACACATATCAGGTTCCAACAACATTGCAAATTATAGATATGACATCATCATATAACTTTGATCATGTATCTGATCTAGTGCAGCAAGATAGAATATTTTTCATTATGTACAATTTATTCTCATTATTTATATATCTTCATATTTTCAGTAAAAATAATTTTTTGTGATGTATAGGGCATATTTTTATAGTTATTATAGATGAGGATAACAAAGAAAGCACTAATTACTACTTGTGTTAGTGTGTAGAGATAAATAAGAAATTGAGTTCCCCAAATATAGATGGAGAAAACATTGACTATCCCACTGGGTTAGGGGTAGTCATTGAAACTTGGTTTTGATGATATCCTATAAAAAAAATAGATTAATGATTGTTTGAAGAGTTTGAAATGCACAGGAAGATACTACACTATTCAAATTTGATTCTTGCAATGAATATTCAATTACAAAAATATCACGGGAGGCTATTAAATAGGAAATTATGAAAAGTTTGGGAGTTAGATCATGAATCTATTCTTGATATTATCAAGGTTAGAGCAAATCCTAGTGGTTCATTGGATTGAAATATAGAGGTATGTTGACTTTTCAAATGTAGTTGTAATCAATTTTACCAAATGTTTTTTATTTTTTAGGTAGTACATATATAAATTTCATTTTTAATTGCTTACTAACAATTTTTTGTAGGTTAGTGGTGCCAGATAAGCTTCCACCTTCATGTGGTTGGCATTGTCAATAAAGAATTCTATATTCTTGAACTAAGAGAATATTAGCTTTTATGCATGTTTTCTCTAGGGTGTAATTAGAGGGCTTAAAGAGGTATGTGAGGGATCTGACAGTTCATGGAAATGACTTACAATTTTTTGTTTTATGCATGTTTGAACTTAGGCTAAAAAATTGCATTTTTATTGTATTAAGAAGGGTGTTCTTGAGGCCAAAATGGGTGGTGGGTTTGTTGATCGATCTTAATGAGAGGCCAAAAACCTAGTTCTAGAGGTTATTTTCCCCTCTAGACATGTTGGCAGTGTCAGTTTTCACCCATGAAGCATTGGAACTAGAGTTTTGCAACTATAACTTAAACTTTGACAATATTTGTTGTTATTATTTTTGCTCTTTGAAATGGTAGCAAAAAAGCACTTTCGAGTGGATTTAAATATCATGGAGGTACAATAATATGTAATTTACTTATTTGGATATGACAAAAGTGATAGATTCATAGGTGGAGGTCTCAAAGGTATAAATGTCAGTTAGAGCTTGAGAAGTTGCTTGTTCATTGATAAAATTTTGCATTTATGAACCCATCACTATAACTTGTCTAATGGATTGATCTTAAAGATTACACCAAAGTGATATGGGGTGAGATTAGAGGAATTAAGGAGGCACATGAGAGATCTGATGATTCACAAAAATGACTTACAATTTTTATTTTATGCATTTTGAACTTAGGTTTAAAAATTGCATTTTTCTTGTATTGGGAAGGATGTTCTTGAGGCTAAAATAAGTGGTGGGTTTGGTGATCAAGCCTAAAAAGAGGCCAAGAACCTGGTAATAAAGGTTATCTACCCCCTAAAATGTGTTTGAAGTGTTAGTTTTCACCCATAAGCATTAGAACTAGAGTTCAGGAACCATAACTTCAACTTTGACAATATTTATTGTCGATGTTTTTGCTCTTTAGAACGTGAGTGAAAATGCATTTTTAGGTGGATTCAAACATCATGATAACGCAATAACATGTAATTTGACTATCTAGATGTGATAAAAGTGATATATTCATAGGTGGAGGTCCTAGAGGTAGAAATGCCAGTTAGAGCTCAAGAAGTTGCTTGTTCATTGACAAAAACTTGCATTTTTAGACTCATCACTATAACTTATCTAACAGATTGATCTTGAAGCCTCCACCCGAGTGATCTAAGGTGTGATTAAAGGGATTAATGAGGTATGTGAAGGATATAATTATTTATATAAATGACTTACAATTTTTGTTTTATGCATGTTTGAACTTAGGGAAAAAAATTACATTTTTATTGTATTGGGAAGGGTGTTCCTGAGGCAAAAATGGGTGGTGGATTTGTCGATCGAGCCTAATCAAAGGCTAAGAACCTAGTACTAGAGGTTATACACCCCATTGGATGTGTTTTTAGTGTCAATTTTCACCCATGAAGCATCAAAACTAGAGGTTTGCAACCATAACTTGAATTTTAATAATATTTGTTGTTAGTGTTTTTGCTCTCCAGAATGGTAGTGAAATACACTTTTAGGTGGATTCAAATGTCATGGTAGAACAATAACATGTAATTTATCTATCTAGATATGACCAAAGTGATATATTCATATATATATATATATATATATATATATATATATATATATATATATCCCAGAGGTAGAAATGCCAGTTAGAGCTCAAGAAGTTGCTTATTCACTGATAACAACTTGCATTTTTGGATCCATCACCGCAACTTATCTAATGGATTGATCTCAAAAATTCCACCTGAGTGCTCTAGGGTATGATTAAAGGGCTTAAGAAGGTATGTGAAATATTTGATGGTTCAAATAAATGACTTATAGTTTTTTTATGCGTGTTTTAGTCTAAAAAATTACATTTTTCTTGTATTGGGAAGGGTGTTCTTGAGGTTAGAATGGGTGGTGAGTTTGTCGATTAAGCCTAAAATGAGGCCAAGAACCTATTAATAAAGGTTATCCACCCCCTCGAACATGTTGATAGTGTTATTTTTTACCCACTAAGCATTGGAACTAGAGTCTTATAACCATAACTTCAATTTTGACAATATTTGTTATCAGGGTTTCTACTCTCCAGAACAATAGTGAAAATGCACTTTCGAATGGATTCAAATGTTTTGGTAGAATAATAAAATTTAATTTTCCTATTTTAATGTGAAAAAATTGATATATTCATATGTGGAGGTCTCATAGGTATAAATGCCAGTTGGAGCTCGAGAAGTTTCTTGTTCACTGATGAAAACTTACATTTTTGGACCTACCACTACAACTTGTCTAACAGATTGATCTAGAATATTCCACTTAATTGATATGGGGTGTGATTAGAGGATTAAAAAGGTATGTGAGGGATTTTATGGTTCATGGAAATGAATTACAATTTTCATTTTATGCATGTTTGAACTTAGGCTAAAAAATTGCATTTTTTTGTATTGGGAAGGGTGTTCTTGAGGCCAAAATGGGTGGTAGATTTGTCAATCAAGCCTAACGAGAGGCCAAAAACCTGGTCATAGACATTATCCACTCCCATAGATGTGTTGGTGGTTTCAATTTTCACCCATAAAGCATTAGAACTATAGTTTTGTAACTACAACTTCAACTTTGATAACTTTGACAACTTTAACAACTTTGACAACTTTGACAACTTTGACAACTTAAAATAGAGAAATATAAACCTAATGATTAATTGATATATTGACCTATTTAAAACTATGAAAAATTTTAAAACTTCTAAAAATTTGAAAATTTTGACAACTTTGACAATTTTGACAATTTTGACAACTTTGACAATTTTGACAACTTTGACAATTTTGACAATTTTGACAACTTAAACTAGAGACCTATAAAATTCATGAGTAATTGATATATTTACCTATTGACCTATTGAAAAAATTGATAACTTTGAAAACTTTGATAATTTTTATAACATTGACAACTTTGACAACTTAAACTAGAGACTTAGAAACTTAATGAGTAATTGATCTATTGACCTATTGACCTAATGAAAACTTTGACAACTTTGACAACTTTGACCTATTGTCATAATGACCTATTAGGTGGAATTGAGTAATTGACCTATTAACCTATTAACCTATTGACCTATAGAATAAAGACACCCTGTCTATACCCTATTTTGGGTTAACAGTTAGTTTTGGTTTTATAACCTCACATTCCATTCGAGGTAGATGGTGAAGAGTATGAGTATCTAATATTTCCTTCTCTTGAGTTATGTGTAGAATGTGGAGATGAAATACATATGAATAGTTATATTTTAATCTTTTTATAACATAAAAATGGATAAGATTTTTTATGTTTCACTTTGATCATAGTTTTTTCCCATTGAAAATCCACAGTCCTAAACTCAAAATTTTGTATACTGTAATCTTTGTATTGAATTTTGACTTTGATTCAAAAAGTGATAGAGAAGGGTTTATAATGATTATAGAATGTGGTGATAAAATTATTATCTATTATATAGTCCTTTAATGTTGAAAAACCTAGAGAACCTACATACCCCTATTTCTAACATATAAAATACAACGTTGAATGACTGAGATTTCTTGTTTACGAATGCCCTGAGGGTTGTGATAACTTGATTATTAAAGGAAAATTTTTTAATAATGTTATATAGACATAATATAAGCATTATATTATCTTAAAATTCATATTTGGACATTATATGTAATTATTTTCAATCTCAGCCTAAATAGTTGCTACAAACCCTAAATTTTAGGGTTTTAACCATAAGAAGAGATTCAAGCCTTAAAAATTATTGAAAATTTGTAATATAGTGTTTATTAAGGTATATTAATTTAATAAAAATTTATTTCATACTTTTACCTTCTATATTCCATATTGTACTACCCTGTAGGTAGTCAACTAGCTTAAGAGACCTAGTGAGAAAGAGGCTAAAGAAGAAAGTTAAACATAGGTGAAGAGTTTAGGACCAAAATTGATTAAAAATTAGTATTAGATAAAATGGTAATTAAATATAGTTTTGGTTTGGTCAAAGTGTCTCCATAATGGTCAAACCTTAGAGCTTTGTGCATTTGGAGGGCTAATTAGAGTGTCAAGTAAGCCTAGAGGTACAAGATTTTGCGAAGGAACCTAATCCAAGATTTTGTGTGAGGTAATGGCATGGAAAAGAGTTGTCAAAAAACTAATTATTTTTCCTTGAAGAGTATATGTATGAAACAAAACATGAGGTTTTCCATAAAATAGGGCTATAAGCTAAGATAAAAGCTAAAGAGAGACATCTGAGAAAAGATAAAAAAGAGAGGGGTTTAAAAGTTAGAATTATGTTTTATGAGCTAAATAAGGAGTCCTAAGGTATCATATAAGTAGATACATAAGATTAGATAAAAATATCTTTGATCAAGATCTTGAACACTTGTAAGTTGTTGAGAAAACTCTGCATTAAAAGTGTATAAAAAGTATGCACAAAGAGAAGAAGGCCATTAAGCCTAAGTGATAAGAGTGTCATTAGTCATTTCCACTATAGATGATGAAATTTAAAAACTTTAATTTAAAAAAATATGTAAGAGCTGAGATTTATAGCATTGAAAATAATAATTTTTTAATCCTCATTTGTGCATGTATAATATTAAATACGAGATCCAATATAGATAATAATTTGGAAGATCAAAATAATACTATAAAATAACAAATAATGAAATAAAAATTGAATATAAATTAGATAAATAAAGCCAAGATAGGCATACAATATAGGCACATACATGTCTAATGTCAATAATATATAGATTGAGCTGTGATAGCCATACAAAAAATTACATCTACCAACATAGTATCTAATGTTGGCTAAATGTCATATGTGCATATATAATGCCAAAATTGCATCAGTTGCCATATAGGCATATAAAAAAGTACATCTCATGTGTAAGACATCCTATTCATCAAATGGCCTCCCTCTCTTTGCCTTCCTTAAAGAAGACTCTCCCTGAGATGCCCTACTAGTAGATGGAGACCCATCTAATGCTTTGGATTGCTCTAAGGACTAAATGCAGGTCCTATACTCATAGCTAGCTTATAGCTGAGCCTATTCAAATACAATAATTATTATGAAATTAATATAAAATACATTTAAATAATTATTAAGAAAATAATTTTAAACTACAATAAAAAATAATTTAAACATGTGCACTTACTACAAGCTTGCGATCCTACTCAATGTATTTTTCATGCTCAATTAAGTCAATGGTAGGCTCAAGTATCTAAATAAGCATCTCAAATATGGGAAGAACATGAGAAGTTTCCCCAATCACCATTTGACCAGGACTATCAGCTATCATAGGACAATCTTGCATACACAATACATAAACATAAGTTATATTTTCCCCAAGTACACATGTAAAAAATTTATTAAAACAAGTCTATTTTTAAAATTAAAAACTAAAAAAACCAATATATACCTCTATCAGAACCTATGTAGATGACATTGTAATAGCAATACCTATGTCTGTCTCAGCTCGTAGAGAGGGAGGAGTGTCAGTACCATCCATCAACTATTCATGTAAACAAGATCTCACTTAGTTTTATATATAGCACATAAAATCTTATATATTGAAACCAAAATGATCAACAGAAGCACTTGCACATATAATATATATGTATATATAAGTACATGAATGAAATGACATATTATAAGAAAGAAGAAGACAAGCATGTACGTGAAAATACACTTATATTTGAAATTATAAGCCATCTATTGAAGTGTTAGAGCAATAGCCTTGTATAAAAACTAAAATTAGAGGATTAAAACTATGAAAGAGAATATATAATATACTAGTTTCTTTTTTTTCAAATTGATAAATATAAATATACTTGGGTCAAGATCTTCAATTTATTACATGTTTGACTATATTGGTTGTTGATTTATTACTTGTCTAAAAATAAGGGTTTGACTTAGGTCTAGACCCTCATAACTAATTCCTTTAGGATGAATTTTCAAGATTATCTTAGATTATTTAGGGATATTTTAAATTATGTTTTAAAAAGTTGGGCCTACATTTAATGGATTAGAGTGATGAAGTATTATTGGATTCCTAGGATTATAGAGAAATTAATGACTAATGATTTGGCCACACTATATCTAATAGGGATACTTTAGATTGTGTAGGTAGGGATTGTTGTCCCATCAAGTATATTCCTTTACTTGACCTATTTACCAAATAGGATGTGTCATGTAAAATAGTTTAATTTTCTCACAAGTCCCTTGAGAGTGGATTATCACTTTCAAGGTTCTGATTAGGATACTATGCTTATCAACTAAAGGCAGGGTTGTGGCCTTGATAGAGGATTATGATAGAGGTAAGGTTGTTAATTGGGTGTAATACTTTGGTGTACAAGCACATGACCCATGCACTCATCATGGGCTAGGTGTATGAGTACATGACCCCTTACCAGTGAGGGTTAGATATTGGGAAAGTAGGGGTTATTAGGGCTTCTAGTTGGATAGGTATTCTACCATTGAGAGACTTTCCATGAGTGGTGGACACACTAACAATGATATATTTGGTAGATCTACTATATTAGGTTATTTTAGGATAATTTTTGAATGAGGTGGACACTCTATTACCATTGTAGGAAAAATTGGGAGAGTACTAATTGGAGGAGTACATTTAGAAAAATATCTTGTGTCTAAGTTGTAATTATGGTAGGATGCCAACATTAAGTACAACCATCACCATAATATGTAGATACTTAGATGTATAAACAAGCATAGGATAGAGGGTGAGGAGATGAAGTTTATGGGGAAACAAGGGTGAGAATACACTTGTTAGAGAGGAACCAACATGATAGGATGATAATGCTAAGATGAGGTACAATTAGAAATTATACCTAGACAAACATGAAGTTACCCAAATAAAGTAGTGAGTTGGTTTATTTTTAGTTAATTTATATGTTACTTTGTAATTTATTACTTAGTGTTTATTTATGTGACTAGAGATCTAATGTCTTCTCTTGTTATATGCTTTTAGAGTGAATCACTTAGTGGTGGAACATGATCAAAGAAACTTTGGTTAGGATTTTTTAGGTGAGGATTATTTGAGCCTCGATAATATTTTGGTGTATGAGGTTCTCCATGTGTGAATAGGCAAGCATACATAGGTTTTTATCCCTACTTATCATACATATGTGGAGTTCCCTCATAATAAGAGATAGATAGTTGGCCAAGAGGAAAATGTGGCTAGTTTAGAGTCTCAAGGGAAGACTCTCAACGAGATTTTTAGGGATAGGGGAGGTTAGGATCCATCTATCCAAAAAATAGTGGGAGGTACATCACCCACGTAGGTATAAGTAAGAGACACAAAAGTAGATAAATCATATTCCACATCACCCATCAACATGTATATATAAGTAACTGTAGTCATAACAAATGCAAAGAGTAAAACATATATGTAAACAATTTTTACCTCTGTATATGTAAATGGTGTCATCCTAATATAGGTATATGTAGTAATGGATGGACCAACAACTTGGATTTGAATATGAAAATGATAGCTACAATAAATTGAATACTGTAAATGTTGACTATGATGATGAAGGAACGATCACCTCCTACAACATAAAAAATGACTTATATATTATATTAAATTTTTATTTAAATTAATTATTAGATTAGAAATTAAATTTAAAAATATAACTTTAATTTAACATGACATTTATATAAAATATATCTACATCTATGTGGTGACTGATGTTTGCACACCAAATGTGCATGCCAAAAACTCATCACTCATAAGAATATGATCTAAGCCATCTGAACCACCAAATACCATCATCATCATCAAAAATTTACATACATATAGCTCCACACAAACTACAAGGGTTGGGTTAGGTATCCTATGGTGTATTTTTAGCATAACTCTATGAAATCCTACTTGTATGTTGAATGAGTATATTGGTGAGTGAACTAAGAGTATGAAAAATGTCTGTCTCCATGACCTGCTTAAGTATAGAGGGGATCTTAGGCTCAAGAGGCTTTTGGATACTAATCCACATAAGCTTATTAGGTGCATGATATGCACTTGGTTGATCTTACATAAAGCCTTTTCCTCAGCCTTAAAACTCAGTAAAATTAAAATATTTGGGAATCTAGTTGAGAACAAATTCATAGTAGATTTTCCTTAAAAAATATAATGGGACCTCATGGTTTTTACATGGTGGATAGTCACATACCATCCACTATAGATCCTAAAAATTGGCTATGATTAAGTTATGTACATAGTGATGGATAATATAATGTTTGGCAGTTATGAGCAAGGGGGCATTGGTGGTTGGGTCAATGAATAGGGCACAAATGTCAGCTTTTGAAATTTATAAATTCTTGACTTAAAGGGCTGACAACTTATCAACATAATAAGCCCTAAAAGTATCCCTATATGAGGTCCATCAGCTAATTTAACTTGTTATTGAGTCAATTTGACCTAATAAGGTCTCTAGGGAATCAACTAGCTGGGTGTGGTGGGGGTTGGTCAAACAAGGATCTCTCATTCTATCAATTAGGTCTTCAATTTCAATTTTATTTCTAATAATGTTGTCAATAAAAAAATCTTGACTACAAGGGAGTTTTGGGGAACTATAGGAGGGTTAGGTGGAGGGATAAAAGGAACAATAAGGTTTTGTGGAGGGTTAGGAGGAGGAGCAACTAGAGGGTTTTATGGACCGTTGGGAAGGTTAGCAAGATGGGCTAGTAGAAAAAAACAAATTACAATTAAAAACATGGGTTAAATAATGAAAATTATGAAAAAATAGGGTTAAATAGAGAATATTTTAATGACTTACCTCTCCTATGTCATGGAATCATCGATCAATAGGCCTATAGGGTGAATTTATCAGCTTCTTGACACTCTTTTCAACAAAATGTGATTGTGAACAAGGCAGGAGGAGGAAACATGAATGTAAGATGAATAATTTTGAATTCAAGTTTCCCTAATTTTTTGTGACATAGGGAATGTGATCACATTATTAAAATGATTACATTTTCATTAATAATATGATCATGTTACTATTTAATATAACATGATCATGCTATTAAATAACGTGATCATGTTATGGCTCGATAATCTTGAGCCTAGACTTAAGTGATGCAATCATGTTAATTAAATAACATGATCACATTATTAATTAACATGAACATGTTATGGTAAATTTACATGAAATTATCCCCTAACTCTATGTACTTACCCATCATACATCAGTTTTCCATTTCCTTCAAAGACTTGTTCTTACATTCTACCACACCATTATGTTGAGGAATTTATGGAATTATACATTGTAAATCAATCCATTCTAAAGTGCATAACTAATCAAAATAATGTTTGACATACTCTCCATTATTGTCTATATACAAAACCCTGATGGTTTTCCTTGACTATTTCTCCACAAGAGCTTTGAAGTCTTGAAAAATATCAAAAACTTCACACTTTTGTTTAATAAAGTACACACAAGTATACCTTAAAAAATAATCAATAAAGTTAATAATATATCTAGTCTTTTCAAATTATGTCTATAGAAATGGACCAGGAATATCACTATGAATAAACTCTAAAATTTGTATAGCTCTCCATGATTTTCCTTTGTCATAATTTTCTTTATGATGTTTATCAAGTATGCAACCCTAGAAATTGCCATTAGAAAAGTGGACATAAAACAATCCTATAACCATATCATGTTGACTAAGTTACTCCAAGTCGTGATAGTTAAGATAACCAAATCACTCATGTAGCTCACTCACCCAATCTGAGTGAGTAGTGTGATAGAAGGGTAACTAAGAGCAAAGTGAGAATGTGTACAACCATGAATGGTGATTTTATTTTGCAACTGGCATAATATAATTACTATGCAATTCTCTAATGACCATAAAATCTAAGATAAACTTAACTCTCTTACTTGATCTAATGTGGGTGATCTAATAAAAAGATAGGATATTAGTTGACAGTGAGGGAACACATAGAATATCCTCAAATATTTCATCACTCACTTCAATGAACCCTCTCCCACAAACTTATATATAAGTATCATCACCTATCAAAATAGAAGGCATAACACATGGCTCTAAGGATGATAAAAAGTTACATGATGAAGCCATGTGATGTGAAGCATCATAATCAATCACCCATGTGGAAGGCTGAGATGTAACTACAATAAGGGACTTGCCATTATCTTTCCCTTTACCAGTATTTTTTCCCTTAGAGGAGTCCAAAGTTGATGAACTTTGTGTGATGAAATAAAAAACATTTATATTATTCCTCTGAAGAAATTTTGTTAAGTGGTATATCCATTTTTTCATACATTTATGTTCATCATGCCCATTTATCTTGTAATAGACACATTTTGTCTTATTTATCTTAGGTTTGGATTCCAAAGATGAAGTGTTAAGAGTTGTTTATTTAGATGTAGCATAATTTTTTTGACCCTTCTTTTTCTTATAGTCCTTCTTGTTCTATTTCTTATCATTACTATTTGAAGCCCTTTTTTCATGACTAAAAATTAGGGCATGAGACTTAGAGGACTTCAAAGTACCTATATGAAGAAGCTTATCTTGATATCTAGTCAAGTCTTTGGAAAAATCATCTAAGGATGACATGGTCTATATAGATATTAGGGCACTCTTTTAGTAGCATGGAAGGTAGAGATACAAATAGAATAATCAGTGCCTAACTTGGTAAGAATTAAAAGGATCAATTGTTCATCTTTTTTCTCTATACCACACAATTTCAACTACAACCTACGTGACTTAAATTTGGTGAAAAGTCATGTATTATGTCAAAGTTTCATGGGTTCAAACTAATGAGCTCATTCTCTAGCTCATAACCCCTCATTACATCGTTGCTTCCCAAAGAGTTCTTCCATAATGGTCCATACCTCATTTGATGATTTTGTAGTTTTAATGTGGAAGAGTAAGTTGAGACAAACATAATATACCATAAGCCTCATCACATCAGTTAAACCACTTAATCTTTTTTACATCTAGATTTAGTTCAATTTTAATACATAATTATTCAATGTAAAATTTTGTATACATCTAATTCCACTCACTCCATTATTTAAATCAATATCATATTAGCTTCATATATTAATTCATTATTCATCCTACTATTACCCTCCTCTAGTCAATAACCTAATATTTCTTATATGATCCATATCACACACTAATCTCACCATCCATTTATCCTAATTACTTATTCCATTATTACCACACTTATCACTAAGTTCCTCTTATCTATTATTTCTTAATTTAAAAATATTTACCACCCACCCTCACCTAACCCCACTATATGTTCCTACAAATCCACCTACTAATCATCATTTAATCACCATTTATTTACTTAAAACTTGTCTATAAACCTCTAATCCACCTAGAGCCATGGACTCTTATTTATATGAATTTTAAATTACAAAATCCCACCTACTTATATTAAGATAATCATCTTCTAATCCATATTATCCATCCTTAAAAAGCTCTAGATGTTTATAATCATTTATAAACTCTCACTATTTTCTTTCTAAAAATTTTCTAGGAATTTTTAGTTCCTAGAAAATTCCTCCACTATTGATTTTATTCCACCATGGATCAAATCCAACCCTCCATTTTTCCCACCAACCTCTATATAAGCATGCATATCCCATGCACAAAGACAAGGAGAAGAATATAGGACTTGCACATTTTCAACTTTTCTCCATTATAAAGTCTTGAGCTCCTCATTTCAATCCAACATTATCAAGTACAAGCATTCTGTCATCTTGATGCACATATAATCACTTAGAGGTAAATTGTTTGTTGCATTGAGGTATTATTTTTTTTATTATTGGTAAAATGTAGGTTTTTTTTGAGTTAGGGACCTAGACCCTAGATGTTACATCCAATTTTTCCCTATGGATATTTGAGACATTATTCATTGGATTATGTGTTGTTTGCTAGTAGATTTGATGTTTATTTTGATCTAGATTAGTTATGATATTTTAATAATAGATATATTTTACTTTGATGAGATATATACTATGATTATGATCAAGATTTTTTATTTACTAATCACGTTCAATATTTGTTATAATTTCATTCTTATTTTTATCATGACATGGACTAGCTACATATTTATTTGGTGAGTTTGATGTAGGATATTTCCACTCTCATTGATGGTGTGGAGGGAGAGTATCATCATAGAGGGAGGAGCATATGGTTACATTAGAGATAAAGAGAAGAATTTAGGGAACTTGCACACACCATAACAAGATTGAATGAATGCTTGAGTTTTATTGCAAACTATATGGTTGATTAAGCAAGTTAAATGAATTCAATAATGCTTGTTTTCATAAATATCTTTAGTAATACATGATTATATTCATTTGAATGATATTGTTTTGTATGATGTCTTTTAGGTGGTTGTAGTGTAGTAAAACTATTGCTTCAACATTTTACATTACTAGATGAATGGACTAATATTTGCAAGGTTGTGATTGCACAAAAAACTATCATTTAAATTTAAATATGGTATTAGTGAGACTTCTTATGCATATAAGAATGTGCAAGTTATTATGTGTTAAATGGTCTTAAAATTCTTAATTTATTTCTTTACAAAGTTTTGTTAAAAATTTACCACTTGGGGGTCTTTTTAGAAAAAGAGGTTCTATGGACAAGTTGAGTTTGATAATATAAAAAATCTTGGTGTTTTTCTTGTCTTGATTTGAAGATAGGCTTTCAAGGTAATACAAGTTTAATTATACCTAGTTATGGCTTGAATAAAGATGGAATCATTTGAATTGAAATGCATATAACATTTTGCCTGATATAAACAAATAGGGTTTCATCCCTATTAACCTAGGACATAATTTAGTTCCATCCATAGGCTAATGGGGATGACATGAAACCATATAAGTTACTAGGGTTTTTATTAAACCATTAAAAAATTAAAAAATTTCTTGGTTTATGAACTGTAATTTATGGAGTTTTAACATAGGGTTTTATTTGGTTAACCTATAGCTAATAGTTCTTAACAAAATCTGGTTTATATAAATATTTTATTTCAAGAATATATGCATATGCACACATGCACACACATGCACACACACACACACACACTCTCTCTCTCTTTCTCTCTCTCTCTCACACACACACACACACACACACACACACACACACACACACACTGTAGACACCAACATTGTGTTGACCCCCCCTTGGTCCCCTTCTAACCACTTACACACCTTATTAATTTAAAATAAACTACTTATTTTAGATTAATGACCTCACTTAGACACCTCACCCTAAGACCATTTCTTACCTTATGAGTCACCATGAGACTAGGTCATCTAAAGCATGACCTATTCTCACTCCATCCTAACCTCTTAACTAACTCTCGTGCTTAATAAACCCATATTTTGACCATTATCCAATAGCAAAAGCACTTGGCAGATGGAGAAACGGGCCAAATAGCCCTTTTACCCATTCTCTAGCCATCAACGTCGGTCAACTATCAGCCAACACTGGCAGGATCACCGACGTCAGTTACATAACCCGAGACTCTAACATTGAGCCCCCCACCTCTTCAAAAATTGACGTGCACAATCTGAGACCAAGCATCAAAATTCAACTATCATCCTCTAGGCTACTAAAGTTATACACAAGTCACTCCAGACATTGGATTAAAGCACTGTATAAGGACCTCAACATCAACCACAATGGGAACAAGCACCCTGACACCTCTAGTTCTTCAACTAAGCAGAGCTAAGTATTCTTCTATCTCATTTTATTATTTTAGAATACATTGTTAATTAGTTTCTATTTACTATTCCTAAATACTATCAACCATACCTGACTTCTTCTATGGAGAGGCTGAAAAGCCTTCCCCATATCTTTATCCTCTTTTCACACCTATCTCTACCTTTGCCCTTCCTCAGAGCCTATCCACTTTCCTACAACCTTGCACAAACATTTAAACTAATAGACTCCTCTATTGACCACAGACATAACTTGAAACCTATCCAAGGTCCATTGCCCCTATTGACATCAATAACATAACCAACATCGGCATCATTGACCAACTGACCTCGATAGGACTACCGACATTGGTGACTATGACAGACTGATTATAGAGAACAGGTACACATTATCTATATTTCTCTTTATTAGTCTTTCACCATTTCTTTTTATACAATACTCTTTTCATTAAATAGTGAACTGTCATACCTCATAGAGCTTTACGTTCTAGGACCAAGCGCGTAGCTTGGCAGTCCACCTTATCCTATTCTAACATTTTCTTTGTCTAAGTCTTATTCTTATCTATAGGTGTTTCCTCCATAGCCAAAGAGGAGCTCCTACAATGCTTGGATACGGTGTGCAACTTAATCTAGGTAACGTATAAACCCTTGACCCTTAACTTTAGTTTCTTCTTCTTCTGAATGTAAATAGCAAAAAACTTAGAGAAACATTCTGGCACGCCTAGTGGGACCCTGGAGTTTTCCTTGGGTTCATTCTTGTTAAAAGCAAACTTTCATATAGATGCATTAGGAAAATATTCTCTTCTTGCATCCTTCTTCTATCTCTTTATTTCGAAAAGAAACCATTAACACAAGTTAAAAAGAACATCTTTCTTTTTCTTCTTGTCACTTCTTGCCTGCATCTTAGAGTAGTGAAAAATTCATACTCTTAACCTTTTCTCCACTTGTTTGCATTCAAACAAAACATTTCAATTTGGGTTAAAAAAACTATTGCATTTCATTCCTACTTGAATGCATATTTAGCTCATTTAGTAATTAAAAAAGCATTATGAATAAATCATAGTGCACAAATGTTACACAACTAGATCACAATCACATCAAATTAAACATTTAAATATACCTGAGACAAGGCCCATCTAGGATTTTATCACCTAGAAGATACCTTACCCTTCCCAGCGATCCTACTTGGACTTCACTACCAAGAGGAGGACCCACTCTGTTCTCTAGCAGAGTATAAACTATAGGCAAAGTATTTATTGGCTAAGCAGCCCAGCTCGGCTCTAGGTTCGTGAAGTGAAGGGAGCAAGCCCCAGAACTAGGCCACATACTAAACCTAACATAGATTTTTGAGAATCAAAACATAACCCGAAACCAGCCATAGACTTCTTCTCTAGGACCTATTCTAAAAGCCCAATTCCCAAACACATTCTTCTAAGGCATAAGCCACCACGACTCTAAAATTTATTCTTAGGAATTTAACATTTTAGAGGTTGCTTGCCATCATCTATTTTGATATTTCTTATCTATTTTTTTGAGTTGGTATGGTCGCATCATTCTGAGGTCAAAAAAAGAAACAACTCAAAATTTCTTTTTCCTTCAAAAAATTATCATTTTTCTGTGTTTCTAGAATTACACAAAAATTGACATCAGCTTTTCCACCAATGTCGGTAACATCTCTTCACCGACATCGGTTATCTCACCAACCTTGGCAACATTTCATAACTGACATCAGTTAGTAAACTGATGTCGATAACTGTCAACAAATTTCCTTTTCAAACAACAAGCTTAAAACCCAACTTTCTTGCTGTTAAACACAAATTCTGGTTTTCTGAAACTGAAACACATAGTTTTTGGAACTTGAACCCATTTTGCTTTGGATGGTTTTGACATGTAGTCAAGCCAAATCTCTTGTTAACCACTTGAGTCAATAGCCACTTCCACCTTCGCCCTTCATAACAAGTCCTCTAATGGAGTATACTTCAGACACTGAGCATACTCCTATCCAACCTACCCCAAATCAACCTCCTATTGTTCCCACAGGGGATCAAGACTTTGAGAGATTCTTTGACCTCAATGCCAAGGCTCTCCAACACTATCTCGTAAGAATCCGAATGCGAGATCCTTCAGGTAACCCTGTTTATGGGATGCCAACTTCCTTGGTTGAAATGACAATAATATCAATAGCCTTCATTACCCAACCTATGGTCACTCAGGCCATTGCCTCAACTAGTAACCCAACCATGGCCAATGTTTAAGATTTGGCCTCCCCTTCTATTTCTGGACCTACTTCCATTGTGGTTTCTGTACCCCCTCAACCATAAACAATTCAAACAAGTTTGACACCCTTTCAGAACTTGATTGTCTCTATCCCACCCACTCTTACGCCTATAAACATGAGAGTGGCTACTCATCCTTTAACTAGTGTCGCCACCATTCAACCACCATTGGCGACATCTAGTCAAGTTTTGCCCTTCAACTTCATGGCACAAGCCCCTTTGGCCTCAACATCAGTCCTTATGACAAACTACCAATATGTTGCACCTACACAAATGCAACTTAGTATGTCATACGCCCCTCCTAACACCTTCCAAGTACCCTAAAACTTAGGGGGTGCACCTCATGCCAATCCATTTGCCAATCTAATCAAGATGATGATGGATAAGATGTCTAGCCTTGAGACATCCATTTCAGGTTTGAAGAATGTTCTTTCATATGAACAAATCTACAACAAACCCATTCACCCTTCAGTTCCCATTCGACCATATCTTAGCCAGTGGGAACTCCCAAAATTTACTCATTTTTAGAGTAAAGAGGACCCACAACAACATCTACGAGTGTTTAGACATGCTTTCTACCTTATAACACACGATGATGCGTTATTACTTTGCACATTCCCTATGTCACTTCCTGGCACTGCCCTTGATTGGTATATCTCTATTACCAGTCATTCTCTATTTAGCTTCATTCAACTCGCTAAGCTATTCCTTGACCATTTCTCAATCAACATCACCAAGAAGGTCTCCATCACAGACCTTTATTTTATTAGTCAATTTGATGATGAGTCAATAGTAGACTTCATCACTTGTTGGAGAGGTTTGATCAACCAACTCTCCTTCTCACTACCTCAATCTAAGCTCATTGAGCTCTTTTCAAGAGCATGTGCCAAGCACATCTCATCCACTTTATGGGTTCAAACCTTTCATACATTTGATGAAGCTTTCACCATGGCCCGAAAGCTTGAACTCCACGCAGTCGAAGAAGATAGAGTCAAATTGCATAGCAAAATTACTAACACAAAATCCAATGACCTTCTTCCAAACCTTCTTCCCACTCCAAGTCCAAGGGATTAGCAAACACTGTGGTCCTTAGGTCATCACCTTCTACCATAACCAACCAATCTGAACCTTCCACATCACAAAACATCACAAGACAATTCTAACAACGGTATATACAACATCAATACACTCCAATAGGAGAATCATATGCTTTCGTATTGGATAAACTAGTAAAGCAGGGAGTCCTCAACCTCCGTCAAATCTGACCTATCTAATTTAACCCCTCACAAGCCATCCCTACATGGTATAGGGAAAAAGACTTTTGTAATTATCATTGCATCAAAGGTCATGACACGGATAATTGTAAAACCTTCAAAAATGTTGTTCAAGACATGTTAGACAAAGGGGACCTTGTTTTGGATAATCCTAATGCACCAACCAACCAAAATATGGATGTCTTTAGGCAACCATTTCCTAACCATCCCCCAAGTCAAAATAATGTTCAAACCATGACCGATGACCCTCAAGAATGTAACATATGCACGATCGACATGGTCTCTCCTTTCATTCCTAACCAACCTCTCCCACAGTCTGAAGAGGTTAGCCAACCTATTTCTCCACTATGGGTAGAAGAGCCTATTCTACCTATATCACCCCAACGACATCAAACACCTCCTCCACACATATTTATACCTCATGAGGAACCCATATTACCTGTACCTCTTACCCCCACCTTCCCTCTTCTTCTACCATTGGAAGAAGTTACCATTCAGACCCCACACCCTCATGAAGAAGGGGCCATCATCCCTCTACTTCACCCTTTAGAGGAGCCTTCCTCTCCTATTTGTCCTCCACTGATGGAGTATAGTCCTCCATCTACCCCCCTTTCACACATAAGAGAGTCTACTTTGACCTCTCCCATATTGGAGGATGCCTTGACGGTACCAACACTGATGGCCTCACCCTCATCCTTCTTATCACTAATGGAGGATCATAATTTTAATGCTCCTAGACCACACGTGGAAGGCATGATCATACTTGTGCTCTATCGTCTTGAAGAGCCAAATTCTCTAATTCCTTCTCCACTAAGAGAAGAACTCGCTGCCTCACCCACTTCAGCTGAAGAAAATCCAGTGACGTTTCCGCTCTCGAAATCACCCAAATCATCTGAAAGATCGACTATAAAGCCTCGTGCGAGGTCATCTAAACCCTTCTCTCGATTGGCAAAAAACCTAGGATTTCTCCATTCTAAGAACCTAAAACATGAGGTGCTATGGGAGTGACTTAAGGCTCCTTATCTTACACATCCTAATTTGCCTTATATTGTCAATCCTTCCATGACAATTCACCCCAAAGTCTCTAACAAGAATCAAGCTTCCACTTCTAAATCCTCAAAAGCTCAATTGTCCACACCTGAACCCAAATCCTCATAGACATCCACCATACCAAAACAGGTTAAATCTCTTGGTGTTTTCCCCGTACCAAACCTCACTCACCCACAAGTGAAGGTAAATTTGAACCTCACCCCCCATAATAGTGGTCCTCACATTGTATTAAAGAAGGATGCTAAACCCGGTCGAAGAACTCTTCCCCCACCTTCACCATTGCCCTCCATCTTGGGTCCACATCCTTCCACCTTAATAGGAGTGCTCCCTACTCCAACACCTAACAAAAAAATTGCCTCCATTACTCCCTCTACCCATCAAACATATATTTCCTCCTAATAATCCAACACCTCTCATCAAAAAAGTGCCATCTACATGTGTGGCCACATCGCCAAACAAAAAGGTGGTACAAAAAACTCCTTCAATAACTCCTATATAGAAGTTGTCAACCCCTACTACAAAAATGAGTGTAAACCCATTAGTGGGGTCCTATGCTTCACTATTACACTAATTGTTGTAGTCTTCTAGCATCGTTCTCCCACCTATTAAGCCATACCAACCTCTCGGATCAAAACCATCTTGGTTCGACGACACTAAAATCTATGCGTATCATCGCACACCTAGACATGATACTGAGCATTGTTGTGCTCTTAAAGTTGTCATCCACCAACACTTGAAAAAGGGCACCCTTCTCATTAAGGACCCCTTTGAAAAACTACTGACACCATCCCATACCTCCCAAGCCTCCTCACCTACATCGGGATTCCATCATCAAACTATGGTCCCTCTACCACCTTCTCCCCCTTTATTCAAAATCAACACATTTAATGTGGCCACCAGGTCCCACACTCTAAAGGATAAAGGAAAAGAGCATGTTTCTATTCCTTGGACATATCCATTCACCAAACCTTCTCAACCACTAAAACTCAAGATTCCTATCTTGGGCACATATCAACCAACATCTTCTGGGGAAATTCTTGACTCTATGGTGAAACAACTTCACCAAATCCCTATGAAGATGTCTTTATATGACCTAATACAAAAATCTCCACAACATCACCAAGCCTTGATCAAAGATTTATAGGTAGTGGAGGTCCAACCTGAAGACCCATAACCACTGGCTGCTTTAGTCAAATCATTACCTACCATTGCCCCCATCACCTTTAGTGATTATGAGATTCCAGACTACAACTTGGAAGATCAGGATCTCGCCCTCTTAAACTAAGCCTATCAGGCAAAAGCTTCGTAGGATGCATCCTCACATTGCACTCCTTCTCAAAGAGGAGCTTCAATGTCTTCTCTCCATCTCATTTATCCAACTCTTTGATTATCTGCAATGGGTGTCAAACATTGTCCCTGTCACAAAAGCAATTAGAGGAATTTGAGCTTATACTGACTATCACGACCTCAACCTAGCTGGCCCAAAGGATGACTTTCCTTTGCCAAGCATTGACCAAACCATGCCCACAACAAAAATTTGAAAGAGTGAGATTTCAAAATCGGGGATCTCATCCTTAAAGAAAACCAACACGTGACCAATATGGAAAGAAGCAAATGAAGCAAGTTTGCTCCTAATTGGCTCAGACCTTATATAATAACACACAAGTATGGATCAGGGACTTATCATCTATCTTCTCTCGAAGGCCAGCTAGAACATGAGCCCCTTAATGCCTTGCATCTGCGACCATTCTATTTTTAATTAAGTAATCATTCACTTGATGTTTGACTTGAGCTCGTCCCTTAAGCAACCCCCGTCATCCTCATTCCTATTCCTATCAACCCTTTTCCCCTACAAACACTAGTTAACCTTTTAAAAAAAAAGCATTAATGCTTTGTCCTATTAAAAGGGAAACCTCTATAGTCTAGTCCATGACTAACACCTCAGTTTACCCCCAAATAAATAAATAAATAAATAAATAATAATAAAATAAAATTGGGATGCCTAACAAAAGGTCATAAACTATAAATGTAGACTGCTCCCTTGAAGGATAGCTGCATAATTACTATAAATACACTGCTCCCTTAAAGGATAGCTATTCAAAGCTATCAAAACATACAAAGCAAAACATAGATCACTCCCTCAAAGGATGGCTATGCCCAAATTTTGATACATAAATAACACTCTCTCAGAAGCTGCCCACATCGATCAACTTCACATGACCACAAATCAAAACAACATCCCCAAGTAGACTTCCCGCATTGATCAGTCTCAAAAAAAAAAAAAAAAAATTGATTGACAAACTATTAAGTCATGGACTTTTCTATAGTCGTTCTCAGGGTCACCTATAAAAGGGGCAAAGTTATCCCTGCTAAAAAGGTTATGCTCTCCTCACATCTCACATAATCACACCTATTACCCCAAATACTCAAGGGATTTTGAGCTCACTTAACGTCAAGTGATTTGAATACTTCTCTAACAAAAACCAATGGTCAACGACGTAATGTATGAACGGGGCTTTTGTTTGCAAAAACCCTATCTATGCTATCATTATGGTCCTTGTCAATGAAAGAGCAACGTGTCTTTCACTTCTTACATGCCAAAACATAACATCACAACCAAAACATTTTCTACCACTGACATAGCATCGTAATTTATTTAATGCAAATACCAATTTGTGTTATATAAATTATCATAGACCATTCACATTAGTTTCTATGGAAAACAATACACATGGAAACTATCAACCACACAATTTATGTCAAGCATATACCATCACTAATATGGAAACTTGCTGAAGCATAAATCAACTCATTTCATTTTTAGCATACACCATCATGAATACGGAAAATTGCTAAGGATGAAAAACCTCATAACCTATGTTACATCATACACCATCACACAATATGGAAAAGGCTATAACATCATCATACACTCATCATTTCAAACATAACCAAACCAACCAACATCCTCTTTGACTCTTCTTCCCTTTTTGGGGAGAACTACATTGGCTTGAGACCCTTCTCAAGGGCTATATAGGTAACACTCAGTTGACATGGTGTCTTCTGAGGTCAGCTCGGCCATTCATTCATTCATCTACCTAATGGACCAACCATATAACCTTTAACCATGACCTAACCTAGTCAAAATCAATCCTTAACCTACCCTCTTCTTCCCTTTTGGGGAGAACTACATTGGCCTGAGGCCCTTAACACAGGGGCTATGTAGGCAGCACTCAGTTGACATGAGGTCTTCTGAGGTTAGCTCGGCCATTCATTCATTCATCTACCTGATGGACCAACCATATAACCTTTTACCATGACCTAACCTAGTCAAAACCAATCCATAACCTACCCTCTTCTTCCCTTTTGGAGATAACTACATTGGAATGAGGCCCTTAAAATAGGGGCTATGTAGGTACCACTCAGTTGACATGACATCTTCTAAGGTTAGCTCGGCCATTCATTGGTTCATTTACCTAATGGACCAACTATCTAAACTAGTCCAAAATCATGCCCACACAACCAACACTGATATTGTAAAAGTCACCTTGGACTTCTCATGGGGCACATTGGAGATCACATATATCTCCCTAACCATAATAAATAACACTTGAGATCACTTATATCTCTGTCCAACTTGACCAATGACCTTGGAGATCATGACTATCTCCTCAGACCATGACCATTCTTGAGACAACTTTACCTTGATTGTTTTGATTGCATATATGCTACCTCACGAATAGTTAGCAAATTATATTCACCCCACATTATGCCCCTCACATGTATTGTCAGATCGTGACCAAGTTGATCCCCAATATTTGTGATATTTTTGTGTTTTCTAGGAGCACTTCCTAGCCCAGATACTTGGAACATGACGACCATTGGAGCTACAGCTTTGATCAATCTAACCCAATCAGCTACGACCAAAAAGCTGGGGATCAGTTAGTTTGATTTTAGTCCTCCTCAACCATTAGAGCTACAACTTTGATCATTTAACCCAATTAGCTATGACCAAAAAGCTAGGGATTGGTTACTTCAATTTTAGTGCTCCTTGACCTTGCTTGCAACAATTTGACCTACTTATCATGTGAAGTGGTATACGCACAATCTCAACTATTGCAGCATTCACACTCTAACTTCACCATACCCATCCATTACCTATCAAATCAGCACCTGATTTTGGGTCCCATTCTCTTAATTCCTACTTTGAGGGGGAATACCTCATCTTATACTTGGGGCAACCCACATCTATTTTTGTCTTGCAGTTCGTCAAGACAAACCACAAGACAAAAAGGGGCAAATGTAGACACCAACATTGTGTCGACCCCCCCTTGGTCCCCTTCTAACCACTTACACACCTTATTAATTTAAAATAAATTACTTATTTTAGATTAATGACCTCACTTAGACACCTCACCTTGGACACCTCACCCTAAGACCATTTCTTACCTTATGAGTCACCATGAGACTAGGTCATCTAAAGCATGACCTATTCTCACTCCATCCTAACCTCCTAACTAACTCTCATGCTTAATAAACTAGTCTTTTGACCATTCTCCAATGGCAAAAGCACTTGGTAGATGGAGAAATGGGCCAAATATCCCTTTTACCCATTCTCTAGCCACCGACATCGGTTACATAACCTAAGACTCTAACATTGAGCCCCCCACCTCTTCGAAAATCAACGTGCACAATTTGAGACCAAGCATCAAAATTCAACTATCATCCTCCAGGTTACCGAAGTTCTACACAAGTCACTCCAGACATTGGATTGAAGCACTGTACAAGGACCTCAACATCAGCCATAATGGGAACAAGCATCCTGACACCTCTGGTTCTTCAACTAAGTAGAGCTAAGTATTCTTCTGTCTCATTTTAGTATTTTAGAATACATTGGTAATTAGTTTCTATTTACTATTTCTAAATACTATCAATTAGACCTGACTTCTTCTATGGAGAGGCTGAAAAGCCTTCCCCATATCTTTATCCTCTTTTCACACCTATCTCTATCTTTGCCCTTCCTCAGACCCTATCCACTTTCCTGCAACCCTGCACAAATATTTAAACTCCCACTCTCCTTTGTTGACCACAGACATAACCTAAAACCCATCCAAGGCCCATTGCCCCTACTGACATTGGTAACATAACCGATGTCGACATCATTGACCAACTGACCTCGGCAGGACTATCGACATTGGTGACTATGACAGACTGATTGTAGAAAATAGGTACGCGTTATCTATATTTCTCTTTATTAGTCTTTCACCATTTCTTTTTATACAATACTCTTTTCATTAAATAGTGGACTATCATCCCTCAAGCTTTATGCTTTTAGGACCAAGTGCGGAGCTTTAACATAACCGACGTTGGCATTATTGACCAACTGACCTCGGCAGGACTACCGACGTCGACGACTGTGAGAGACTGATTATTGAGAACAGGTACGTGTTATCTATATTTCTCTTTATTAGTCTTTCACCATTTATTTTTATACAATACTCTTTTCATTAATTAGTGGACTGTCATCCCTCACAGAGATTTACGCTTTCGGGACCAAGCATGTAGCTTGGTAGTCCACCTTATCCTATTCTAACATTTTCTTTGTCTAAGTCTTATTATTATCTACAGGTGTTTCCTCCACAGCCAAAGAGGAGCTCCTACAATGCTTGGATATGGTGCACAACTTAATCTAGGTAACGTATAAACCCCTGACCCTTAACTTTAATTTCTTCTTCTTTTGAATGTAAATAGCAAAAAACTTAGAGAAACACACACACAAACACACACACACACACACACACACACACACACACACACACACACACACACACACACACAGAGAGAGAGAGAGAGAGAGAGAGAGAGAGAGAGAGAGAGAGAGGAGAGAGAGAGAGAGAGAGAGAGAGAGAGAGAGAGAGAGAGAGAGAGAGAGAGAGAGAGAGAGAGAGAGAGAGAGAGAGAGAGATACATACATATAATATCTGATATATATATAATTACTTTGGTAATATAAATAAACTAATATTTGATAGTAGTTGATTTGTTTATACTTGTATAGTGGTTGAATTTGTTATAAATTTCTAGGTTTTATTTTGGGAATGATTTTACTATAGTAGAGTTTGAAACCTTATCAAATGACTTTCGGGGTATGATTCTTAGATTCTCGATCGGTTAGTTGCTTTTACATAGTTTTTTGTATGAAGTTAACTATAGTGTAAAGAGACCTATAAAATTTAAGATATTATTAGACATATATAGATATGAGGGTATGATTGTTTTGTGGATTTTTTTGACTAGATTTATTCCTTTATAATCCTATAGTATTGTTTTTATTAAAGATAAAAACTATATAAATAGATCTAGAAAAATTATGATATGAATTGGTTTGTTTGAGTAGCTTTAACTTAGTATGTATTGGTCTGAGTGTATGAGGTTTGATTTTATTATTGAAATTAGAGACCAAGTCTATTATTTCATGAATTTTTATAGTATGGTGAGGGGACTTATAGATGAAGTAAGGCAGTTTTGATAGTTCTACTTGCTACCATGTTACTTGTAACTTATTTTCCTTAGCAAGACCTGTAAGTTCCATATTAATAAGGTAAAATTATATACTAAGATTTCATGAACATGGAACATGATACTACATATATATATCATTTTTATTAAAATACATGAATGATACTTTTCTTGTGTGAATATATAATCATGTGTTAACACCCAAATACCTGTTAGTGCATTATCTCCCTATCCCAAAAAATATGTCATTTATAAAGGGAGAAGATAAACATGACTAACATATACAAGCACTTTTAGTGATAATTAATATAAAAATTATATCTACTATAACATAATGTGACTAAAATTCATGTAACAGGGTGATAAATAGTGAAATAATGGGATAATCTAGTTATGTTTTCTGTTAGATTAAGCTATTGAATGAATATTCTCTTGAGGTTTAAACATAACATAAAATACTTGAATTAAAAAAATTCTCTTTGATTATATATGGTTTCATTTTTAGTACATTACCCTATAGATGAGGATATGAGGATTTTATTTGAATATTTAAAGATTTTGAGTATATAGTAATTACGTTAAATAATAGAATATGAAGCTATGAACCTGTACCAACTGAGTATGTTGATGAGATATAGATGTATAAATATAACTTGGTTTTAATAAGATGTCCATGAACTTATAAATAGTTTCACCTTTTACTATTTTAAGTTATAATTTGGTTGGTTATGAATCTCTTGTGTGGAATGTATGGAAGCTATGTTGATTGTATATTTATTTATACTGTACTTTTTGGCATTATAAATAGAATTTGAAATGTTTAAAGGAAAGTACATATAATTTGATACATGATCTATTTGTCATGAAATAAGTTGATATATGAAAAATTTGTGTTGGAAATTATTAGTGTTATGTGTGCTTGGGAATTATGATATAAAGATATATTAAGATAAAAACATAAAAAAAACTTTTTATTCTTATTTTAGCTTGTTAACATTTTTGTATGAGGTTAAATTAGATACTTGGCTATGATTTTTTATATCTTCATTGTTACATAGTATTTATTTATCCATTTTCAAATCCTTAATTGCATGTTATGTATGGATAACATGAGTTACTTATATGAGTATGCCAGTGGGTAACTCATATATGTAACCCCTGCTATTATTATGCATGGTTTAGTAGTAGAGAGTATTGTGTGAGTGAAAATAACTCATATTATTTAATCTATATTCTATAATGAAAAATTTGGCCAAAGTAATGTTATAGCTATGACATTGTCATTTCACTGTACTTTTAGTTTACATGCTTTATTGATATCATTTAGATAGAAGAATAAATTCCATGTTTTATTTTATTTCTATATGTAATAGGGTTAATTACGTAAATAGGTTTTAGTTATTTATCGATATCCATACTATTCTTATCTACCCCTCCATGAAGGGTAGGGCCACTCCTATAAGGGAGGTGTGAGGGAAATCGTCGGTCTGTAGTTGGATTTAAAACACTCAGATTATGCTCTCCCTTTGTCAACTAATTATACCAAATGAAATTGCACTTGGGTTATGTGATGGATCATGGTGTTGTTCTTAATAGCTCATATTATAATTTTGTACTTTCATCTTCTATATTTGATATTGTACCATGTTGTACCTTATACTAGATATATGTTTAAGCACAACAAAGGCTATGTATTTGTATAAGTATTTTATAAAACTAAAAAAATAGTGGGTATAAATTTAATTAAGATCAATTATATATTTTATCCATATTTTTAGTACATGTATTTATATTTTTGTATAAATGATCAATTTTTTAGTTATTGATTGGTTTAATACTTGAGTACTAAATGAATTATAAAATTTTAGTGGGATGAAGTAATTATTGAATTAATTACTAAGGATCATTTAGTTTTTAGGTAATAAATTAATGACTATAGTTAATCTTAATAATAATATTAAAGTTAAAAATAATTGTGTTGTTTTGAGTTAGAACTACTTGGGTCTAACATTATGGTATTAGAGCCAGGTTTAGCTCTTAAACATAATGAGTCCACTAACATAAATTTTATTATCCTAATTTTTCATAAAGGAGAATGGTGTGAGTTAGATCAGTTGGTGAAGGTGTTTATAATGTTAACCCTCAGGCCGATCCTATTTAGCTAGTAGTGAGCAAGCTATAAAACTTGATCATACTATTGTAGTTATGAAAGAGACTCATGATCACATAGAATATTTTAAACAAGAGGTTCATGACCTTGAAGATCAAAATGAAAAATATGTATATGAATAACACCCTATTGAGTAGGAAATTCCTCAGGAATAGAGGCATGAGGAAGTGCATTAGGGTACTAGATCTCAAGTAGCTACAAAACTAGCATGAGACATGAAGAAGGTAAATACACCTAAATTTAATAGCATAAATTTGGGTGACAGAGTTGAAGTTTGGATCACAAAGATGGAAAAGTATTTCAAGATTAAAAATTACTTTGAGGTCATTAAAGCTATGTAGGGAGCTTACTAATTAGCTAGTGAAGCAAAATTTTTGTGGGCTAACAAAAAGCTTGAGATGAGTATTTATTCAACTACCACCACATGGGAATAATTAATGACTATATTTAGAGCACAATGGTTACCTCATCTTTAATTTGACCAAAATTTAATAAAATTTTAGAATTTGAGGCAAGGATATTTTTTAATGAATGAGTATTGGGAGTAGTTTACCAAGCTCTTGAAATTATTCCACAATATCAGAAGGATGAGCATTTTCATATCTAAATATTCATTATGAGACTAAAAACTCAAATTGGATGTGAGGTGGATGTGCATGGGACATCCACTATGGACTAGGTTTTTAAAAAGGCTATTAAACAAGAGCAACAAATAAAATCATTAGAAAAGGTCAGAGAGAAGTTTAAGAAAAAGTTTGGCAGTTTCAAGACACCTTTTAAGAAGAAAAACTAGAAATGGAATGGATATTCCAAGAACCTGTTCAACATTAAAAATATAAGGTTTTCTAATACTTTAGGGAATATGAAATTAGGGGAAATTTCAAATGAAATTTTAAGGGAAAAAATATTCTGAGAGGAAGGGACCACTAGGAGGATGTTTCACTTGTAGAGGTGATCATTATGCCAAAGATTATCCTCGGTGGAAGACAAATGACAAGGATACAAATACAACTTATTATTCATAGTAGGTAACCTTAAAAAAATGTATCCATGTACTAGTGGATCATTAATATGTTTAATTCTAATCCTCTCCCATCGAAGTGTCAAGTAATATTTTTTGTCATCTAGTTACTGTTTTGATTGATATTGGAGCTGCTGAATGCTTTATTTCTCCTAGAATGTTGAATAAATTATCTAGAAAAGTTGGTTTTATGGAAAATTCATGGTTAATATAGTATGGGAATGAGTTTAAGTTCAAGTTTGATAGATTTCTCATGGAGGCTAAAATTGAGTTTCTAAAATTCACCACAATTATGGATCTATATGTAATACCGTTAGGGTCATATGATGTAATCCTAAGAGTGAATTGGCTATCTCAACATAAAGCCAAGTAGATTACTTCCTTAAAAAGGTTGAATGTTAGGATTATTTGAGAAAATAAACCCAAATATAATGTATTTAGAATGAGTTAAAGCCTAGTAAAATTTATGCCATTTAGTTAAAGAGGTATCAATGCAAGGGATGCCAAGTATTCCTTATTAAAATGGATGAGGTTGCAGAATCCAAAGAACCCACCTTAGAAGATTATCCATTTATATAAAAATTTTAGGATGTTTTTCCAGATGAATTACCAAGGTTTCCTCCAAAAAGGGAATTTGATTTCACTGTAGATATCATTTTAGGGTCAAAAACAATAGTCTAAGGAACTCTATAGAATGAAAACAATAGAGTCGATTGAGTTGAAAGCACAACTTTAGGAAATGTTAGACAAGGGTTTAATTCAACCTAGTGTTTCACCATGGGGTATACTTATAGTTTTTGAAAAAAAGAATGACAAAACCCTTCATTTGTACATAGACTACCACATAATCAATAAGGTAATGATAAAAAATAGGTGTCTATTACCTCACATCAATGATATTTTTTATCAAATGCAAGGTGCTACCATATTTTTGAAGATAGATCTTTGAGTAGGATACCATTAGTTGAGGATTTGGGATGAGGATATTATAAAAATGACTTTTAGAAATTGATATGGGCACTATAAGTTCATAATGATACCTTTTGGGTTATTGAATGCACTGATATAATTCATGAACCTAATGAACAATGTGTTCAAGGATTATCTCAATCAATTTATTTTAGTCTTTTTGGATGACATCCTCATCTATTCTAAGAATGAGGAAGATCATGTTGAACACTTATGATTAGTGTTGTAATGGTTACAAAAACACAAGCTTTATGGTAGGTTTTCCAAGTGTGCTTTCTTTTAAAAAATAGTCTAGTACTTGGGGCACATAATTTTGTTAGAGGGAATTTTAGTTGATCTAGCTAAAATTAAGGCCATCATGGATTGGCCAACACCTAAAAATGTGCATGAGGTGCATATTTTTATGGGATTATAAGGGTATTATATAAAGTTTATACCTAAATTTTCTAAGATAGTTGACCCAATCACCTCTCTTTAGAGGAAGGAACAATAGTTTGTTTGGTTATATAAATGCAAAGAATCCTTTTAGGTTCTGAAATAAAGACTTCTATATTAGTTTTGCAGATTTTGGATCTGAATGGAAATTTTTAAATGATAACTAATGCTTTAGGAGATGTTTTAGGAAGAGTGATCATGTAGGATGGTTTAGTTATGGCCTATGAATCTAGGAAATTGAAACTATATGAGGCAAATTATGCTCCTCATGATCTAGACTTGGCTGCTATACTTCAAGCTTAATAGTTTTGGAGACATTATTTGTTGGGTAAACCCTTTGAGTTTAAGACTAATAATTTAGGTCTTAATTATTTTTTGATGCAACCTAACCTTAATACCAATTAGATATGATAGTTAGAGTTCCTATTAAAATATGATTTTGATATCAACTACATTAAGGGAAAGGAAAATAGAGTAGCAGATGTCCTTAGTCATAGAAGATACATTACAACTTTGGTTACAGTTATAAGCACCTTCAGAGATCAAGTAGTAAAATTCTCACCTAGTGATGATTTTTATGAGCAAGTTAAGAAATATTTGGATGAAAAATCATAAGATCATAGATATCAGGGTCTTTAGTTAGAGAATGATGGGATTTTAAGGTACAATGGAAGCATTTATGTTCCTATTAAAGAGAATTTGAGGAAAATTGTTCTTAAGGAATTACCTAATGCACCTTATTCAGGTTATCTAGGAGTGACTAAGTTGGTAGTAGAGTTAACACCTTTATATTTTTAAAAATTAATGAGAAAGATACAATTGATTTCATTTATATAGGCTTGGAATGTCAATGAGTCAAGGTTGAACACATGTATCTAGCTAGGTTGTTATACACACATTTAGTTCTTGAATGAAAATGGCCTATGATTAACATGGATTTTATTCAAGGTTTGCCTATGTTCAGGAATCATCATGATATGATCTTGGTTGTTGTGGATAAAATAACCAAGGTATCTCATTTTATTCCTAGTACTATAAATGATGATGCACTTATGCTTGAAAAAAGCTTTGTAAAATAAATTTATGGATTACATGGGTTTATTCAAAATATCATCTCAGATATGGACCCAAATATGACTTTCATATTTTGGCAAATACTAAATTTTACATTGGGAACTCAATTGAATTTTAATCTAGCATACCATCTATAAACAAATGGATAAATAGAAAGGATAAATTAGATCTTGGAGGATTTGTTGAGAATGTATTGTATGGACCAATAATAAAAGTGGGAAGAGTACCTTACATTATATGAGTATTGATTACAATAACTCATATAATAATAAACAATTAAAGTGGCTCATTTTGAGGCATTATATGTTAGGGGATGTAGAACACCTATTCATAGGGATAAGCTAGAATATAGAGTAATCTTGGACCTGAAATGCTTGCTAAAATGGAAGATCAAGTGAAATTAATAAATTAGAGATTTGATGAAGTCAATGATAGACACAAAAGGTACATTGATTTGAAAAGAACAATAAGGCAGTTTTCAGTTAGGGACAAAGTTTTCTTCTGGGTTAAAACTCAAGAGTTCAATAAAATTTTGCAAATAAACAAAGCTATCACCAATATATGTGGGGCCTTTTGAGGTCCTATAAGTAATAAATCATGTATATTATAGGCTAGCATTGGCACTAACTCTAGCACAAATGCATAATGTTTTCATGTTTCATATCTTAAAAAGTGTATTATTGATCTTACCCATGATTTGGATTGGAATGCATTATAGGTTTTGGATCTAGGGGTGGTCATAGTAGGACCAATTTGAATAATTGATACTTTCAAGATTAGCTTTCATAATAGAGAAGTATCATAGTGAAAGGTCTAGTGGGACTAATATTTTAAGGATAGTGCAATATGGGAATACCACGAAGAGTTTCTGAAGCTATTTCTTCATCGATTTACTTGATTTTTTTGCTAGTTTTCATTTGTTTTTAAACTAAAAAAATTATTTTATAATGTTAAAATTAATAATATTTTAGAACTTATGTTTGAAATAAGTGTCATCTGGATGATGACTAGTTTTAGGGGGGAGTATGTTACATCTAGATTTTTTATATGGATATTTGAGACATTATTCAATAGATTGTGTGTTGTTTACTAGTATATTTGATGTTCATTTTGAGATATATTAGTTATGATTTTTTGGAAATATATATATTTTACTTTTATGAGCTATACACTATGCTTATGATCATAATTTTTTATTAACTAGTCATGTTCAACAAATGTTATGATTTTATGTTGATTTGTATCATGACATGGACTGAATACATATTTATATGGTGAATTTGATGTAGGATATTTACACCCTAACTTATAGTGTGGAGGGAGACTATCATTGGAGAGGGGGGAAAATATGGTTACATTTAGGATAAAGAGAATAATATGGATAACCCACACACACCACAGTAGGATTGAATGAATGCTTGCTTTTTATTACAAACTATATGGTTGATTGAGTAAGTTGAATGAATTTAATAATGGTTGTTTTAATAAATATATTTAGTTATACATGTTTACATTCATTTGGATAATATTTATTTGTATGATATCTTTCAAGTTGTTTTAGTGTATTAAATTTTTTGCTTAGACATTTTGCATTACTAGATGAATGGACTAGTTTTACAGGGTTGTGATTGCACTAAAAACTATCATTTAGATTTAAATATGATATTAGTGAGACTTCTTATGTATATAGTAATGTGAAAGTTATGACATGTTAAATAGTCTTAAATTTCTTAGTTTATTTATTTGCAAAGTTTTGTTAAAAACTTACCCCTTGGGGGTCTTGTTAGCAAAAGAGGTTCTAGGGGCAAAAACCCCCCCATGTAATTGAAAAACTTTAAATTCAAGTAGGACTAGGTTTGAATAAAGATATTATTATAAGTTTTGATAATTTTTGTTAATAAAGTGTTTTGACAAAAGTTATGGGATTTGTATTAGGGTTTTACTATGATGTTAAGGTTGACTTTGCTTTATGCATGATGAGTTTTGGATGCTGAGCTCATAGGTAGTAGAGGTAGAACTATGAGTGGAATTAAAGAGTGGATTTAAATATTTATGAAAGAATTATGCATGAGGTTGGGAGGCTGAGAGAAGGGGAGTCAGTTGGAGATAGGGAAAATTTTAGTGGCCTATATTAAAAAAACTTGGAGTTCACTAGGTGAAGTGGTTTCACAATGGTGGTGAATTAGGATAGAAGGCATATAATAGTGTAAGAAAATTATGAGGTGGCACATGATGAATATAATTTGAGAAAGAACAACATCCTAGGATTTAATAATAAAAACATGATGTAGTCATCTAACTACACTATGCAGTCAATTGACGGCATGATATAGCCACCTGACTACATGATGTAACCACTTAACTACATGATATTGCCTCTCAATTGCATGATGTCACCACCTAAATATAGGATGATATATCCTAAACACATCATGTATTCATATAACTATAGGATGTAATCACATGACTACGTCAGCTAATCATTCATCTACATAAGATGGCCACCTACTTCGGCTATCCCCCTCCAACCACATTTATAAGGCATCTATGCACCTTATTTTCCACTTTTGAATTTATTTCTCTAACCTCCAAGCTCCACATATCATTGCTCTCCATCCTCACCATATTTTCCAAAGTAACATCTAAACATTGACATCTATGGCCTCCCAAACCTCTTCTAGCATAGGTCTTGACATCGACATATTATATATAGTGGTGAATACCCCAGATTGACTTTCCTTATACTAAAGACATACATTTATAAGAGGAAATTTATTTTTAAAAATTAGGTGAGCTAATCCATAAATTTTAATTTTACCCTAAAATTTAGGTGATCTTGTGTTATCGACTACCCCACAAAATCATTAAATGATGACTTTAAAAAGTAGAATATTTATGAATTAATGAAGGTTCACCACTAAAAAAATCCCTGGTTGGAGACCATGCTGAGAAAGTAAAGGAGGTTAAGATGATAAGTAACAAAATATGGGGGTGAGAGGATTATCATGGAAGAAGGAGGCAAATAGAAGAGGGAAGTTTAAAAAACAAATATTACATACAACAAAGGAGGGGACTTACATTCAGATTCGAATGGAAAGGCAAAACAATAGCCAAGAAGGTTGAGTTTAATAATATAAAAATATTTGGTGTTTTTATTGTCTTGCTCTGAAGATAGGTTTTTTTGTTAATATAAGTTTAAGTATACCTAGTTATGGCTTGAATAAAGATGGAACCGTTCAAATTGGAATGTATATAATGTTTTTTCTAATATAAAATAAATAGGGTTTTATCCATATTGATTTGGGACAAAATTTAGTTCCATCCATAGGAAAATGGGGATGACATTAGACCATATAAGTTACTCAAGTTTTTATTAAACCATTAAAACAATAGAAAACAACTTGATTTATGAGGTGTAATTTATGGAGTAGAATGTAGGGTTTTCTTTGGTTAACCTATAACTAATAGTTCTTAATGAAATTTGGGTTCATATAAATCTTTTAGTTCAAGAATATATAAATGTACACATACACACACACATGCGTGTGTGATCGCATGCATGCACGTGCGCGTGCGCACACACACACACGATATATAATGTATAAATACATATACATGCATATACTTGCTTTGGTAAAGGAAATAAACCAACATTTGATAGTAGTTGATTTGTTTATCCTTGTATAGTGGTTGAAATTGTTATAATTTTTTGGGTTTTATTTTGGAAATGATTTGACTATCATAGGGTTTGAAACCTTATCAAAGGACTTTCAATGTATGATTCTTAGAATCTAGATCAGTTAGTTACTTTTACATAGTTTTTTTATATGAAGTGAATTATAGTGTAAAGAGACCTGGAAAATTTAATATATTATTGGACATATATAGGTATAAGGGTATGCTTATTTTATGGATTTTGTCAACTGAATTTATCCCTTTATAATCATGTAGGATTATTTTTATTAAAGATAGAAAATATATAAATAGATCTGGAAACTTTATGATATTAATTGGTATATGTGAGTAGATTTAAAACAATATGTATTGGTTTGAGTGTATAAGGTTCAATTTTATTATTTAAATCTGACACTGAGTCTATTATTTCACAACTTTTTAGAGCATGATGAGGATACTTATATATGAAGTAATGTAGTTCTGATAGTTCTACTTGTTGTCATGTTACTTGTGACTTATTTTCCTTAGTAATACTTGTAGGTTCCATATTGATAAGGTAAAATTATATACTAAGGTTTGATTAACATAGAATACAATACTACATATATCTATCATTTATATGAGTATACATGAATGAAACTTTTCTTTTGTGAATATATAATCTTGTGTTAACACCTAAATACATGTTAGTGCATTAGATCCCTATTGAAAAAAAATCATTTATGAAGAGAGAAGACAAATAAGACTAACATATACAATCACCTTTTAGTGATAGTTAATACATAAATTGTATATGGTATAACAAAATGTGAAAAAAATTCATGTAACAAGCTGATAAATAATGAAGCAATGGGATAATATGGTTATGTTTTCCATTAGATTAATCTATGGAATGAATATTCTCTTGAGGTTTAAACATAACATAAAATAATTTAAGTCCAAAATGTTATTTGAGTAAATATGGTTTCATTTGTAGTACATTACCCTATAGATGAAGATATGAGGATTTTATTTGATTATTTAATGATTTTGAGTATATAGTAATTATGTTAAATAATATAATATGAAGCTATGAACTTGTACCAAATGAGTATGTTGATGAGATATAAATGTATAAATATAACTTGGTTTTAATAATATGGCCATGAAATTATAAATGGTGCACATTTTATTATTGTAACTTATAATTTGGTTGGTTATGAATCTCTTGTGTGGAATGTATGGAAGCTATGTTGACTATATGTTTATTTATATTGTACTTTTTGGCATTATAAGTAGAATTTGATATGTTTAGAGGAAAGTATAGATAAATTGATACATGATCTATTTGTCATGAAATAAGTTGATATATGAGAAATTTACTTTGGAAGTTGTTAGTGTTATGTGTGCTTAGGAATTATGATAGAAAGATATGTTGAGATAAAAAGCATAGAAAAACTTGATTTTTGTTCTAGCTTGTTAATGTATCTGTATGAGGTTAAATTGGATAATTCATTGTGATTGTTTCTATCTTCACTATTGTATAATATTTATTGATTTGCTTTAAAATTCTTAATTACTTGTTATATATGGATAACATGAACTACTTATATGAGTATGCTAGTGGATAAATCATATATGTAACCCCTGATATCATTATATATGGTTCAATAGTAGAGAGAACTATGTGAATGAAAATGACTTAGATTATTTAATATGTATTCTATAATGAAAACTTTGGCCAAAGTAATGTTATAGCTATGACATTGCAATTTCACTATACTTCTAGTTTACATGCTTTTCTAATATCATTTAGACAGAGGAATAAATTACATGTTCTATCTGATTGCTACATGTAATAGTGTTAAGTACATATATAGATTTTAGTTGTTTCTCTATATCCACACTATTATTATCTACCCTTCCATGAAAGTTAGGTTTACTCCCAGAAGGGAGATGTGTAGGATACTATTGGTGTATGGTTGGAGGTGAAGCATTCAGATGATGCTCTGCCTTTGTCAGCTAATTCAACCTAATGGAATTGCACTCAGGCTATGTGATAAATCATGGAACTATTCTTAGTAGCTCATATTATACTTTTGTACTTTCATTTTGTATATTAGATATTGTAACATGTTGTACCTTATGCTAGATATATGTTTAAGCACAACAAAGGCTATGTATTTGTATAAGTATTCTAAAAAACCAAAATAATAATGGTTGTAAATGTAATTAAAACTAATTATAGATTTTATCTGTATTTGTAGTACATGGATTTATATTGTTGTATAAATGATTAGTTTTTTAGATATCGATTGGTTTAATACTTGATTACTAAATGAATTCTAAAATACTAGTGGGCTGATGTAACTATTACATTAATTGCTAAGGATTATTTAATTTTTAGGTAATAAACTAATGACTATAATTAACCTTAACAATAAGATTAAAGGTTAAAAAAATTTAGTGTTTATTTGAGTTAGAACTAGTTAGGTCTAACACTAGATAAAGAATGAGGTATTATTACTCTTATTTAAATCACTATATTTCACTCATTTTGCTTTCCTTCCCCAATCATGAATTTTAGTTAAGTTTTGGAATTGATTTGCATTCATTGGTGTGTTACTTGAATTTTAAATTACAATTTCAAAATTTCCCTATTACATAATGATGAACACAATGGTAGCTATCCCTTTACTTAACCCTATTGAGATTTGGGTGTGAGTGATTGATATTGTAGGACATGGTTGAAGAATAATTTCGTGTTATAGTTCCCAAATTTTAGTGATTCCCACTTCTAGGTACAAAAAGTGATTTCTCTCCATGAAAACATGATATTGTTTTATGCATATGTGACCTCTTAGTTGACTATTGCAACTTCATTCTTAACTATTGATTATTTCTATAGTCTACTTGACTATCTATTTTCCTTTCATGAATTTACATTTTATGAACCATGATTTCACATTATTAACCCAAAATTTTGTTAACTCTAAATATAACTTTGAACTATTCATTAGTGTTGTTGTGCAAGAACAAACTCTCATCTACAAGTCCATGATATTATTCAATATAAGTGTGACATAGTTCATATTAAACATGAAATTATAAGTGTCTATGTTGTGTTAGTAGGTACGAACTTGCGAGTTCCTAACTATAGTATTACTTCAAAAGTTATGACATTATACAAAACAGACAATACTTATCATCGCTTTCTAAACAATTATCAAAATTTTGGTTGATTATTTTACCTTTTTGAGAAGTAGAGTTTTTAGTATTTTTTATTATTATTTGCTACCTCAATACTGGAAAACATATAAATGATATATTTATCTTAATTTTCATTTTAAACATTTGTTATTTAGATCAAAACTTTATGTATTTTGAAGGAAATATACTAATAATCAATAAATTATACTTATCTACTAGCTAAGAAGTGTTAAACATCAAAAAATATGACTTAAAGTCTTTATGCTAGAATATTTTTATTAGTTTTTAATTTTATGCTAAGTGCTACAAACTCATGACCACACAACTATGAAATTACAGATGAAAGCTACAACATTGTAATACTTAACTGCAAGATCATTCTTCTATGTTGTGTGTTTACAAGTTCAAACTCATGGCTAGATAACCATAACATTGTTTCCTAAAAATATGACATTATCCACAACATCTACGACATCATTCAAGTATAATTTTTATTTTTTAGATTTTTTGATAGTTACAAACTCACATCTTTGTTTCCATGATTTTTTATTTTCAATAATGGCACTGCCTCTTGGGTCTACAATTATGTATTTTTTATGACCTGTTCTTTGTAATAAAATCATGTTTCTATAGATATAACATCATTTTATGTAAACATGACATCTGATGAGGATTAGAGGAGTCAATCATAGAATTAACACATGTAGAAGTTGAATACATAAAAGCTTGATATTTAAAACACACTAATATATTATTTCACTCCATATTATGAATTATATGGATCATATACAAATATATCAAAAAATATTTCCTATATCCAGGGATTCCCAAATCCCTATAATATCTCCCCTATAAAACTAACCAACAAATAACAATATAAATTTTGTTATTGTAATATTGTTAATATAACAATATTCCAATATACAAACTTACCAACTATATTTACCTCTTGATAACTATCAATCAAAGTAAATACTAATTTAATTTTTACTTTCTTATAAATACCTAATTTTGCCTAATGTGAAAACTATTCCCAACATTCCCCCCCCCCCCCCCCCCCACTAGATTTTACATGGTAAAATATATATCTATTTTTTGATTTCTATTTTCTAATTGTAGTGTGCTCCACCTCTGTGTGCTCATGATATTCTCTGCATACATGTGCCATTGAAAATCTCTTCCATCACACTCATTTTTAATTTGTTTTCCAAGTTCACCAATAACCTTCCAAAATAGTTTTCACAAGTTCACCAATAACCTTACAAAATGGTTTTCTCAGGTTCACCACTAACCTTAAAAAATGGTTTTCTTAGGTTCACCACTAACCTTACAGAATGGTTTTCAAAGGTTTACCACTAACCTTTCATCATGATTTTTGTAATTATTTTTAGATCAACATTATCCAATATAAATATACAAAAGGATTACATGGGAATATCACAAGTGAATAGCTATATACTTATATTCTTATTTTCAACACACACAATAGAAATTATAATAAAAAACACACCACACTAAAAAAATAAAAAATAACACACCACACACATCACCAAAACATTGATGCAACCCTGTTATTGGTGACTGATGAGAGGTAGGTGAAAGACCACCTTCCTTTATGTATCCTCCAGCCTCTAGTAGATTCAAAAATTGACATAGTCTTTGTTGGGTGAATATTTTGTCACCAGATGATTGATGGCAAAATGGTTACATCAACCACAACACAAGGAGATTTATGTAGCAAAATGGGTGTGGTGACCACAACTAGAATGAGATAAATCTCTCCTTTCAGCAAGGGGAGGTTTCATATAATCTATAGTATAAAATACACTCAGGGGTGAAATCATACCATCCATCTCTCTTTTTTTAGAGATGATGTTCATAGAAAAGGGGAAAATTCTTGGGTAATTACTGAAGGCATTTCTCTTCTTTCAGAAATTATATATATATATATATAAATATATATATATATATATATATATATATATATATATATATATATATATATATATATATATATATATATATATATATATATATATATATATATATATATATATATATATATATAAGCTGAAAATACACTCAGGGGTGAAATCATATCATCCATCTCTCTTTTTTTAGAGATAATGTTCACAGAAAAGGGGAGAATTCCTAGGTAATTGCTGAAGGCATTTCTCTTCTTTCAGAAATGATGTTCAGAAAACCAGAGGAAGACTTCCTAGATTAGTAACATGATCCACAAGAAACTCATGAAAGAACAAAGTCTTTCATTGTTTCTCCCACTAATTAGGACAAAGAACACTATAGGATTAAGCACAGCTCAAAGTCTCCACCTAAAACTACAACAGAGTAAAGGATCACGAAGGATAAAGAGAACTCAAAGTCTCTCTAGTATCCTTTACACAAAACATAGACTGAAGACACTTATGGTAGAAAAAAGTCTCCCATAGTCAACTTCAAGACATCTTCCATCTTATTTCCACTTGTTCTGCTTATTTGATTAAATGGACAAGACTGTATTTAAGAAATAGACATAAGAGCAATTTCCTAGATGACACAAGCTTATTCTAACACAAAGTCTGAAAGGTCACTTGCTTTCTCATTCATTTAATAAAATATGATTAAAAGTCTAAGCTCAAAGTCTCAAGAATGCCTTTTAATTTGGGTAGAGATTTGCTTCTAATAATTGAGAGATCTCTCTTATACAAAATGAGAGATTACAATATATAGCATCACAAGAAAGACTTGGGTGCTTGTTTTCATGAAAATGGCCCATGTTGAATTGAATGCATTGAATATCTATGAAAGGGCCATGCTAGAATAGGTCATCAACCTTGACTTTGGCATTTTGAATCATCTCAAATGTCTCCTCCTAATCATGGGTTATTTGGTCTTCTTTATGACGCTTACACGGCTATCTATTCACCTTTACTTAATGCAAAAAAATAGGCCACACTTTTGAATGTTTGCTCTTTCTGATGTCCACCTAGTGGACTATTCCACCTACTGGAATAACTCTTCTATAGATATTTCTAGACTTTCTATAGTCATTCCCTCCTTCCTTTCCATGTTTTGTCTCTTCTTGGTGATCTTAGCTCTCGAGGCTATCTTCTTGCTTTCAGCTAGATTCTTTAGCTCTTTTCTTGGCTGGTCACTGAGTTTGTTCTCACATCTTTTCAAAATCAATAGTTATTCCATCACTTTGAGTTTGACATCTACAAGGACATCACCAGTCACTTAAACCATTTTGAACCTTTGAACCTTGAACTCTTTTGGTTTAAAGGTTTAATGGTTCAACGGTTCAATGGTTCGACAATTCAATGTTTTGTAAAGGGCCACATTCACTTGGTTTTATTCTTCAATTGAACCATTTCTTTGAACCATTTGGTTGAACTATTTGGTTGAACCTCTTTCTATAATCTTCCACTTCATCCATTCACTCGAATCTTCTGCTTGAACTTTGAACTCTTTGAACCCTTTGAACCTTTAAACCTTTCAAAGCTTAATGGTTCAGATCTATTTCTTTGAATCCTTTTATTCTTTAAGTCCGTCGAAGCTATTGAACCTTTGAACCTTGCAAAGGTGGGGTTCAATGGTTCAATGGTTCATTCCAATTGTTTGAAGCCCACCGTTAAGTCTTTTGATTGAACCTTAGCATTGAACCATCCTAAAAACATTAAGGAAATGCCTTAAGTGTTTTAAACTTCCCTTTGAGAAAGCCTACCTATTGAACCTACAACTTTTTTAGCTAAAAAGGCTTGAATATTTGAAAAACTTAACTGCTTAGAACATTTTGAAAGAAAGAAAGAGACCATTTTGGCCTGCAGGACCAAAAATGATCGGCATGTTGTCCACAAAAACAAGTGACAAATTTTGGGAACAACAGTCTTCTTCACTTAGATATTCTATGTGAGAAGTATTTGTTTGCTCATTATTCTCTTCTTCTTCATCTATGACCATGGAATTTTATCTTAGTTTTCCATCAAGTAAATATTGTGCTCTTTTTCTATAATTCATTTATATGTGACCAACTTGTTTACAATAGAAATAGGTGAGCCATTTCTTTGTATCTTTGGACGTTACTCCATGTTTGAATTTTTTCTTAATAAATGCCTTAACTTTCTTATTTTTACCATACATTGCAGTTTCCTTTGGTTTAACAATCATAGTTATTTTTTCTTTGTCAAGTAAAGAAGAAATGAGATCTTCTAACCTAAGATTGATTTTACTCAATGTAAATACTATATTAGAATAATTGGGTGACATACTATTGAATAAAACTATTTTTGCATCATCATCATGTATGCTAATTTTAATTATAGATAATTGATTTGAGATGGAATGAAAATTATGTTAGGTTATGGAGCTAAAATCTTCACTGATGCAAATGGAGGAGGATGTTGAGTTGTAGAGCAACCGACGTTGGTCTGATTAACCGACGTTGGTCATATACAGTGTGCAGAGCAACCAACATCAGTCAGGGATCGGCTGACGTCAGTCATCCCCTGACAGACAAGGACTAACGTCGATTGCCTGTGCATTCGAGAACTATGAGTTACACAAACAGTTAGTTTGTTGAACGACTAGTTTGCATGTTAAAGGCTAATTATAGTCTTGAGTTGCATGTCTAATTATTGTAATTAAAAAAGTATAATTATTGTTTGCATGAGGTCTATTCAAGAGACTCATGGGCTGTATTGTAATTAAGGCAAGGACAAAGAAGAGATCCTTCCAATTGTAAGATCTAGGTTTGTAGGTTGTGCAAGACCAGGTTGATTTGTAGGTTGTGCAAGATCAGGTTGATTTTCAGGTTGTTGCAAGATCAAGGAGATCTACTTGAATTACTTTTGAGTGCTTGGTGTACTGGCAGTATTGTTACTGACTGGTTGGAGGTGAACAATAACTCTGTGTTTGAGTTGTTTGTTGTGACTGTAATTGAGAGAGTGAGCTCTTGAGGGAGAATATCTGTATGCCCTAGGTGTGTTGGAAGCCTTAGAGGTGTGGGAAGAAGACTGTGGCACTTCTTTATTGTATTTCCTTCTAAAGAGTATTGAATACAAAATTGTGTATTGTCTCTCAAATTTTGTGTTGTTTTTGGTTTCTAGTTACTTATTGCTTCTGGTTTAATTCCGCATTTAGTTGCTTGTATATGGTAATCAATTGTGCTTCCTAGGTCCTAACAAATTACTGCTGTGTTCCACCATGCTGTCACCTTCTTCCATTTTGAGATTGAATAATCTTTGCTTCAATGCAATTGATGCACTTCCAGCTTGTGAACCAAATAATTTGTTTAATGTTAGACAAATTGTATTCAAGGCTTTAGAAAAAATCAATATAATGTAAATAAGCATCATATATCTCCAATCCAATGATTACTATAGCTTTTTGATCTTTGCTCTTTCATTTTTCTACTTCATCTGCATCTTTGAGTTTTTTACTTTTACATCAATAATATCCCATAAGTCTTTGTTGATTAGAAATAATTGAGTTCATACTTGCCAGGTGTGGAAATCTTTTCCCTCAAAATTTTCAATATGACCAAACTTTTCCATTATGACACTCTCACAAGACATTAGTTTAAATCGAGAATGTGTCCAAATACAAACTATTAAACACATTTCCTAATAATCACCTAAATAGGACTCAATGAGAAACTAAAACATTTTTACAAAAAATGACTCAAGTGATATTAACCTAATTCACCTAAATAACAATGATTCTTTTTACATATTTGACAATTTTGACACTTTTAACTTTTGACAAAATACAAATCATTAAAATATTGAATGTTTATATTTTTTATTTTGAAAAATAAATGAATCCTTATTAAATAAAATCAACTATAACATGACACTAAAAAACTTATTTAGAAGAAACATGATACATAATTAAAATAACTTTGAAAAATTAACTAACTTTTAAAGACTTAACATAAATAGAGTGACATGACTCTAAAAATAATATACCAGTGCTAATAACAAAAAAAGACCTGTCAATGCTCGATGACACTTGGGTAAAATGAACCAATATGAAGAGAGGATCACATTGGAGAAGGACACTACATATAGAAGAATCACATTTTGAAAGTGAGCTTAGATTCAAAACACCTTTCAAGATGACTTTAGACTACATGCAAATCTAAACTAATCCAGAATATCATTCATACATGGGTGCATATCTACATAGCTTGAAGTGTGTGGTTGAACATCATTTAATGACCATATGAAATTTGCACTCATTCAAGGATTATACGCTACTAGGTAAGATGATCCATTCAATAAAATTGATGCAAAAGATTATGATGAGCAAAATAAATACATTAGAATCATTAATATTGTAAAACTAACTTCAATGTGATCTAATTATGCATAGAGATTTGATAATCCCCTTGTGAGTGGATTAGAATAAAATGTATGATCTCTATACTTAGATCGAATGAAGCATGTGAGGTAAGAATAGGAAGTGCTGATTATTTATTTAGAATCTCATTTTGGATCCCCCACTTTAATACCACTGATGAGGATTGGAGGAGCCAATCATAAAATTAACACATGCAGAAATCAAATACACAGAAGCTTGATATTTCAAACACACTAATATATTATTTCACTCTCATATTATGAATTATATGAAACATATACAAATATATAGGAAAATATATCCAATATATGGGGATTCCCAAATCCCTATAATATCTCTCTTATAAAACTAACCAATAAATAACAATATAAACTCTATTATCCTAATATTGTTAATATAACAATATTCTAATATACAAACTTACCAACTATATTTACCTCTTGGTAAATATCAATCATATTAAATACTAATTTAATTTTTACTTTTTACTTTCTTGTAAATACTTAATTTCACCTAGTGTGAAAACTATTCCCAACAACAACTTCTTTCAGATCTACAGTGTTTTTTAATCGATAAACTAGTATTAGGTCTAACACTTATTTTGTAGGTTACACCCCAAGTTTCCAAATTCAAACTACTAACACTTTATTTTGTAGGATGCCTATCATAGAAAGTGGCATTTTGAAACCTTTTATATATTTTGTTAATCACATTTTAATTTTAGGATAATAATCTTACTTGTTTGTGTTTCTAAACTAGCATACTTCTTTTTTGTTGCTTGTTTGTTACCCAAGACAAAAATGACATATACTCTCCCATTGCACCCATAGGGTGATTCCTAAGGATTAGAAAACATCAATAAAACTCAAAAAATTTCTTTTCTATTTAGTAACATGACATGGAGTTCATACCCACATACTTTTCATAGTCTTTGGGGGATTGACATGGATTTCATCACCACATTCAAGACCACACTCTATATTCTAGTGGAATATAAATATTAGGGGTAGTTATCACTTTAACTAAGTGAAACTCCCAATATATGATTTTTTGAGGTGAAGAAGTAACACTCCAATACTCAGGCTTCAAAAAACACCCTACACAAACTTGAGCCCCACATACTGAAAGGTGTTTATGGGATGCCCTTAGAGATATATTCAAATGTAACTTAAGACCTTTCAGCCCCAAGATGCATCCAAGGTAGGGAAACAACATTCTTAGAGATCACTCACTAGGTACAGATTATGAGAGAGGGTTGGGTGACACCAATATAATCACCTCTCATTATAGTTCATTTGGTGGGATGGGTTTTGAGTTGCACTCCCATGTTAGTCACTAGAATTAGGTTTGTGGCTTGCCTACTATTGTCTATGTTGTTAAGATCTATATTATTTAAAAACCTTAAATCTACACATAATACAAACTTAGTTAAACACTTGACCCTAGGTAACATGAACATACTTGTCCAAATACATTACTAGACTATCACTATTTTAACATATATCATCATCCCTCATCCTCTCATCATATATAACCTCACCTTAGTCATCCTCACTTAGTCAAACCCCAATCATTCAATCCTATCTTATCTAAATCAGCATCCTACCTAAGCTTGATTAAAAACCCTAAGTCCACTTTTTACCTTAATATTATCCTAATAGTCCTCATAAATCCCTTTTCTTAACATTAGTCCAAATCATTCACATTTCCCATTGGCAACCTAATACAATCATACTCCACCTTGATTATCTTGAGTAAAGGAAACTTGTCCAAAATATTGAGCTAGTCTCTTATTGAAAAATCAACCAAGTAGGAAAACCATCCCTAGAATAATTTCTTTTGTTTAGACCCATAATCATATTAACAACCCATTAATCTAAGACTTCAACATCCACTTACTATACCCACTCAGGTATCTCGTCATTCCTTTGTTAACAAACTGTCAGTATCAGAAACTAGTCACCCCTTTGTTAGTAACCCATTACTCTACCAAATTAGACATCGATAATCATTAGACACCCATCAACCTATCAATCTATAGGATAAATGCCATGTCATTCCATTTCTATCAATTTATCAATATATCAATTTATACATAAAATCTATGGTCTTAATCTATCACTATACCAATTTAAATATAACACCTATTGTTATCCTATCAATCTACTAATTTAAGTTTGGAAATTATCATTATTAACATGTGTTTTTAAACACACCAATGCTCTATCTGGTATAGTGAATTGCATCTCTTCAAAATAAATTTTGGGGAATCTCCCTAAGGTTTTTATCTACCAAGTCATGATGAACTAATCTTTGCTCAGTCAGGTATTATGATGATTCCAATTCAAGGGGCTTTTGTTAATGTGAAAAATCATTTTAGTGTTTTTTAGGTACTTAAAAAATGTAAAATTTTTGTGTTTGTTATTTTATTTTGAATAAGGGTTTCATGTGTGGGATTACAAGTAATAAGTTGGATATTCATCTCACATCAAGTTACAAGAAACTAGAATAAATAAACACATTTTACAATTTACCCAATAATAAAATCAATATTATAGGGTTTCATTTAAATATGCATACAGATGATTTTAATTATGATGAATTCCATTGACTAAAAATTAAACAATGAAATAGCATAATGGAGAAAGTGAAAGAAATATTTAGGTATTAGTTTTCACATTCATTACTTTCAAACCCTAGTTATAACCACTGATTAAAAAAAGCAAAATTAGGGAAAAGAGAAATAAAAAACCATGAAATAATGGAGAAAAACTAGAGATCTTGATATTAATAGATCCATAAACTAGTCCTTGATCCAATCAGTACTTGTACAATCAAATGTAGAGCCAGTACAAGCTTCTATGAAGAGCAGATAGAGAAATTATAGCCATATACACCATACACATGCAAAAAATAAAGCCAAAAAATTACCAAATCTTTAATTAATCATCATTCATCATTTTGAAAATCATTAATGGAGTCTATTACATTCAATCTCCTAAAAAGTTTCTAGCATAATGGTAGGGGAGGAATTGAGATAGAGAAAATAAACAAAAATTGTAGAAATGTAAAGTTTGATTGAAAGAATCTCTTGTAGAGGAGAAATTACTAACCCTTTGAATGTAAAATGACCCATTATATAGAAATTTGGTTTTCAATGTGGGATATTTTCCCTCCAAAATGATATAACCACACTAATTAATTCCTTAGCTACCTCCTTCATGCCCATTTTTTCCACTTTTCACTATTTAATTGCTTGCAAAGACCAAATTAAATTTAGCAAAAATAATTAAAAGAAATGTATAGTAAAAAAGTAACAAAAACATTAAAATATTTTAGCATAGGTAGAATTAGGAAAAATTGAGGGTATCGAGGTGATCAAAATTAAACTAGATTTTAGGTGCAATAAATAGATCATAAAATGGACTATGTATGCTTAATATATGAGCAAAAAACTAAATAGGGCCCCAAAATGCCCTGTATAGACCAATTTAGGATTTAAAAAATGTAAATGGTCTTTTTATTCATTATTGTAGATTTTATGTCTTCCTTAAACCACTTAAGGTTTGTATATCTAGAATGCATTAAAATTTTCCTTAGGCCACGCTTGTAGACTTAATCCTTCATTTTATCCCTAGATAGCACTAAGGCCATTTAGGTAGGAAACCAAATTTTAAATTTAAGTGGGGGGTCATACCTAATCAGGGTCTAGACCCATAGTTTTAATTGTTGGGATTTATTCCTAAGTGGGTCAAATTATATCTAAGGATTTAGGGGCCCAAAACTCCACAATATTCTATTAGGCTTAGTGGGAGGTCAATTCCCCGAATGACATGGAGTCAAGTTTTCTTAGGGGCTAAGCCCCACATAACATTAGTTAGGCCCAATGTTCAAACTATAAACCAAGCTAGGGATTCAATCCTCGATTAGGTATATGACGAGCCTTCATGGCTATCTAAGAATGAGTTAGTGATAAATCCATGACCAACAAAGGCCCACCTAAAACCTACCCTGCCTAACCTAATTGAGACTTAAGTCTTGATATACACTAAGACTCACCCAACATTACTCCTACAACTTGGTTAGGCTTAAAAGCCCAACCAAAACTAAAATCAAAACATGAAAATATTGATAGACTTGATCAAAGCATTTTATCTCATTACTAAAGGATTTCGTAAAAAGACATGCCCTAGACCTAATTGGGCTTTGGAAGCCTAGTTAGGTTTACGGGCCAAAATAAATTTCAACTAAGTATAAAATAACAAAAACTAAGATTAGGTAAGGAAAGATGGGAAAAATACAAAATAGACCCAATCAATGTTTTTGATAAGTTTTTGCCTTGAGATTGATGATATTTGTAAGTACCACATGAGGATCAAGGGGACATTTTTTGGAGAGGTGAAAAACATGAAACTTACCCAAGTGGTCTTGTATAATGAGATAGAGCTGGTCCAAGAGGTTGAGAGGGAACAAAAACCAAAGTGACACATCAAAGCAGACCAAAAGACCTAGGGAAACTAAGAAATTCCTAATCAGGAGACCCCACAAGTGAGATAAGTACCATTAAAATGCATTTTTGCTCAAAGAAAAACATGATTATCCACACAAGTGAGATGGAAAGGATGTGATAGATTCTGTAGGCTGTATAGGCATGCTAATATAGATGACCTCCTAAATTAGGATAAGATACAGAGGTAAGACATGCTTCAAATACAACTTGGGAGGTCAAAACTCCACTTTCACAATAAGTGTAAAACATAAAGTTGACTCACACAGACATGACCTTTCCAATGATGGTGGTTACAAGTATTAGTTTGGTACATAAATCAAGGCATACTACCAAGGAAATTTATAGTGATGAGACCCACATACTATGAGTGCATGTGGAAACATAGTAAAAGGTCAAAAAAAGAAGTTATTTGTTTCTTGAAAGAATTAGGGCATGTTGTGCAAGCAAAAAAAAATAGAGACTCTGCTAAAAAATACTCCTAAGTATTTTGAAATGATAGAAACATGTATAAGAACCCTAAATATCTATTTGAGACTATGCATGAAATGTGAAGGGGTTTGAGAGAGGAGAATATTAGAGTGGCTAAAATACCAAATCAGACATTCTCATTTATCAGGTGTGTGCATATGAGTTCATTTACCATTTCTTAGAACTTATAAAGACTAGTTACTACACATCCAATCATCAGGCTAATGAATCCTACCTTGAGAATTATTGCCTCAACATTGCTCTGCTACCAAATAAGAATCCATAGCCCTAAGTTTTTTCCCCATGATCCCACTCTAGGCCTTGTTCCACTACCAACTAGGTCAAAAAGCCCATGGTGGAGTTTCCTAATTTATCCAAAATCAAATTATTCTTAAAATTGCTATTTTTCTTTTTATTTTTGGTCTTGATTTATCTTTTATCTTTCTTGTTTATCAATTTGATTCTAGGTTAGGGACCACTATAACAAGATAAATATAGAACTATATATTTTTCACCCCAAACCTTCACTGTAGTAGGTTCATCTAGGCAAAACCAAAAACCATTAAGATGTGAAATTTATGCTTGGATTCAAGAGAATGTCTTCATTGGCCAGATAGTTTTACCCAACACAAATAAACACAAACACATATGATAACTAAATCTTCAAAACTGATTCAATAAAAAAATGTAAAGCCAAAAACTACTTAGAGTGCTTATGCACTAAGAGTGTCACTCAAGTTACCTATGAACATGTCTTCTATTCTTCATTATTTTGACCAACAGGGGAATCTACAAGGAAAAATAGGTGGGTTAGACCAAAAAAAGCAAACAACGAGGCCAAACCAATAATGAAAATTAGGAAAACATAAGAAAATCAAATTACACTAACAAAAAAAGTAGGAAATAAAAAGTATTTACAGGAACTTACTAGGATAATGCAAGCTTGGAATTAGAGTTTGAAGAGATACCCATTTATCAGAAATGGGACATCCTTGCTAGTTAAACACTTGATACATAATGTATTCACGCTCAAGATTTGGACAAGATTGGTAGAGAGTCTACCAAAGGGACATTCAAACCTACAAAGGTATTATTATTTTTTTCTCATACATACTATTCCAATAGACCTTACTTGTTATGTTTTCATGCAAATAAATCAAATATCTACCATTTAATTTAAAAATATACTCTTGATTAACTTAAAAATAAAATTTAGGGTAGAGTCTAATAAATACATATGCATATTCACTAGATACTAGTAAGGGATAGGGTGGGTACCAACACATACCAAAGTAACTTGTTTGCCCAACCTGGTACTTTGAAGTTCCCTTGAAGGAATTTGATTTTCAAATTATCCACGTAACTCTCAAAATCTTAAGTATTGGTACTATAGATAAGGTAGCTAATGGTGTACCTTAGACTTCAAGAGGTGGGTATTGCCAAAACATTGACCTCTTCATTTGTTTATTTAAAACCCAATGGGAAACCACTTTGTTCTTCTACTGTCAAGAAGTTTCTAGTTTAGCTTTTAGTAGATGTGTGTGTTGAGTAGCTTAGAATGGTGACACTTTAATTATAATAAATTTCAACATTATGACTTTCTAATTTATAGTCCTAGGAATCCCCATATAATGATATTGTATTAGATGTATCAAAGATATATTCTTCCTTAGGAAATCATTTGTTCAACTCTTCCTATGCCAAGGACCTTCTTATTTTTTCATCTATAGTGAAAGCAGGTGTTTGGTTATTTTGAATAGTGGTATGCTCGCTACAAAAGATCACCATGTATTTGTTTTCACTCAGGCAACTGTATCTTAGCTAACTTATTTCTAACTCAATCACCTATGTTATTAACAAAATATATTGGCATATTCTCTCTGTATGTTTAAATTGGTTGTTCTTATACCTTTGTATGCATGGGAAACAATTAGTAATGGAGTGACATTGGGTGCATATAAGAATAATTCCTCATCTATATGATTTAACTCCTCAGATTTTTATTTTTATTACATAGTAAACATGTTGATGAAGATACTTGTTGGAATTAAAACTAATGGGGGGGAGGTTGAATGATTTTCCTTAAAATAATACTTCAATTACACTTAACATCCATGAATCATTCATTCACATACATACATTAACTAATCCATATACAAGAATATATAAAAGAAAATAACATAAGAACATATAATATATGTGGGAAACCCTCTTTGGGGATAAAAAATAATGATACACATCTTTAAATATAGTCCTATAATAAATGAATCAAACTTTTATTGAGGCACCAACCCCACAAGGAGCACCAACTCAACTAGTCTTTTAATAAGCACCAACTTACAAGGAGGCACCAACCCCATAGGTAACTCATCACTAACTTAGATACATTGAATATATGATCACCCTTGGACACATTTTTTTCACTCAAATTAATATTATGTCCTTATTTTTCTCTTCTCACTCTTCTATCTCTCTCAAATAGCCTATTAGACTTTCTCACTCAACTAGCCCTTTTCTTGGTAGAATTATGTCTTATGACCTTAATAATCACTTGTAGAATAATAGTTATAACTTCATGAAATATTAAAAAAACCTCTCTGATGTTTTTCACACCTTCTACCTAGTTTCCAAAATTATAAATCATTCGCTCAAAATCCTCAATATTCTAGCTAGTCAAATTAGGCCTAGTACACTTTCTCTTTATTCTTGACTTTTGATCATACCCATATTGGTCAAATAATAACCTATTTATAATTTTATCACCATTGGAATATATAAAAAAAAATGTTTCAAAATTTAAATGGCCACCACATAGGTCGGTCATTACCCTTAATGGCGAAAACCACCATTAGGCCTAATAGAGACTTAATGCAATTCGGCCTTCTTTAAGCACACATTTCACTTTGGCATCCTTGGAACATCTTGAGCATAAAAAAATGGATTAAAAAATTCATAAAAAATTAAATTATACCCATTATAATCTCACCTTAGGTCCCAAACACCATTTATCTCATTTCACTCCTTTAACCACATAATTAGGTCTACTCATAATTAGGCATTTTCACTGCCAGAAGGTCTGTCTTACAAATCTGATGCATACACTAAAATTTTCCAAATAAAACAAAAAAAATACATTTATATAATATAAATAACCTAAATTTAAACATTATATTCATTATAATTCATCAAATAGGGAAAAAGACCTCAAACTAATCAACTTCATATGCTCACTCAGAACTACACACAAGGCTTAAAAACCCAGTCAAAAGCCTTTGAATTTTCACACCTTCATAGGAATTTACCATGCATAATTTTTAAAAAAAATTTACCTATGATACATATATAAAAAATTGATATGTATTAAATTATTCAAATCTATGCAAAAAGACTTAGGAACATCATTATTACTTACCCACAAAAAACTACCTGTAGCTCCAAAAACATAGTCATGAAAATTAATATTTAGAACACCTATGTGATAAATTTCATGATATTAAAAAGGGTTTTAATGATCCTTAAAAATAATTATAATGTATTGTAAAATATATATTAAAATTTTTAATATCAATATTGGTCTTACAAACCAATCTCATTTCTTCACCCTACATAGACCTCACTGTGTTAGACAAGTCACTTTGATAGCAAATTTATTCTTGTTTATGTGAATCATAAAAAAAAATATTCAATAGATAAAGGTGATGTAGGTATTTAAAAATGACCCCATGCATTTGGATCCATCCCTAGTCCATTGCAACCAATCTATAATCTCATTCTCACTTCTACCTAGTTTTCTCACTGTCTTCAGTATTAGCCCAATTTAATGATAGGTCAATTTTAGTGACCAAAATAATATAAAAAAAGGATATAAACTATCCAAATAAAACCATGTAATATAAGCACAAGTCTAAAACTTCAACCTCCATCTATTTTCATGCTTTGACTTGGTCAACCCTACCTGCTCCAACAAAAATCCAAGAAACAAGGAGTTTCCTATAGCTTCCACTCACTCTTATGTTAGAAAAAAACCACTTGGAGAGAATTTTAAGAGTCATATACATGTTAAAAACATAAAAATAGGTCAATAAAACTATTATAATCCATAACAAACAAGATTTTTCATATCAAGTCATAATGAGGGTTTTGACTGGTTTCCTTTCTTAGCAATCCTTCATAAAGGATTGACCCTAAACTTCAAAAAAATGATAGGAAATTAAATCTAGGACACTTACCCAAATTCCATGAATTTATCAAGATCTCATCCAAATTTTTCATGTGCAAATGAGCATAAGAAAATCCTTCTCGGGTTTGCAACACCCTATTATGTAAACATAGAAGATATCAACACCAATTTTATTGATTTATCCTTCAAGTTATAACCTAAAACTTGGTAAATAAACTTAACAAAAAATTTCAAACCTATGAAACTATTATTATGAGCTTTGGAACCTTGGGAACTAAACTTGACGCCTCATTAGGTCACACTAGGTCTTTTTGCATACTAGGCCTTGAACTACCAATCATATTTAGACATTGAACACACCTTGACACATATTTAATGGATATAAAAACCTAATATAATTACATTAAAACTCATAACTTTATCACACACTAACACACATCATTTTACAAGACTTAGACTACTCACCTCATCAACCTACTAGGCCTATGCCTTCTCACTAGGTTTTTCAAATCAAGAACTAAGCATCAAAGTTAACCTTGGAACTCTTTTAAATAATTATTTTCCTCTTTAACATGTTTAAAAAAATTTATACACTCTCTCATTCCTGTACTAGCACAATTATATAAGCTTCACTATGCTCTATGCATACACCTTCTCACATGACTAAACTAGGCTTCTCAAGATACCTAGACTAAATAGTAACTTACCTTACATCATGATATTGAATTTGAAATGACATAAACCTCAAAATAATTTATAGGTTTCATTTAAATTATCTCTTAATATATAAACAAAAAGGTTGCCTTCAAATTTTCTATTATCCTATCATAAAACTTCTATACCACTCTACCAAGCATAGCCTCAACTCTTGACCTTGACACCCATCAATGACAACATTAATGAATTAATAAAAAAAATAGGAACATACCTAAAAAATATACCCATTTTAAATTTATGGAAAAACACTTAAACAATGTTGATCATTCACTTCTCCCCAAGCTGGATCTTCAAAATGGAATTTTCTCCACCTTTGACATTAATGACAAAGGGTCATCTTCTTGACAACTATTTGATCCTTGGACCTAGAATACCATACCTATTATTGGAGCATGATTGGATCCCTTTGTATTCATGAGATATTAAAACACTTATCATGATTGTGACTTGGTTTTATCAAGTCATCATACAAACTCTTTATGACCCATCTCTTGTGATCACACCTCTAGCAGATTCTTGATTGAACCTTGAATCTGAATGTCACCACATAATGCAAAGCTCCACCTAAGAACAAGAATCATCCATACTTATAATAAATAACTAATTACCTCTATTAATCCTAATGGATTCACCTATTCTCGTATTCTACTAAAATAACATAAACTTAGAAGATTCCTAGATCTCCATGTCCTTACAAGACTGAACTTCTTTCATGATCCTCTTAGGCTTGAATATCCATTTTGGCTTGACCTATTAAATATCCACTTGAAAAAAAAATTGAATTAGTTTATTGATCTTTAATCCTTCATCCATAATCTAAGCTAATAGAGAGAATTCTTGGTACTCCTTTGCATCTGGACTATGTTCCACCATGGCAAATAATCCTCTTCAATTTGTAGACGAGTCATCAATATTAGCTACCTTGGGTTTCCACTCACTATACTATATTCTTTCTTATACTCTTAGGGCCTAAAATTTATAATTTTGACTTGGGAATCCATGCTTATAAATTTTTTAAATATGCCCAACCTTTTGACAATTGAAACAAACTATTCCTCTTGATGGAAAAACATCATGGCCCATACCTCTTGACTGATGACTTTCCTCATAGATCCATGTATATTCATTTTTGGAGGGAATTCTATAATTCCTTTATCTATGAACAAATTGGTTACATTAATAATAATATCCATTAAAATTATTAGCATACCTTATACCATTTGGCTGCCTAATAGGATTAGTCTTCATTTTTCCAACACTATCATTCCTTGAATGACCATTAACCTTCTTGATCTCATTACTATTCTTCTTTAGGTCTCTATTGAAACAAAGACCTATTTTGTCATTAACACTATTTTAGCTACTTAATATGTTATCTATATCATTGTTACTCTTTTAAAACTTCACAAAGGACTTAACCTTACTTGATGCCTAATCCAAATCAGCTCTCAAGGAACTCACTTCAGTTACATACCTTGCACATTCTTCTTTGGCCTTTTGACTTGTAGTTATAATTTCAAGTTGAGTCTCCACCTATTTGAATATTTCCTCTTATTCCTTGGAGTTGTTACTTAGTCTATCTTCAAACAAGTTGATTTGCTCCTCATATTATTTTTTAAGAGACCTCATCATCTTATTATTATTCTTCACCATCTTTAGTTCTTCTAGAGTATTCATCAACTTAGCGTCAAAGTCCACCTCATCTTCTTCTTCTTCTGAATCACCAACAACACCTCCAATATATATTAACTATTCTTGATTTGAATATATTTATTCCTTATCCATGAAGAGTAATTCATTGACATTAGGACCATCATCTTCATGGTCACTCTCAGAATCACTTCTCTCACTTTCATCAGATGAGTTGCAATCTTCCTTGACGTAAAAGCTTCTTTTGTTCTTAAAAAATTTCTTCTTGTCATCATACCTTGTAAATATGTTATTTATCTTTTTATAACTATAAGAATTTTTATCATCATCATGACCTTCATCATGCTCTTGATCATCCTTTGCCTTATGCTTATGAGGGCACTTATTAGCAAAATGTCCAATCTCTCCATAATTGGAGCATTTAAAGGGTAGATTACACTTGTATTTACCTAAACCTATCTTCAAATTTCTTTTAAACATATCTATCAACTCATCATCATCAATATCAAATTCATTATTGTCTTTGAATTTATTACCTTATGTGTTATTCTATGTTGACTTCTTTTCTACCTTAAAAGCATCTTCCTTCTTCTTAGGTCTTCCTTCACTTATCCTCATCTCATAGGCAATTAGGGTGCCATGAAGTCCATCCATCTCTAGCTTGTATATATATTTAATATCTTCAATAATAAATACCTTATAATCAAATTTGGAAGTTAGAGATCTCAAAACCTTTTGAACACTACTAGATTCTTTCAATTATTCACCTAGGCCTCTTATGATGTTGACCATTTCATCAACTCTCAACAAGTAGGTTGCAATGGTCTCATATTCATTCATATTTAGGATTTAAAATTATCTTCTATAGGTTTGAAAATCAGCCAACTTTACCTTGGAGTCTCCCTCATGAATAGTCTTCAACTTGTCCCACATTTCTTTAGTAGACATATAGTGCATCACCTTCACAAGTTCTACCTCTAATAAGCCACACATAATACCATTCATTGCTTTTGAATTATTTTCACTAACCTTCTTGCCTATTGTATCTATAGGAGGAATAGGGGGTGAAATATGCCCATATAAAATTTATTTCCAAACATCATGACATTGGGACATCAAATATTTCCTCATCTTGACACTCCAAAAAACATAGTTAGATCCACTAAATAATGGAGCTTTGCTTGTAAAAAACCACCTTATGCTTGACTAGCCATCTTTAATTACTTAAGATATCATTTATGATATTAGGCCTCCTCAAAAGGACCTAATATAATACCAAATGTTAGAAGTACATATAATAATATGGGGGGTGAATCAGTTACCTTAGAACAATCCTTTAATTTCACTTAACATCCATGAAACATTCTTTCACATACATACATTCACCAATCCATACACAAGCATATATGAAAGAAAACAACATAAGAACATAGATTATATGTAGAAAAACTATTGGGGGATAAAACCCATTGATACATATATTGGAATATAGTCCTATAAGAAATGAATCAAACTTTTAGTGAGGCACCAACCCCACAAAGAACACCAACCCCTCACTAGTTAAGCACCAACTTGCAAGGAAGCACCAACCCCCTAGGTAAATAAACACCAAAAAATATTTGATCACCCTTAGACACATGTTTATCACTCAAATAAATATGACATCCTTATTTTACTCTTCTCACTCTTCTATCTTTCTCAAATAGCCTATTAGACCTTCTTGCTCAACTAGCCCTTTTCTTGGTAGAATTAGGTCTTATGACCTTGATCATAACCTATAGAAGCATAGTTATAACTTCATGAAATATTAAACACACCTATTTTATCGTCTTGATGCCTTCTACCTAATCTCCACAACTCTAAATCATTTGCTCAAAATCCTCAATATTCTAAGTAGTCAAATTAAACCTATTAAACCTTCCCTTTATACTTGATTCTTGCTCACACACATCTTGGTTAGCTAATAAAATCTTTATAATTGGATAAACCTTGGAATAGATAATTTTTTTTCCACAAGTGAAACTACCACCACATTGGTCGGTCATTACCTTTAGTGGTCAAAACCACCATTAGGCCTAATAGAGAACTAATACAATTAGGCCTTCTCTAAGCACACATTTCACTTTGGCCTCCTTGGAACACCTTAAGCATCCAAAAATAGATAATTTTTTTCATAAAACATTAAATTATACCCTTTATGATCTCACCTTATGTCTCCAACACCATTTATCTCATTTCACTCCATGAACCACATAATTAGGTCTACTTGTAATTAGGCCTTTTCACTACCAGAAGGTCTATCTTACAAATTTGATGCATACACTCAGGTTTTACACATAAAAAAACAAAAAATAACATGGATATAATCTACATGAACTCAATTTAAAAATTTTATTCATCAAAATTCATCAAATAGGAAAAAATACCTCAAACTAATCAACTTCATATGCTCACTTAGAACTACACAAAGGCCTTAATAACCTAGTCAATAGCATTTGGCTTTTCACACCTTCATAAGAATTTATCATGAATAAAAATATATTAAAATGAATATATTATACCTATATAAAAACTTCATGTGTATCATATTATTTAACTCTATACAAAAAGACTCAAGAACATCATTCTTACTTACCCACAAAAACTACCTGTAGTTCCAAAAGCACAGTCATGAAAATCAATATTTAGAAAACTTGTGTGAGAAATTTTATGATATTACAAAGGGTTTTAATGATAATTAATAATCATTATAATATATTTTAAATGATATATTACAAGGTTTAATATCAATATTAGTCTTACAAACCAATCTCATTTCTTCACCCTATATAAACCTCACTTTGTTAGATAGATCACTTTGAGAACAACTTTTTGATTGTTTATATGCATCATAAAAAATTATATTAAAGGGGGAAAGGTGATATAGGTCTTGAAAAATGATGCCATGAATTTTAATCCATCCCTAGTCCATTGTAACCAATCCCTAATCTCATTCTCACTGCAACCTAGTTTTCTCGCTATCTTCACTATTAGCCTAATTTACTGTAGTCATATAAAATATGAAAATTGGTATCTTGAATGTGGATAATGACACAAAAGTCATAGGTACCTATTTATTAATTTCATGACCCTCATAGGCATCTTTTCACTAATTCTCAGTCATCTATATCCTTCCAGAACTAACCCTAACTTAGCCAAACTATTCTTTCTATGATAAATCCATCCCCCCAGGTCCCATTAGCTAAGGACAATAGTTCCCAACTTGGAAAATAATGTCAGTGCCACTACTATACACTTTTGGTGTTCCTATCTAATTGCATTTTTGGCCCCAATGATCAGTTCTTTTTGGTTCCCCATCCTTTTCCTTATCAACCTAATGCGAGTACATTCAACCCATGACTAATAGATCCCTATAAAAGCCCATTCAAAGATAATTTGGAAAGGGTTGGAAAATGTCACAAAGCAATCAATAATACAAGCAAGGCTACTTAGGTAATCTCCCTATTTTTTGCATATAACCAACCAATACACTTAAAATCTTATCCAAACCCTGACACCAATCCCTAGCCACCTCAAGTACATTTAATTTAACATTTTACATCTTCATACACACTATTTCACAAAGCACATCAAGTGGGAGAACTACATATGGCTTGATCCCTCTTCATAGTATTGGTATGTAGGCATTGTTCCCATACAAGGGGTGTGGATGCATGTTCAGTGAATCTTACACACACTAACCCCCCTCTCTTTCTCAAAGTTTATCAAACTACAAAATAATCTAGGGTTTGAATAAAAAATCTACTCTATAAGAAGTTATATGGACATTCGATAGTCAAAACTTCACAGGTAGGGTCACATAAACATAATGAATTAAACCTAGAAAGCTCAGGTCTCCTAGATAATAGTGGCAAAGGTGGACTACAATACTGGTGCCACTAGTGTCCTATTTTGGTCCTCCTATCCAATCACAAAATGAATTATAGATCCTAATTTGTGTTAGTGTCTTAGTCTTATACAATGAATTTTAGACCCTATAACAACTGTCTCAATTAGTTTCCAACTAAGTTTTATTTTCTATCCCTTATTACTATTTTTAGAAATATTTAAATTATAGTCAAATTACACAAATCCGTAGTTTAATTATTGCATATTTATTTACTAATTTTATAGATTAGACCCTTTAACTAAATTAGGAATAATACACCAATATTCCTGAAACTATTAAATCATTTGGTGAACCTGACTTACTTTGTTTGCATATAAAAACCCTAAAAACCCTAGGGTAAATTTCCTACTAATTTTTCCTATATTTTTTAAATTTTTTTACTTGCATAATAAAATAAAAAATTAGAATTAAATTTTAAAATTTTGTAGTAATTTTAAAATAATTTTATTTCAAACCCTAGGTGCCCATACTAGGTCCCAATATTTTCCCAGTAATTTTCCAATTTTTTACTAGCATACTAAAAACATAAATTCACCTCAAATTTCAAATTTCAATAGTAATTTTTATAAATATTTATTTTTCAAAAACCTAGTGACACATCCTAGGTCCTATTAAATCACAAATTTTCCATTAAATTTTTTATTTTTGACTTGCATATCTAACTCAAAAATTTAATTTAAAATTTCAAAATTTCATAGTAAATTTCAAATTAGTCATCTTTCAAACCCTAGTTGCATATACTAGGTCCCATTGGTTCTTGAGGTATCACCTTACATGTTTGTGAGATTTTTATGTATATTCTAATTCCTTGTTTAGATTATATCTATTTAATATTCTCTACTATTATCCAAGTTGTTTTCCTTATGCCACCTACACTCCTTGCATCTTTTACTTCAAGATGAAGTGCAAGACTTACTGGTAACACTTCTGAATTCACCTAGATTCCTTCAATCCGATCATATGCCATGGATAAATAACTAGCTCAAGTTCCATCTATAAATCCTACACATCTCTATTACACCAATTTCAATGAGGATAATTTTGATGATGAGCAATATGAGAATAATAATGATGATACAAACATTGATGTTTATGATCCACCACATCAGACTCTTGATCAACTTCCACCAATTATTAATAATGAAGTTATCCTTAACAAAAATTTGATCCTACAAAGTTTTTGAGAAAGACTCCAAGAATAGCCCTAATATCTTACTCTTATTTTATAATCTATCATGGAAATCAAAAAGGATAAACAAGTTAAATCTTTCCAAACCACAAAACAACCAGTTGCAAATGACACTATAGGGGCAACTATGTCTCAACAACCCCCTATAGTATCCCAACCATCCTCTATGCCACTAGTTAGATCTAGTACATCTTTGTCTCTTGATATGGTAACCCTTATGAAAGAGATAAGATCTTTTCAATCTATGGTGCTACATATTGAGCAAGGTGCCTCTAGACCTACAGAAGATTTAAATTATTCTAGTCTACTACATACACCATTGGCACATCATATTGCTTCTACACCCTTGCCATAAGGGTTTTTTCAACCCAAGCTTACTTTATATGATGGAAAGGGTGATCTAGAGACACATTTGAGATCTTTTCATGCAACATGCTTGGATTATGTACCAAATGACTAGCTACTTACCAAGATATTTCCATGGAGCCTAAAAGATTATGCTTTATAATGGTTCTATAGCCTACCAAACCAGTCGGTCAATGCATTCAATCCTTTAGTTGACATGTTCCTAGCTCATTTCATTATTAAAATTGGTGATAAGGTTTCATATGTCCAAGTTGCACAATAGAAACAAGGGATAAATGAGCATCTCATATATTATGTTATTCGATATATGACAATTTTGGCTAAGATGACTAATCCCATGGCTGATCAAGAGTTACATATCTCTTTAAATAGAGTCTTATATCAGCTTTTCATGAATCAATGATATTTAAAACATTATCTTCCTTCACTGAGTTGTGTCACAAACTAAAGGAAAGAGAAGTCAAACTAATTTCAATGGGCAAACTCAAGTACATAAGTATCTCAAAAATTAAAAAACAAGAGTAACTAAAAAGTCCCATACAAAGTCGAGGTCAATGATAGCAAGAGTCAGAATCAAATGATAGTTAATGTGGATTTTGAGCCCCCTAAACATGTGGTTTTATCATCACCATCTTGGTGAACCTTTACCAATCTACCAATTTCTCCAACCAAAGTTTTAAAACAACTATTAAAATGTAACATCATATCTTTCCCTCCTATTCAAGAAGTTGACCCAACAAAGCCTCTTCCATGAGGATATGATCAGCATGCATTTTGTGAGTTTCATAGGGCACCAGGCCATATAACAATTAGATGCATCAATTTGATTCACAAGATATAAGATTTGATAGATGAAAATCATATTGATCTTGACACTTTAATTGAGCCTCCTCAAGCAAAGAAAACATAAGATAAAGCTTTGAAAATATTATCAAATCCCTTTCCACAACATTTTAATAAGAGGAAATAGACACATTTGGGGTTCACCATTCATATCATGCACATCTACCACTAGATACATACAAGGCACCTTCAATTAAGATACATCCTCTGAGTAACATGATTGGTGTATATAATTCTAGAGTTATAGCTAGACCTTCCATCTCCTTCTTAGAGTAGGAGATAGTCGAGGATGATTCATATTATCATGCACTCTTTATCAGAGCTTACATTCATAATCATCCTATTCATAGGGTTCTCATAGATAATGGATCTAGTGTGAACATGTGCACTATGACATTATTACATCATTTGGGATATTTAGAGTAGGATATTACCCTAATGGACATAGTTATTAGTGGATTTAGTGGGCACATATATATTTCATTAGGTGAGATTTTACTTCCTCTACAAGTTGGTCCAACACACATGGCCACACCATTTACTATAGTTCTCAGTGCAAGATTTTTTGATATGTTATTTGGTCAACCATGGATTTAAAAACTTAAAGTAGTACCTTCTATGGTTTATAGATGCATGATTAGGTTATTACTATTGGTGGAGTTTCATATGAGTTACCACTCCCCACTTCAAAGCCATCTACTATTTCATAGTCACTAGTTTTAGTTTTGCCACCGATTTCATTTTTTTTGCTAGATATAGTTTCTCCTCTAGTTCTAGTTTAGACATAGTTGAGGAATATATTACTAACACAGAGAGTTCATACACCTCCATAGCTTTAGGATTCTAAATAGCTTCCAAATATAGTGTTAACACCTAGGGAAGTATCATTGAGATCTCATGCATCTACTCATAGAGCACATGTTCAGAGAGATTCTCCTACAACTAGATGGGTCCCTAAGAGCCTTATAGTTACATCCACTTATTAGACTTATAGGGGGACCACACACTAAATTTTTACTTTAGATATTTTAGAATATTTACAACATATATAGCTTTCAGAGCCACAGTCTCAACCCTTCCATCATGATTCACGATCATGCATGATCCCTTTCCTCGATACATGAAACTATGATAGGGAGTCTCCCATGAGACTAATAAATTAGTATCATCCCTTCCTAGCTTACTTATACATATATTATCTTCAATTTATTATACATAGTTCCTTCTCAATATTTTTTATATAGTCTTCCTGTGATTGATTGTACATAGCTTAAATCTCAAAAACTCAAAAATAATTCAAAATATCACAAATACTAAAAACATTAAAATATTTTGATTGTATGCATCATACATGCTTTACGTTTCTACTACTAATATGTTATACTTACATTTTCTATTCTATGCTATTGTTTTTTGATCTATCTACATTACCCTGCTTCACTTGATCTTCTTTGAGTATGTGCAATGACATCTAGATCCTTGATTGCTTCACTCTACCCATTGAGGGGGCATCCTAATTCTACATTTGAGACACACATTGATATATCTTCCCCTTGGGGGTATATTCTACATGAATACACAATCCAAGTTATGTCATTCTTACACCACACACTCTAGTTATCATGATTACATACATTATTTACTCTCTTACATAGATTACTCTATCGACATTCTACTAGTATATAACACTTGTGTATTTCTTATCATATACCTAGTCTTGTACTACATGTCTTGCATACCTTAAAATTTTGATTTGATTAGTTATATGTGATTTTATTTATATTATTTACATGCTTTCCTTCCTTAATTTGCATAGGTAGATGTGATTGCATTTTTAGTTCCTGCTTATCTCTTGTATGTGCCTTAAGATATTTTCCAATGTCCTTTGCTTTTATGTCTTGTGTGTGTCTTAGGATATTTACCAATGTCCTTGGATTCTATTAATGTGTGTGTATTAGGAAATTTTCCAATGTCCTTTTCTTCTATTCAGGTGTGTGCCTTAGGACATTTTCCAATGCCCTTTGCCTATACCCTTCTATGTGATTGTGGCTTTTATGACAACCTTACTTGTTTTAATTATATGTGTATGTGGGATTTGAACATGCCTTGTATTTTGAGTGACATGTGGCCATGTCCCTTGTTTTTTGGCCCTTTGTCCACTCTTTTATGCTTCTTGATTTTTACCTTGTGTGTTTGTTTCTTGATTGATTTTTGATTGTTTGCAATGCCATGATCCACATCATGCATTATCATGCTTTCTTGGATGCCATGATGGACATCATGATCCATCCCTCCTTAACAACTAAAAAATAACATCTAACAACTAATTATACTTCCAATTCTAGTTTATTCTATTGCACATGCTATTACATTATTATACCTATCGAGGCATACCCTTGTTGATCTAACAATATCTCATTATAAACCATGCTATATCTTGAGATATCTTATCGATTATCATTATTATATCATGTATCTTTGTAGCATAACACACTTTCAGGGACATTTATTATGAACGTAGTAATTTTAGGGTCTTCATTCCTACCCTCAAAAGAGGAATCAATAAATAAGGGTTTTGTCATGGAGATCAGAGCTCCTAATGATTGAAAAAGTAGCATTCAGAACACCCAGAACAACAACCAGACATCAAGCTAGATAGAATAAACCAAGTAGATAGTGAAAATGTTAGAATGGTCATCATATTTAGCCCAAAATAATAGCACCAAGATTGGACTATAGTGCTGGTGCCACTACTATCCATTTTTGGTGTTTATATCCCAATAATAGAAAAACTAGATTTTATAGAAGTAGGTAGAAAAGTAGGTTTAGTTATAGTTTTTCATAGTCAAACTAGTTTAGAATCAATAAATTTTACTACACTTTTACTCAAATAATATAGATATAGGGGGAATCATGTAGGACATGATGGCTCTCACTTTTAGTTTTAGATACAATAGTTGGTATAACTTCCAGATCAAAATCCATGTTTCAGACACTAGTGATTGGGGACAATGTGCATGGAACATTTGTTTTATTTTCTTTCTAAGTTTAGTATTACCCAAGCATTCTCAATAATTATGTTCCTTATTCCATCTACAATTGGTTGACATAATTTTGGAATAAATTTCATACAAGCCTATCTTCTACATTTTGAAGTGGCTTTCATATAAGCTTAGTGCACCAGTTTCAGAGTGGCTTTCATAAAAGCCTAATCTTCACCTTTTAGAGTTGTCAAGAGTGGTCATACATTTATCTATCCATGACAACATTATCAAATCATAATATATTCATGGCCTTTATGAGCCATCTCATACGACACATATTTCATACTGGTATCATTTCATAGCTTCACTTCATGGGGAAATGATGGAGCCAAAGGACTAGCTATCCTTTGTATCCTTGAGCCACCTATCCAGACGGATTAGAAATATAGTCCAAACATTGATTAACACATACATGATCACATAACTTTACTTAGCAGGTGACGATAGAGCCAAAGGGATAGTCTTTGCATTTTTGAGCCACTCCCATGGAATTGAGAACTCATATTCATTCATGATATTACTCTTGGTTCAAAATCATTCATCACATACCCTACACATCTGATATTACTCAAAACCACAACAAGTTTTGTATTGGTTCACATAATCGGTGAGGTGTATTCCTTCACTTTGTATATTCTTATTTTAGATATAACATATATAGTAAGAACTAATATACTCTTTGTTTTCTCTTGAAAATTTTGCACTTCATAGTATGCTTTCTCTATGCACACCCAAAATCACATAGCTTCATGGGATTCACCCTTATAGGTAAGTTTAGGTACATTTTCTATTTTTCCTTTATCCTAGTATTTTGATTTGCTACATCACTAGAATAAAAGGGGGAAAATGTAGTCATATAAAATGTGAAAATTAGTAAATTGAGTGTGGCTAATGACACCCAACCCATAGGTCCCTCCTACTTTCTTTCATGACCCTCATATGCATATTTTCACTGATTATTAGTCATACATAACCTTTCATACCTAACCCTAACTCAGCTAAACTACTCTTTCCATGAAAAATCCATCCCCCCAAGTCCCATCAGCTAAGGATAATACCACCTAACCTGGATAACAACACTGATGCCATTATTATCCAATTTTGGTACTCTTATCCAAGTGCATTTTTGGCCCCAACAGTTAGTTCCTTCTAGTTCCCCATCCTTCTTATTGACCTGATGTGAGTACATTTAACCCATGACCAATAGATTGCTATAAAACCCCATTCAAAGATCAATTGGAAAGGGTTGGAAAATATCACAAAGTAAGCAAGAATACAAGTAAGAATACTCAAGAAATCTCCTTATTCTTTGCATATAACTAGCCAATACACTTATAAGCTTATCCAAATCCTTACACCAATCCTTAGCCACCTCAATCACATCTATTTTAACATTTTTCATCTTCATACACACTATTGCACAAAGCACATCAAGTGGGAGAACTACATATGGATTGATCCCTCTTTAGAGTATTGTTATGTAGGTAGTGTGCCCACACAAGGGGTGTGGATACACATTCAATGAATATTAAAAAAAAAACCCCCCTCTCATTCTCAAATTTGGTCAAAGTATAAAGGAATATAGGGTTTGAAGACACAATCTACTCTATAGGGAGTGCTGTAGACATCTGATAGTTGAAACTTCATAAGCAAGGTCGCACAGACACAACAAACAAAACCCAAAACACTCAGGTCTCTTGGACAAAATTTGTAGAGGTGTACTGCAACACCATTTCCACTAGTGTCCTATTTCATTTCTCTTATCCAATCATAAAATAAACTCTAGATCCTGATTTGTGATAGTGTTCTAGTCTTGCATAATGAATTTTAGACCCTAAAACAACCATCTCAGTTAGTTTCTAGCTAAGTATTATTTTATATCCCTTATTAAATTTTTTATAAATATTTAAATTACAGTCAAATTACACAAATTAATATCTTAATTATTGCATATTTATTTACTAATTTTACTATTCAGATCCTTTAACTAAATTAGGAATAATACACCAATATTCCCAAAACTGTTAAATCATTTAGTGATAGGTCAACTTGAGTGATCAAAATAATTGACATAGAGGTTATAACTTATCCAAATAACACCATGGACAACAAAAAAGCATAAAAATTCAACCTCCATCCATTTTCATGCTTTGACCTGGTCAACCCTACCTATTACAACAAAATTTTGAGAAACAAAGAGATTTATATAGCTTCTACTCATTCTTCTCTCATACCAAAACCACCTAGAGAAACTTGGAAGAATCCTCTACATTATATAAACATCAACATAGGTCAATAAATAAATGATAAGTCATAACCAATAAGATATTTCATATCAGATCATAATGAGGGTTTTAGGAGGGTTTTGACTAGTTTCCCTTCTCAGCAATCATTCATAAAGGATTGCCCATCAAATACAAAACTAATACCAGGAAATTCAATATGGGATCCTTTCCCAACTTACATGAACTACTTAGGATCTCATTTAAAGGTTTCTCATGCTAATGAGCATAAGAAATTCCTTCTCAAGTTTACAACACCCCATTCTATGCACACAAAATATCTCAACACCAATTTTAATGATTTATCCTTCAAGATATGAACCCAAAATTGGTCAACACACTTAAAAAAAATTTAAAACCTCAAAATTTTTTCTTATGACCTTTGTTATCTTGGGAACTAAACTTGACCCCTCATTATGTCATACTAGGTCTCTTTGCATAGTAAGCCTTGAACTGCCAGTCCTATTTCGACCTTCAACACACCTTGAAACCTCTTTCAATACTCTCAAAACCTCATCCTTATATAATTAAACATCATAAATTTCTCACATAATTCCACCCATCATCTTATAAGCCTTAGACTATTCACCTCATCAAGCTACTAGGCTTATGCCTTCTCTTGAGGTTTCTTAATGTAAGAACTAAACATCAAAGCTGAATTTGGAACTCTTATAAAGGATTATTTTCCTCTTTCACATGTTTACACAAATTTATACACTCTTTTATGCCTATAATAACACAATTTACCAAGCTTCATGATGATCTATACATACACCTTCTCACAGGAATAGACTAGGCTTCTCAAGATACCTAGACTAAACAATTTCTTACCTTACATCATGATCTTGAATTTGATATGCCATCAACCTTAGATAAATTTATTGTTTTCCTTCAAATTCTCTCTCAAAAAAAAACCAAAAAGGTTTCCTTCAAATTTTCTCTTGTCATATCATAAGACTTTTATACCAGTCCACCAAGCATGGCCTCAACTCTTGACCTTGACACCCATCTTGACTTTGACATCAATGATAACATCAATACCTCAATACTAATAATAGGAACATATCTTAATAAGACTCTCACAAGTTTATAATTTTCTCTCAAGTGTGTTCAAACTCTTCATACAATATCTCATTTATTCAATTGTATTCAATTATTATGAGAGTCATCTTAGGCTCACACTTAATATTTATTTGATTTGTTATGCCCCTTCATGGGAGCCACAAGTGAGATAATTCTATTGACATGTAACCATTGAATGTTTTAAACTAGTCTTTGTTTATAAGCATATTATATGCATTAATTATGTCCACTACCTGATTGTCAATGAATTTTTGCACCCTTGGATCAAATTCTAGCTACATGTGAATGTGATTCAACTCACCTATAACCCTAACCTATGATTTGTCAAGATGAATGACCTTCCTATTTTAATTTTTAGGCATCAGACTCAACTATTGGAAAATGGCATAAGGCATCATGTTTCTAGAATTACCTGAATCCACCAAAAAATTGTGTAAATTTTTACCAAAAATATGTATTTAGTAGGAAAGGTGTTTCAACTTTTTATTTATAGATTTTAACATAGGTATCAACTATCCTATTAATTTCTTTTCCTTTAGGAACAACTAGCTCTTTTGTTAACAAGTCCTTATGGTTTGAAATTTCAATCAAGTCAAACATCATGATAAATGCCTTAATTCATTTTAGGTCATCTATAATGTTGTATCCATGTTTTCTCAACTCTAGTGGTTTATTAATATATGGAGGTGTGGAGTTATTCAATGCATAGTAATCCCTATAGGTGGAAATGGGTTATTACTTGAGTTCTCATTAAACAAAACTTGAGTATTATTCAGAGGAGTAGAAAAAGTTAATGGGGTTTGAAAATTGCTCCTCAATTGATAGTTATTTCCCCTTCAAAACTTTGTAAAATCATGGACCTCATCTAGGTTCTCCTTTGGCTCATTGCCACTTTTGAATAGAAATTCATAAGTCTCCAGGACTATTGTTGTTATGGAGTCATTTCCACCTCAATTAGAGTTATTTTTAGTTATATGGACTAGCTCTAACTTGTCCATCTCCTTCCAACATATGTTTGAGGCATAGATGAATTCTATATAATCAATTTCAATGTGGTCTATTGTGATGTATATACTACACTAGGTGGGTAGTGCTAAATCAACCAATTTCACTGCATTAGAAGTAATGTTATTATTATTTTAATTATTATTATCCAGTGGGTTGGGTACATCTCCATTGTTTGGTGTTGTGATCCATTATCTATTGGTCCTTTGAAAGTTGAAATTTCTACTCAGGGTGAGTTATTTGTGTTTTGGTTGGTTTTTTGTGGCACTTGTCTATACAAATTCACCATGTCATTTATTAACCTTTGGACCATCTTATACAAATTGTCTAATTCTAGGTTCACACCAATATTCTATGGATTTTCCACTTGTGGTTGTGGATTAGTCATAAGTGCATTAACATTTATAAACATTGGGGTAGTGGGATTTTCTTGTTTAGAAGCATTATTAATAGGTGTCTGGTTATTTAAAAATGAAGGGATAACCTATTAATTTCTAGTGGGAGTAACATAATTTCTAGTATTTGGTATGGAAATAATGTTGTTATAGGCATCTCTAACTAATTTTTAGTTGTTAGATTGTAGTAAAATGTGATTAGGAGGTGTATAGGGTAGCATAATAGGTATGAAGTTCATTGGTGTTGGATTATAAACTGGATATGGGATTGTGAGGCAACTGAGATATGATTTAATAATGGTGTATGGTACTGAAGAGTAGGATTGATCATTGGGATTTGATTTTAATTACTTGGTTGACCTAGTGATGGCAAAGGACCCATTCTATAACGTTAGGGAACCATTTTTTGCTCAATGTTTATAGACTTATTATAGGCTAAAGACAATGATAAGAGGGATTTTAGGGTTCTTCTAAGGAACATGGATGCCATTGAGTCTAGATCCCTTAGGTATGTTAGAATGGTAGCCAATTAGGTTTGAGTATAAGGGTCTTTTAGCCTTTTGTAGAGCTTGTGGAAGCATGCACTAAAAAGATCATATGCTCATTTGGCTCTCTACAGATAGTTTAAAAGTGATGATATATAATTATTTAATCAATAATAAGCCTAAAATAATTGATAAATATGGTTTTAAGATGATTCCAAGAATTTATGGATCTATTTGGCAAGCCCAAATAGCAGGGATAAGCAACCTCTCCCAAAGAGTAGGGGAAGAGGTGAAAATTAACATCTTCATGTTGTACTTGTGTTTGAATCAAGGCATCCTTAAATTCCTCAATGATTTATTCAAATTATTGAATCCCATTAGGTATATAATTTGGGTATGATTTAATAGGATTCTTTGGTAGATCGTGGGTAGACCTTGGAACATTCATATGGCATCCACCACCACTAAGACAAGTGGGATTATCCACCATAGGTAGGTTTTAAGGAGTAGAAAGGCGTTGATAAATGGAGTTATAGTAGTAAGAAGGCTACTAGCTGAGTGTAATTGTCAAATTTTTGGTTTCCCTTTGTTTACCCTCAATTTCTAATGTTCACTAAGTTTAAGGAACTTAAAATCAGCTCCTACAATTTTAACCTAGGGGTTATCCCTTGGATTTCAGGTTTATATTTATGTATACATGAGTGTGATGAACACTCATGATTGTTCAAATTTTAAGTTTTCCACTAAAATTTTAGTTTTACACTTTTGATTAAGTGGTGGCCTTCCTTTTAACATTAGTTCTATTTATGTGTGTTTTGATATGCACCAATGCTATAGGCTCATCTAGTGACTCACATCTCTTGAAAGGAGATTATGGGTAATCTCCCTAAGGTTTTTATCTACCAAGTCACACTACAATGATCTTTTCTCAATCATGCATTGTGATGGTTCTAATTTAAGGGGCCTGTGCTGATGTGAAACTTCATTTTAGTGTTTTAGAGGTACTTAGACAATGTAAAAAGTTTGTGTTTGTTGTTTTTTTAAATACGAGTTTTTTGCATGGGTTTGAAAGTAACAAGGTGCATATTCATCTCACATCAAGTTAAAAGAAACTAGAATAAACAAACATGTTTTACAATTTGGACAATAATAAAAACAATGTTTTAGGGTTTCATTTAAGTGTGCATATGATTGATTTAAAATATGATTCATTATATTGATTAAACATTCAATAATGAAATAACATAATGGAAAAATTGAAATAAAAATTTACGTATTCATTTCAACATTCATTACTTTCAAACCCTAGTTTTAACCATTGATATAAAACAAACAAAACTAAGGAATAGAGAAATAAAAAACCATACAATAATGGAGACAAATTTGAGACCTTGATAGCAATAGCTCCATAAAATATTCCCTAATCCAAAAAATACTTACACAATTGAATTTATAACTAGTGCAAGCTTCTAAGAAGAGTAGATAAAGAAATTATAGCCACACACACCATACACACACAAAAAATGAAGCCAAACAATTCCTATATCTTCCATTAATTATCATTCATGGTTTTGACCATCACTAATGGAGTCTATTAAATTCAATATCTTAAAATTTTTCCAACATAATGATAATGGAGGAGTTGAGGGAGAGAAGATAAATAAAAATGCAAAAGTTTAAGGGTTGATTGACATAATCTCTTGTAGAGGAGAAATTACCAAACCTTTGAATGCCAAAATGACCCATTATATAGAGATTTGGTCTTCCATGGGGAATATTTTCCCTCCAAAATTTTGAAACCACCCTCATTAATGCCTTAACTACCTCATCCATTCAATTGCCTATAAAGACCAAAAATAAATTTAGCAAAAATAATTAAAAGAAATGAATAGTAAAAAAGCAATAAAAATGTGAATAGCTTTTACCACATGTAGAATTAGGAGAAAATGAGGGTACTAGGGATATCATAATAAAACAACCTTTTAGGTGGAATAAATAGATCATAAAATAGACTTCATATGCTTAATTTAAAAGCCAAAAATTGAGCAGGGCCCAAAAATGGCTTGTATAGACCAATTTAGGATTCAAACAATGCAACTAGTATTTTTAGTCATTACTATAGCTTTCATGCCTTCGTTAACCCAATCAGGATTTGTATCTACAAAATGCATTAACATTTTTCTTACGCTGAGTTTTTAGACCTAATCTTGTATTTTATCCCTAGATAACACTATGGCCATGTAGGTGGCAAACCAAATTTTAAATTTAAGTGGGGGTCAAGACCTAATCAGGGTCTAGACCCCTAATTTGAATTATTAGGATTTATGCCTAAGAGGGTCACATTATATCCAGGTATTTGGGGTCCAAAACCATACAATCTTCCATCAAGCTAGTGGGGGTCAATTCCTTGAATGACACAGAGTCAGGTTTTCTTGGGGACTAAACCCGGCATAGAATTGGTTAGGCCCAATGTTTAAACCATAAACCAAGCTAGGGATTCAATCCATAGTTAGGTATATAGGGAGCCTTTGAGTCTCCCTAAGACCTAAATGGGGATAAATACCTAACTAACAAAGGCCCAACTAAAACCTACCCTGCTTGACCTAATCATGACTTAAGTCTTGATTTACACTTAGACTCACCCAACATTCCTCCTATGACCTGGTTAGGCTTAAAATGCTAAGAAAAACTAGACTTGACACATGTAAATCTTGATAAACCTAATTAGAGCATTTTCTTTGATTACTAAATGATTTTGAAAAAATACATGACCTAGACCTAATCCGGCTTTGGAAGCCCAGTTAGGTCTATGGGATAAAATAAATTTCAACTAAGTTTAAAAATGATAAAAAAATCTATGATTAGGTAAGGAAAGATGTACTAAAGATAATATAGACCCAATTATTTTTTTTGACAAGTTTTTTCTTGAGACCAATGAGATTTTACAAGTACTACATGAGGATCTAGGGGATATTTTTAGGATAGGTGAAAAACAAGAAACTTACCCAAGTGGACCTGTCTAACAAGATGAATCTAGTCTCAAAGGATGAAAGGGCATGGAAACAAAAGTGAACTACCAAAATAAAATAGGAGACCTGGGCAAACCAAGAAATCCCTGATCAATAGATCATGTAAGTGAGACAAGTACCCTTGAAATACATTTTTGCTTAAAATGAAAAACATGAAACTTATCTACATGAATGAGATAAAGAGGATGGTATAGGTTCTTAGAGGCCTTATAGTCATAAGAATATATATGACCTTCTAAAGTAGACTAAGATAGGTAGGTAAGTGAAGATTTAAAGACAAATTAGGAAGTCAAGACTCCACTTTCATGGTAAGTGTAAAACATAAAGTTAACTCATATGAACATGGTATTTCAAATGGTGATGGTTATGAGTTTTAATTTGGCACACAAATCAAGACATATAACCAAGGTAAGTTATAATGTTGAGACCCACAAACTATGAGTACATTTGGGAGTAGAGAAAAAGGTAAAAAAAAAGAAACTTTATTCTTGGAAGAATTAGGGCATGTTGTATAAGTAACAGCAATCATCTTATACCCTATCATCTTGATGGTATAAATGTAGTGCATGTTGATAATTTTATACCACCGATCATACTTCCTATCTTAGTCCAACATCCATAATTTATTTTTAAAATATGTATTGTGTCTTATCTAGTCCAACATTAGGTAAGCACCTCCTCATTGTATCCTAAACCAAGTATACTAGCTCAAAATATAGTGATCTTATTTACTTAGGATCATAACCTAAAAAACCTATAATCATCACTCATATGTAATCAATCACCCTAAAATTGAAATATTTATATTCCACCTACTCATCTAATCCATTAACTTCCATGGAACCTCTTATGCGTGCCCAAAAAACAAAATATGGACAAACAACAAGACAAATTGATGGTATCCCTAAGAATTTTGTTCAGTAATCCACAAACCATGAAGAAAGTGTCAGTGACATGCACACCTTGGGGTGAAATGTAGACAAATAATATGGATTGAATAATGATGTTATTAAATATTAATTTGAACAATTTATTTAAAAAAATAAAGACCAAATCTTGACACATCTAATTGAAATGGGAGCCAAGGTACCATTTAATTTCAACTAAGACCTATTAATAAATTTATTCTAAAGTTCCTATCAAGTATTACACTTTGCACAGTCATAATTCTCCATCATAAGAGGAATAATAAGTCCTAGGTATTTTTGACCTTGAGGAGGAGGAATAATAACTTGTTAATGAGAAAATCTCACCTAGACCTATCATTACAACTAGAGTTAAGGTTAATAAAGGAAAATCCATTTTGTAAGACCAGGCTTAAAAGGATTATAAAAAGTTCATGATTGATTACTATTTTCACTTGGATTTTAACCCTTTGAGGAGATGTATCATCTCTCCTCATCTAAGTGGCACAATGGAAACACCTCTAGGTTTGTGGGTAGCCTAAGGATGAGGTGAATCTCTAGGTAGGGCTAGCTCCCTTGATGTACCACTTTGGATCACTACTACACCTAAAATGTTTTTTGAGGGGGGGGGGAAGAGAGAGAGAGATAACTAAAATCAAACTATCCTAAGGGAGGTGATACACCAAATAGATTGATGACTTTTAACTAGCTGCATGTTACACATGAAATCAAGAGACTAACTAAACATTTACTTCTCCAATCTGCATTTTCTCACATCAATATTACATTATGAAGTTACAGATGAATGTTTAGGCTAGGATTAATAGAAAAGAGGCCTTGAATGGCACTAGTGAATAGATTAACTAACTCAAACTTAACACTTCCTAGAACACTTTACATGCCCTACAAGAAAAAACTTTCCAACTACAAATAAGATGAAAGAATGAGACAACATGCTAAGGAATCCATAGTCTTCACTAAGTAATATCCAAAATTAAAGTAGAATAAAATATGAATAGTCATAAATAGGTAAAAATTAGTAGTCTTATTGATAAAATGGTATGCAAATGAGTAGGGCTTTGCCATACTTAGGTGGAGCATAAGTTACAATGGGCAAAATGGTTAGTTCTTATTAAACTTGAGAGAGAGAGAGAAGAAAAGAGAAGTCCAAGGGTCACAATGAAAATTTTAAATATGAGAAAAGGAGTTACTTGTGCATGAGAATAGGATTTGGGATGAACCATGCAAGGTCATAAGGAGAAAGTGATTCTCCAAGTCATGTAATTCTTTCAAAATGGCATGAAAGTTCTCATTCTGGCTCAGAAAACTACCTTCATGATTTGAACCTATTTGAATGTCCCAAAACTAACTAGGGATAGGTCTGATTATTTAAATAAATGTTAAGGATATCATACATGACTATCCTTGCATTGGATGTAGGATTGGAAATCTAGAATCTTCTGGGAATGAACCATAATCATATGTAGTCCAAAAAACACATCCTCCATGTACCCTAAACACTTGACATCCCAAAAGGCATAATTTTTCCATGAAAATACATGGGAGGTATTTGATTATAATTTTCAAGACCCTCCATGGCCTTATAAGCATAAGGGACACCTTAAAAAGGCTCACACTTAAATTTTTCACCCTTCTCACCATTGTGTTCACTATGCTAATTTTGATTGGCTGAGATAAAGCTATTTATTTAAACACTTATAAGTTTTTTAAATGAATTTTATGGCCATAGTGAGTTATTAAAAGGTCTAATATTCCATCCAAACTTGATTTTATCTCGTAAAACCTTTTGTATCCTATAACATAGATAAAATAGTCAAAATTACCCTATTTTGTACCCTATTTATAGAATTACATATAGTCCAAAAGGGTGTGAATGAGCCTGAGAGAGTCCTCTATAATTTCAAATCATAATCTTGGTTAAAATAGTCCATTAGAGCATCTATCCAACTCCATTTCCTCCATCAGGTCTTGATCGAGGGTTTACAAGGGTTTTAGGCAGTGTCTGTCCTTAAGCTTTGTTCATAAATATATGACATTATAATTTCCAATAAATTACACAAAATTATTCTTAAATACCCATAATAACCTCCCCAAACTCCTTTGGATTCCATGGAAATCTTCCTAAAAGATATGAACATTTAAACTTGACCTATCGAGCTCTTTTCTCCAACTTACATAGGCCTGATGTTGTTTTTAGGACAAAAATGGTTTCCTTGTAGTTTATATAACTTAAAAAAGATTTATTACCTATATTAAGACCATAATAACATGAAAAAATTCATTTTAATTCTTTTCCAAGGTTGGAAAGGAAGTTGGCCCCTCATTTGAACTTTAGGCCTAGTCATGCTTAGTAGGCCTATTTGCACCTTAAAGCCCAAAATGACTTTTTGATGATTATTACTACATAAAATAACTTAAAAAAATATTTAATGACCTCATAAACATGTTTCAACAAATTATAATTATCATCTCAAGGTGGAAGTAATAATGACTCTCTTTTTGGCTTTTAGGCCTAAGCCTGCCCAAGTAGGTTTGACTACAACTTTGAGGGTCTAGGCCATCCTATTTAGATCCATATTTATGTGATTGATATATTATGATTTTTTATATGTTTCAAATATTACTACACCTTATTTTAAATTTAAAATATATCTTGGTTCAACTTTTCATTTCCATTTCCAAAACTACTAAGATTTACACCTAAGGGGAGTGCCCTCTATCTAAGAAAAAATAGAGTGAACCCCCCTATTTTATCAGATAATAATGATAATTTTATGATATTATATAGATTTTAAGGATATTATATACAAAAATTATTCATTTTTTACGTTTTTATACCCTCAAAAATCTCAAAAACCTAAAACATACGTGCTTTTATGACAGACTGTGTGCATGATTCAGGGAATGGATTGTGTTACACATTATTAGAGATCTTTATCTATTTAATATCAACTTGTGAGAATTTTATGAGTTTATTATGACCATAATTAACATTATTTATGTATTCAAAACACTTAAAACTCCCATATAACCCTCCCCATACCTTGCCTAGTCAAGGTTAAGTAGTACTTCTGACTGTGTTTTACTTGTTGGCACCATACTCATAGGTAGAGTTGTATGATTTAAACTTGAGAATAGGGTCTTAAAACATTCCAAAATTTTTACATAACTTATTTCATTTATTACCATGCTCATCTCACACCTTGAAGTTGGATTGTCCCCAAAACTAGTCATAGGCAGTCTGACTATATTTCTATGTTTCCTCTTCAAGGGTAACCTCTATAGGTGGCTTTGCATAATTGGACCTTGAATGTAGTGATGAAAAACATACTTAAAGGGTTTTAAGGTAATTAAAAAATGGTTTTTACCTATTCAATCCTATTTGGACAAAACCAATCTAATAATCACCACCTTTTATGTTCAATGTCTCTCTCTACCATTACAATTGGTTGTAGGTGCTCATTTCCAGATGAGGGATATCTGAAGATTTTTTTCTAATCAAAAATTAACACACTAGATTTTACATCATGGTATAATTTATTTTAATAGGTTAAAATCATGATTTAGGTACACTCTACTCTATGTTCTCATGAAAGGAACATCTTTTCAGATTTTCACTTTTGGTTGGTTGTAGGTGAGCATTTGGTGATGAAAAGGGCTTGTAGGTGCATTTGGGGACCAAAAACACAACATATATTCCCTTGAAATGATCAATAGGTAATGAAAGCTTTCATAAACCATATAATACTTACCCAATCATAAAACATGGTTTGTACTACAACTTTGAGTTTGAAAGTCTCTTTGGAGCTCTAACTGTAGATGTCATTCCCTGATTTTAGTGCATAAAAGCATAACTTTGGGCTTCCTAAAAACCACTCTCTATTGATCTGATCAAATTCATTATTTTAAAGGATATTTTAATATGATATTTATTTTTAAAAAAACCATTGGGATGCCTCAAAATTCCTTATATCCTTGTCATATGATATTCACAAAACACTCTTGGACATCTGTTTTCTTATTTTAGGGAAAAAGTCCCTGTACTCAGTCATCTCATGCTTGATCAAAGTTTTCACTTACATCATCCCACTTGATGATTTATTTAGGTATAAATTTAAATTTTACATGTGTTAGGATTTTAAATATGATCTCACCATGATCTAATATTCTTTACAAGTACCTTCAAGTCTCTACCAATGCCACCTAAGGGTGAGCATTCCATAGTGTAGGTAGTAAATGAAAATTACAGGTAGTATGCAAGATATACATGATTTTTATCAGTTGTGGGACTTCAAAAAGTTATAAAATTTTCTATTATAACTCATAATAACTAAAAACACATATCAAAAATATCCCTTCAACATGACATCCTCCATAGAGCACCTTTAGATGCTCACTAATGGTGGACTGTGAATAAATGTTCTTCATGACTGTAAAAATCCCCTTTTATTAAACCATATGGAAAATAAATCACTTTTAAATGTTTCAAATATATATTTAAACATTTTCAAACCCCATGTGACTCTATATATGTGGTTTATAACCCTTCATAGTCAAAAATTGATTGTGTATGATAGTTTTAAAGCAAACTGGCTACATGATGTTTTATGACTGCACCTTCATGGAGTATGCTTTAGGTTTGAGATTGAAAGGATAAATGGATCAATATAACATTGAAAAAATATAAATAAAGATATCACAACCTTAAAACCATGATCAAAACATGAATATTCTACAAATAGAGGAAAAGTGACCTACAACACAGAATGGTGCTTCTCTTGCAACTTTGATGTACTTGACTTATAAAAACACCTTGAAACATGAAACTAAGAATGGGAATAATTATATAAGGAATAAAAAATCATATAAAATCAACATTAGTAACTATTTTGTATTAAATTACATAAAATATATCAAAACTTATAGGGTACATGAAATAATAAGTAAAAAAACACAATCAACTTCATGAGGTTGGTTCATAAAGCACAGGAAACCATTATTTAAAATATTATTATGGTAATTAAGGTATTTGAGTTTGATTTTACTTCCCCAAGTTGTTTGATCTAGAACCTCCCCTACTGGCTATACCAAGTACAAACTTAAAAAATGGTTATGTATGTCTAGAAGGATGAAAAAAGAGCATAACGATTTTGGGCCATTTTTAACACTTACAAAGAATGTAAAGAATTTATATGGATATAAATAAGCTTAAGAGTCATTCCATGACCTTCTCCCATGTGGCACACTTATCCATGGGTTGTACGAGTGCTAAACTTTTCTCTTTTCCTAAGAAAACTACCCTTTCTTTTGAAGAACCTACCACTTTTAGTTACCAATAGTTGATTAAGACATATGAGGACGCATGGGGTGTGAAGTCACCTTTTGTAACCTTCAAATTTCCATAGGAGTCTATAAAACTCATTTAATGACCATTTATGACCCCCATAATGACTCAAAATGATAAATAGACTAAAAGACTAATTGCCCAAGGCTAATATGATATGGAATAACATCAAAAGACATATAATACATCTTATGAAATAATATTATACCCTAAAACTCAATTTTTTAACTATAGGTGCCCCAATTTTACCTGTAGGTTCAAATTTGGTCAACAAATTGGTGACTCATAGGTGTAGTATGCCTGTTATACTAACTTAGCCAGTAACCTTATCAGTCCATTGGGCTTAGGGATTCATCTAAAGTTTGAGACATAAAAAAAGGACCTTAACAATGAGCTTTGATCAAAACAATACCAATGACTACCTCAACCACACAAAGCAAAAGACACACACAAAGCAAAAGCAAACACACATGTGCTTCATGAGTGCTTATGAAACACTTACACTAAACTAAATAAACTAAATAAAACACTAACTAGCCTAAGATGAAAACTCCCCCTGGATCAAAGGGGAAGTTTTAAACTCTTCTTACTTTATGACATGAAGGATTTAGTGAAGCATGTAGCCTTTTAACCTCTAGCATTGATGCCTCCAAATTTTTCATGATGTTTGCCAACTTCATTGGCATGATGTTTGCCAGCTTCATTGGCATGATGTTCACTGAGAACCAAACAACTCCAAATATATTGGCTATGGAGATTAATTCTTCTTATTTCTAAATAGACTAAACCTTCTCATATGGATCTTCAATTACAACCTCCAATGGTGATTCATAGGGGCATACCTTCTTACTTTCTATAGTGCTCTCAATAGGATTAGGTTTCTTCTCAGCTGCAAGTTATTCTATATCATCAAGGAGGTTTGCATATTATACCCAATCTTGGTCATTATACTCCATGTAAGACTCTTTCTTCACCTTTTCATTTACTTGATATTCAACTTGGAAAAAATCTTCAAGCTCTTGAAAGAACTCCATTTGTAGCTACCAATCATCTTTATCCTCTTTATCATTCAGAACCACTACCTCTTCAATCTTCTCTTCTTGATGTATAAGTTTATTAATCTAGTGTTATTCAATGTCCAATGCATTTGATGGTGATTCAAGATCAGGATAAGGTATTGGATCATCTTGAAGAATAATTACTTCCACCTTGGTCTCAAGAGATTCTTCTAGGACTACCACCTCTTTGGGGATGACTTGAAATTGTTTTCCATCCTTAATAGCACATTCATATTCAACTCTCTATTTCAGGTGAAGAGGAAAAGAATGGATTTGATAATCTCAATTGGGATCATGAGTAAGAATCATGTAGGACTAATAGAAATGTTGGGGAAGTGGATATGAAGGCTATAGGTTTGATGAGGTTTAATTTCATGAAATTTTAGCCTATCTTCCAAGGATGAAACTAGGCCACTCACATATAACATCTCAATTGTGAGCCTTTGCCAATTATCTCTCTCAATAAGTTTCCACTCTCTTTTGACCAGATCTAATGCATCTCTCACCTAATGAATGAAATGAATATGAACATCTTGATGATGTCCCCTTAATGTATCAAGATCTAACATATACTTATCATACCCCAAAAGAGTTTTCTTGAAGGTGGAAATGGATTGAGTTGAGAAATGGCTAAGTTGACTAAGAGAATCAAGATATTGAGGATACTAGTTATAGGAATGATAAGGGTCATGTTTGAGTTGATAGGGATCATAAAAAGTTGGTAAGGATCACACTAAGGCTAATAGGAATCATACAAAGTCTGATTAGGAATGCTTTAAGCTAGAAATACCTCACCAACTTATGTAAAACAAAAATCAACACCAAAATTAGCCATGAAACCTCATTAAAAAGGACATAGAAACATTACCAATAGTCTTCAAAAGGAAAACTTGGGCTACTTGACCAGTTGATATGACTTTAGAGTTACCATTGATGCTTTTATAGATGCCTTCAAAGGCTGATGTGTTGAAGGATAATACCAAAATTACTTCAACTTCTTGGACTAAGAGTCCCACTGGGCATGCCAAAAAATGTTGTCACTTGGATTTGCATCCTTTGAGGAGATGTCTCAGCTCTCCTTATCCAAGTACCATAATGGAAATACCTCTATTCTTGTGGGTAGCCTAAGGATGAGGTAAATCTCTAGGTAGGGATAACTCCCTTGATGTACCACTTTAGATTACTACTACACCTAAACTTTGGGGGGGGGGAATAGAGAGAGATAACTAAAAGAAAACTATCCTAGGGAGGTGATACACCAAATAGATTGATGACTTCCAACCAAATGCATGTTACACATGAAATCAAGAGACTAATCAAACATACACTTGTCTAATCTACATCTTCTCACATCAATATTACATTATGAGGTTATGGATGAATGTTTAGGCTAGGAGGACTAGACAGGTTTCATTAAATAGAACTAGTGAATAGAATAAATCACTCAACCTTAACACTTCCTGTAACACTTCACATTCCCTACAAGAAGAAGCTTTCCAACTACAAATAGGATAAAAGAATGAGACAACATGCTAAGGAATCCATTGTCTTCACTAAACAAGATCCAACATTCAAGTATAAAACATCATGAAGAGTTAAAAATCAGTAGTCTCATCAAATGGTATGCAAATGAATAGGTATTTTCCATACTTAGGTGGAGCATAAGTTACAATGACCAAAATGGCTAGTTCTTATAGAACTTGAGAGAGAGAGGAGAAAAGAGAAGTCTAAGGGTCAAAAGGACACTTCTAAAGATGATAAAATGAGTTATTTTTGAATTATAAGAGTATGTGGGATGAAGCATGCAAGGTTAGAAGGAACAAATCACTCTCTAAGTCATGAAACTCTTGCAAAGTGGCATGAAAGTTCTCATTCTGGCTCAAAAAATTGTCTTCATGATTTGGACCTATCTAAACATCATAAAACTAATTAGGGATAGGTATAATGATTTTAATGAAGGGGAAATATATCAGACATGCCTCTCCATGAATGTTTTTTAGGCTTGGTCATCTAGAATCATCTAGGAATGAGCCATCATCACCTGTAGCCCAAAAAACTCCTCCTTTATGTACCTTACACACTTGGACTCCAAAAAGGCATTAGTTTTACATTAAAATAAATATGAGGGAGTGGATGATAAGTGTAAATACCCTACATGGACTTATAAGCATCAGGGACATGTTAAAAAAGATCACACTTGAAGTTTTCACCCGTCTCACCATTGTGTTCACTATGCCAGTTTTGAGTGGCTAAGATGAAACTATTTGTTTGAACACTTATAAGTTTTATCAAGGAATTATATGGACAAAGTTAGTTATTAAAAGTATAATCTTCCCCCCAAAATTTATTACATCTCTTGAAACCTCATATATCCTCCAAAACACAAAAAATAGTCACAAGTACCCTTTTTATACCCTATAATTACAATTTCATACAATACAAAAGGGTGGGGAGGATCCTAAGAGAGTATTATAAAATTTAAAATCATAATCTTGATCAAAATTTTCCAGTATAGTAGATATCTAACTCCGTTTCCTCCATCAGGTCTTGATTGAAGGTTTGTAAGGGATTTAAATAGTTTCTATCCTTAAGCTTTGTTCATAAAGACCTGATGTTGGAATTACCAAAAAATTCCAATTTTTTTATATAAAATAACCCTACTAATCTCCCTAAACTCCTTTGGCTTCCATGTAAATCCTCTTTAAATATATGAGCATCTAAAATTGAGTTATTGAGCTTTTTTCTCGAACTTACATAGGCTTGATGTTGCTTTTGGGCCAAAAATGGCTTAATATTGGTTTATATAACTTCCAAAATATTTATTACCAATATTAAGACCCTAATAAAATTCAAAAATTAATTTTATTTCTCTACCAAGGTTGGAAAGGAAGTTGGCCCCTCATTTGAACTTTAGGCCTAGTCATGCTTGGTAGGGCTATCTATACCTTAAAGCCCAAAATGAGTTTTTGATTATTATTAATACATAAAATATAATATAAACATATTTAATGACCCCATATAATTATTTTAACAAGTTATAATGATCATCTTAAGGTGGAAGTAATAATGACTCTCTTTTTGACTTTTAAGCCTAACCCTGCCCAAGTAGGTTTGACTATAACTTTGAGGGTATAGGCCATCCTATTTATATCCATTTTTATATTATTGGTATCTTATTATTTTATAGGTGTGTTACATCTTCATACACCTTCTTATAAGGTTAAACCTACTCCTGGTTCACCCTTTCATCTACATTTCTAGAACTACTAGGGTTTACACCTAAGGGGAGCGCCCTCTGTCTGAGACAAAATAGAGGGAACTCCCATAATTCATTAGAGAATAATGATAATTTTATGATATTATATAGGTTGTGATTATATTATCTACAAAAATTTATTCCTTGGTTAGGTTGTTATACCCTCAAAAATCTCAAAAACCCAAAACATACCTGCTTTTATGACAGACTATGTACATGATCTAGGGAGTGGACTGTGTTATGCATTATTAGATCTCTTTGTCTATTAAATATCCACTTGTGAGAGTGTTATGAGGATATTATTACCATAATTAATGTGATTCATTTCTACATAACACCTAAAACTCCCACATATCCCTCCCTATACGTTGCCTAGTCAAGGTGGAGTATTACTTCTAACTATGTTTTACCTATTGGAACCATACCTGCAGGGAGAGTTGTATGATTTATACTTGATAAAAGGGTATAAAAACCTTAAAAATTTATAACATTACTTATTTAATTTATTCCCATGCTCATCTCACACCTTGAAGTTGGCTTGTCCCTAAAACTAGTCACTGGCAGTTTGACTGTATTTCTATGTTTTCTCTTCAAAGGTAACCGTTGTAAGTGGATTTGCATAATTGGAACTTGAATGTAATGTTAAAAAAAATACCTGAAGGGTTTAAGGTCATCCAATTTTTTTTTTTTTACCTATTTACTCTTGTTTTGACAAAACCAACCTAAGAATCATCACCCTTTATGTTCACTATCTCTCTTTGCCATTATAGTTGGCCATAGGTGCTCATTTCTCGATGAGGGACATTTGAAGATGTTTCTCTGATAAAAACTTAACACACTATACTTTACATCATGGTATAAGTTATTTTAAAAATTTCACATCATGATTTAGGTCCATCATGCTCTAGGTTCTCATGAAAGAAACATCTTTTCAAATTTTCATCTTTGACTAGCTATAGGTGAGCATTTGGTGATGAAAATGGTCTGTAGGTGTGTTTGGGGAACAAAAACACAACATACATTCCCTTGAAATTACCCCTAGGTAATTAAAGTTTTCCTAAACCATATAATACTTACCCAATCATAAAACATGGTTTGCATTACAAATTTGAGTTTAAAAGTCTCTTTGGAGCTCCAACTGTAGATATCATTCCATAATTTTAGTGCATAAAAGCAAAACTTTGGGCTTCCTAAAAACCACTCTCTTTTGATCCCATTGACTTAATTATTTTAAATTATCTTGTATATTATATGGATTCAAGACAAAACCATTAGGATGCCTCAAAATTCCTTATAGCCTTGTCATATGATATTCACAAAACACTCTTAAACCTTTGCTTTTTTAGTTTAGGGAAAAAGTCCTTGTACTCAGTCATCTCATGCTTGATCAAATTTTTCACTTATCTCTTCCCACTTGATGATTTAATTATTTTTTTGTTAAGATTTTACAAATTCTAGTATTTTAAATAGGATCTTACCATGCTCCAATATTTTGTACAAATACCTTCAAGTCTCTACCAATGCCACCTGAGGGTGAACATTCCATAGTGCAGGTAATAGATGAAAATTACAAATAATATGTAGGATATACATGATTGTGATTAGTTATGGGACTTCACCAAGTTCCCAAATGTTTTTTTATCACTTAGAATAACTGAAAACACATATCAAAACTCTCCTTTGAACATGACATCCTCTATAGAGCACTTGTAGATGCTCACTAATGGTAGACTGTGAATAAGTGTTGCTCATGACTGAAACAATACCCTTTTCCTACATAATATGTAAAATCAGCTACTTTTAAATGTTTCAGAGTTATGTATCAACTTTTTGAAACCCCTTGTTACTCTATGGACATGGTTTCTAACCCTGCATAGCTCAGAAACTATGTATGACAGTCTTTAAGTAAATTGGCTACATGATGTTTTGTGAATGCACCTTCATGGAGTATGATTTATGGGTGAGATTTAAAGGATAAATGGATCAAGATAACATTGATAACATGGAAATAAATCTATCACAACCTTGGAACCATGATTAAAACATGAAAAGATTCTACAAATAGAGGAAAAGCTACCCGCAACACAGTATGGTGCTTCTCTTGTAAATTTGATATACTTGACTTATCCAAACACTTTAAAACATGAAAATAAGCATGGGAATCATTAGATAAGGAATCCAAAATAATTTTTAATCATCCTCAACAATTTTTTTGTATGGACATTCCCAAAATGGAGCAAAACTATAGGGTCCATGAAATAACAAGTTAAAAAACACAGTCAACTTCTTGAGGATGGTTTGTAAAGCATATGATACCATTATTAAAACTATTTTTATGGTAGTGAAGGTATATAATTTTAATTTCACCTACCCAAATGTTTTATGTAGAACCTCCCTTAATAGCTGTACCTAGTACAAACTTGAAGATTGGTATTATATGTCTAAAAGGATGAAAAAGGAACAGAATGGTTTTGGGACTCTTTAACACTTCCAAAGCATGTCAAGAACTAATATGGATCTAATTAAATTTAAAATTCATTCCATGACCTTCTCACATGTGGTACACTTCCCCATGGGTTGTATAAGTGCCAAACTCTTCTATTTCCTAAGAAAATTGCCCTTTCTTTTGAATAACCTATCACTTTCAATTACCAACATTTGATTAAGTCATATGAGGACACATGGGGCATGACATAACCTTTTGGAACCTTCACATTTCCATAAGAGGCTATAAAATTCATTTAATTCCAATTTATGACCCCCAAAATGATAAATAGACTAAATGATTAATTGACCAAGGCTAATATGATATGGAATAACATCAAAATATATATAATACATCCTATGACATAATATTATACCTAAAAAAACCTAAAAATAAAGTTTTTACCTATAGGTGCCCTAAGTTGACGTATAGGGTCAAATTTGATCAATAATTACCTTCATCAAATTACCCAAAAAGTTAACTCTTTAGCTTCCCAAAGAAATTTCAAAGTGCAAAAACTAGTCTCACCTAAGAGACCTGCTCAAACCTTCCTCTCATATACAAATAGAGACCAAAATAATCATAAAATTAATCCAACAACCACTTTAAATCCTTTGTTAGACCCTACATTTTCCCATGAATGGCAAGTGATGAAGGATGCTCTCAAAAATATGGATATGTAGGCACATTCCAAAAAATAAAAATATGAATATTTTTACTCCTATCTCCTTGATAGAGTATTTTTCATGTACCTTTTCCTTCTCATTTTTGACCACCAAAGTTAAACAAATATAAAGGAGAAGGGGACCCATGGGAACATGTCAAATAAATCTTTATGTCATACCATAAATTCACTTACAATTATGCCCATATGCTTTAGTTATTCTCCCAAAGTCTTTGTGGACCTACATTTGAGTGGTTCATACATTTATCTAAGGAATATACTACTTCATTTGGGGACTTAACCAAAAAATTCATCACTAATTCTCTTATAATGTAGAACATGAAATTACCATGTCAGATCTTTACAATGTTAAATAGAGAAATGGAGAAAGTGTAGCATCATACCTCTAATAGTGGTGAAGCTTGGAAAGTAAATTTCCATGTTAAATTATTGAAAATGAATTAGTCAAGATATTCATCAACAAATTGAATTTAGAATTGGGCCATCACTTAAAAATTTAATGTGATACTACTTTTGATTAAATTATTGAAAAGGGAATTTAGATAGAAAAGTCTCTTATAGAAAAAGGGACCATCAAACTCTATTCAAATAATGATCATAATCCCAATAATAACACCCATTCAGATAGGCATAAATTATTCAACAAGACTAGGTTGTTGGAGATGAAGTATCAGATACTCAACATGTCCAAATAGTTCAAATCCCTAACCCTTCCACCAAATCATAACAACACATATCAAAAATTATTATTCTATGAAGAAGGCCAAATACTACTTCAAGATGATGACACTATAATAATCTTGGTGATCCAATTGAAGATGTATTGAAGAAACTAATCATTGAAAACATGATCGCCCTACCAAAAATCAAACCCCTTGATAATATTAAACCATGTCCCAATTGGTTTAAAAAAGTTGAGTATTGTCACTATCACCATGTTAAGGGGCATGACACTAGAAGATTTATGTAGTTAAGGAACTATATCTAAGACCTTATTAATAAGGGAGAAATAGAAGTGGAATGTGGATAAACATCTTCCTCCAAAAATAAATTGTTGGGTATCTACCAAGATCCCTTTCCAAAACATGACCAAAAATCAAAAGGCATGACTAAGGATAAAGTTCAATTCTCATCCACTAATTTGAGTCAATTTACATAAAATACCTTACAATTATGGCCATCATGTTGCCACCATTAAAATTTAGGGCCAAGATACTTAATAACTACAAGTCCCATTACATCTTGTTATCAAAATTAAATGGGCTTCTTCTAATTGTGGTCTCATAACCTGACATGGAAAAATAAATGTCCTAGGGGAACCTTCCAAAATTCCACCTGAAAAGGCTCATTTTAATATCAATGTCTCCAAAACACCATCAAAAAATCCTAAAGGTAATTATGACCCCATCTAAAAAATTGAGAAGACCCCAACCCAAATCTACATAATGGATCTTCTTAAGTCGTCATCTATCCACTGTGACATTCTAAATAAAATCCTTCATAGTCTAAAGTCCCCATAGACATTGATGCTAGTCAATTTCAAGCTCTCGTGGGTCATTTATCCTCATCACAACAAATCACTTTTAACCCATAGGACATGCCACCAAATTCCCTAACCATAATTATCCCTTGTATATAGAGGTGTCTTTCATACTGAATGTACTTATATATGTAGGATCAAATGTCAACCTTTTTAATAATCATTTAATTAAAAAATGGGGTATTGTGAATCAACACTTGGACCCCAACTTATCATAATAAATTCCTATGATGATAATGAAGGATAATTAATTAGAACAATTTATCTTCCTATCATGGTGGGACCTATTGTTCATCAAACCCTCATTCATGTAGCTCACTTGGAGCTAGGGGAGAGCATACATGACATTTTTTTGACACACTTTTTACAAACAAGTTAAATAAACTAAGTGATTTTGGTCACTTGAGTTCCATAAAGGGGATGAAGGGAGAGCATACACACTAAATTTTGCTTTCCAAAATTAAAATAATCTAATCTAAGTAATTTGAAACTAGTCTAAAATAGAATCGAAAAATCTCTTAGGAGCTCTAACTAAAGATGCAGGTTCTTTTTACTAACACCAAATTAAAATGTGTTTGAATTTTTTGGTCCCTTAGTCATGTTTGTAATTTTAAACATTTGAAAAATGCTAAAGATAATTTTTAAAAGTGAATTTTAAGCACCTTAGCTAAATGTGAATGAGTTTTAACCCTTTGTTGTAAAATTTGACTTTGTAAAAATGAAAAATTGATTAAAGAAAAAAACATCCAAACTTATTCTTTCTTGGATTAATTCCCTACAAACAAGTTAGTGGATTAATTTGTGCCTTTAAAATAAGGTGAAATTTTTAAATTTAGTTTAATAAAACATAAAAGTTAGTTTTTTGGAATGATTTCATAGTTATGCAGTGAACTATGAATTGTGAAATTGTCTAGGAATAAAAACATAGAAAAACATGAATGCAAGAAAAACTTATAGTGGGTGATTGTATGGTTCTAGAACAATTTTTAACTTATTTTGATGATTTCTCTACTCTAAAAAATGATTTCACAATTTAGGTGAATGATTTCATGATTCAAGTAATGATTTTGAAATCCTATAAAAACCTACATGGAAACACAAAGAAACAAAGATCAATGCTTTTGCTATTTTCTAGCGAATTTGTAGTTAGAAAATGATTTCAAAATTATGAGTGATGATTTTGTAACCTATAAATATGATTTCACTACTAGAAATAATAATTTAAAAAATAAAATAGATGATTTTAAAAATATGAAACAATTTCACTATTAGCTCAAAAGGCAAATGAAAAGATTGGTTTTATTATAGAATGAATTCACAATTTTGCTTAATAATTTCACTATTTGTAGGCCTATTTTCATATTTGTGTAGAGTCAAGTTGAAACTAGAGTCATTTCATAATTTTATGGGATGATTTCTTAGATTTGATTGATTATATTATGGTTTACCTCGATAAATTCATAGTTTTGCAATCATGAATTTGTAAATCCATAGTGACAAGCCAAACATGAAAAAGTTAACAAAAAAATAAGAAATTAAACTCTAAAATGAAATCTTTCTTGCTCCAAAAAACTCCCATATTACTCCATTTATGCTTGTGGGGTGTGTGGTCCCATTGAGAATGCTATTATGTGATCAGTAGGAATCCAAGAGGGGAGATTATAATTGTGTTAGTATGATCAAAACTAAACAAAAACATACTAATAAAACTAACACCTCTAGCCTAAATACTCAAAGATCAAGCGAACAATACAAGTAACTATCAATAGAAGACAAAAAAATAATTATTTAATTTCTTTGAGAGAAATACTTATATGTTGGCTATGGATGGATGTGCTTAGTTGCATGATCAAAGAATATTTGTTAAAGGTTTTCCTTGCATCATCTCTCCATATCATCTTAGTAATGTTAGGATTGAATTTGGATTTGGCTTGCCTTGGTTTGGCTCTCTCTCAACAAATGAGAATTATAATACTAAAAATAGGGTTTTTGAAGGTATTTTTGCATCATAACATTACACCAAAAGAGATTATTGAATAATGAGTGAAGACTTATATTTATATCCTTCCAAACTAACTCTAACCCAAGTAAAAAGGGTTAGAGTTAACTATGGTTAAATTTAGACTAACCTTAGTTGATTTAAGGAGGGGAAAAATAATTAATATTTGGGATAAAGATACCATTTATTAATCATGACTCCATTTCTAAATTTAAGGCTTTAGGGGAGATATTTTTAATTCCTTGAAATTGAGGATGATGACATCATCATGACCTCATTTTTATTAAAATTTCCTTTATATTAAATTAATTTTCACTAATTGCACATGGAAATTTTACTTAAGCATTTAATTTGATTTTTTTAGTTGATTCATTTTACTTAGCATTTATTCCTTTTAGGAATTATTCAAGTGCCCTACTTAATGGGTCCAAAGGCCAAATTGTCAATTTGCTAGGTCACAAGTTGACTAGAGGTGAATCCATGAGATGTTACTATTGTGTATAGGATAATACCCAAAATAGGGATGCCGAAACATGATTCTAAGTTCTAATGTCGATGTGCAGATGAAATTGGCATATTTAGTGATTTATAGTTTTAATTTACATTGTTTTGTAGAAATCAATCTAAAGTTTAGTTGGAACACAATTGTGGACAAAATGGGGTGTCTATAATTTTCCCTTATTTTGAAAGATGTAATATATACACATAGTAAGGTATTATAAAATAAATAAAAGGTATTTAATGCCTTGGGTAATGCCCCATAAGACAATAAATGAGCTCTAGATGCCCTCTCAAGGGAGCGGGTGGCAAATAAGATCAATGAACATTCCATAAAAAAGAAGGAAATGATGAAACCTAGAGGTAATGAGGGTGGAGATACTAATTTATCCAAAGGCAATTATAATCAATGTCATAGTGAGATGCCCTAGTAGGATAGAAGAGTGAATATAATGATTTACCCAAAAGTGGTTATAACCATCACCATAGTAAAACATGCCCCAGTAGGGCAAAGGAGTTTTGATCAAGGATACATTCCTCCACTAATGACCTTATTATAAGCATATAGGAAAGAAAATTTAAAGTGAGTCTAATGATGTTTTAGTCTATTAATTTGTGTCATGCTTGTGAACATGGTAGATATTTCATCTAAACCCCATAAAACACACTAAACCAAATGAAAAAATCCCATAGTGGTTGTTTGTAGCAACTACTCCTAAAACTAGTCCATAGAGGGAAGCTCTAACTCAATACATAACCATGTTATAGGTTTTTTTAATTTCAAAATAGAGATGAAAAAATTATTTGAATTAATTTCATCCATTTGTAGACAATAATTATAAACTATATAGCACATCAGTATTATATACTTGGCATATATCTATCATGATGTAATCTCTAGTTCTAAGAACTTCTTATTGCCAAAAGGCTCATGTTCACCATCTCTTGTGCCTAAATTGATTATATTTAGTCTAAACACTATTATTTTATTGATCATGCCTTTTATACTATAAAAAATAATCTAAAATTGATTATTATCCTTATATACCAATTTTGGACTAGTACCTATTTTTTACTTATCCAAACACTTGAATCTCAACCATATGCCTACATCGATGCAAGTGTCCCTATTATAACTAAGTGTCCAATGAGAAAAATTAGTCTAATTCACAAATGAAACATATCCTAAAGGTCATCCTAAGTGTTTTAGTGTAAGATGTTTTCAAAATGTATTGGTATATATAGGATTAACCCTCATTAATTACACACCTAGAAAAGACCTAGTAAATACCAAGAACTCACAAGGTAACTTACCAAGATTACTCAATCAAGCATTTAAGTGAGAAAACTTTCCCTATTCATCCTTATTTACATATCAAGCATAGGAGCAGTATCCTTGTAGGTTTTAATTAATGAAAGATCATCCCATGAGCCATATTTTCCAAGTTAAAAACTAGGTCATTATAATCATCTAGAAATGACACTTGAGTGCTAAGGGAGTTACTTGAGACTACCCATACTTAGCGTAGATTTAGACCTTTCTTAGGGACTAATTAGACACTTATCTAACATTCATGTGGGATACATGCATCCCTAAACTTTATAAAATATTCTTAGACCCTCACTTTAACATCTTGGCCCCTAGTGCCTAAGGGTCTACCATTTGGACACTAGCATCATAACTTGGACACTAATGCCATATTTTGGCTAGTAGTACCAGTGCTGCTAGTGTCCTAGTTTGGGCACTATTATCCTTTCACCCCCTTTTATCACCAACATATATATTTTAAAATAAATAACCACCTATGATTGGCCTAGATCTATTTTAAGACCTGTACAAGCACTAAAATTATATATATATATATATATATATATATATATATATATATATATATATATATATATATATATACATATTTTAAGACTTGTACAAGCACTAAAACTATAGACACACACACACACACACACACACACACACACACACACACACACACACACACACACACACACACACACACACACACACACACACACATGACTTTTAACCCTTTATTCACTAGATGGAAATTAGATGCAAATAACACAAATTAACTCAAAACAAGTTATGCACAATCAAGGTTATCAATCCCTACTCTACCTTACTTCTACATATATCCATATACAACATTAATAAGCTCATATTACTTAGATTTATAGTCTCAAACACACTCAAAACACTCAAAATAGCATTCATAGTAGCTTCACTTGCACTTGCATGAGCACTTAAGTGGGTAGAACTACATAAGGCTCGATCCATCTTTGGAATATTGGTATGTAGGCAAATCTCATCATAGAAGGGTGTTGAGGATGTTTGGCTTACCTCACTAACATCACACTTTCCTACTTGTGCCAAATGGATGCCCTAATATCATGGAGGTCTAGGGTTAACTTATAAAATCAATCAAAATAGGTCATCGATAGGGAACTAAAATTTGTATGCAAAAGAAAAGTCTTGGTAGACTCTAACACAAGTGCACCCAAAATCTTAGTGTAGTTCTACAAAGAGGTCACTAGTACCAAGAGGAGAACACTAACATCATTGGAACTACTATCCAATTAGGGCACTACTATCCGAGAAGGGTTTTTACACTTTGATCTTATTTATAACACTTATATCAACTCTTATCATAGTTTGTAGCCTCCAAATCTTTGGTCTCAACCAATTTCTAGCTAAGCACTTGTTTACATCATTTATTGCTATTTTTGGTAAGGTCAAACTAGGTCAATTCTATTACAAATTAGTGGCTATATTTATTACATATTTCTACCCTAATTTACTATACTTAACCCCTTTAACAACCTCAGGCTTAAAATATATATCCCTAAAAATTTAAATCATTTGGTGAACCTAACTTACTTCAAATAATTTTTATCACCCTAGTTCCATCAAAAGGTTTCCCTTTTCCAATTTTGTGTAATAAATTATGGTTTATTAAATTTTAATTTTTCTTGATTTTTACACCACCTAACTGATCCATATTATTCCTATATTAGTGTTTCATTGATTAAATATTTTTAAAGTTTATTTTATCCCCTCCAAACCCTAGATCTGCATGTTAGGTCCTTGTACACTAAAAAATTAGCCCTTCGGGTTTCAAGAATTTTTTTGATTGTTCCTACACATTAGGATAAATATTTAACTAAATTTCAAATATATTTATGTTGGATTATATTCTCCCTATTATTTGCTTTATGGTTCATTATTTATATTCTCTTTTTTGGAAAGTTTAAAATGAGTTCCAAGAAACCTCTTTCCCCTCACCCAGTTGATCAATTTATAATTTTTCACATAATTATACAAATGAAATAACAAATTTTCAAGATTTCACACTAGCATATGATAATGACCATGATTTTATTTATAATTATGATGACAATTATTGTTGTAATGATGGATATGATTATTACTATGAGAATGAAAATGAAAGTATTGATAAGGGTAGATTAAATCATATTCTTCTCTTTCTCCTTTATCTTCTCCTACTTCTCAAAATCAAACTAACAATATAAGGCCAAAAGAACCCCTTATTGGTAGTGATTTGTTTCAATGTGATCCTAAATTTTCAACCACTTTTGCTAATCATTATTTAATTTAAATTAATACAAGAAAAATAAAATCAATTTACTTTTGTAAAGTTCAAGTAACATTATACATGATGTTCCTAGCATAAAAAAGAAAAATGCACATTCTTTACCCTTCTCAATTCAATTTGGAAAATCATGTACAAATGATATTACACCTTTTACAATGCAAAAACTAAAGTGGATGATATTATTTTATCACCTTATTTTACATTTCAAGCTCAACATGATGATTCTATGCAAAATGTAGATAATTTAAATATCTCTAACTCTTAGGCATTTACTAGACAATCCTAGAGCCCATCCTTGACACACAATAACACTATGTTCACTCGAGCATCAAGATAAAAGGAACAAGTCACCATCCCACTAACTTGGAGGCAACATCATTATATACATATATACAAAGGACCCCAAAGAAGTGAAACAATGAGATCTTGCCACTTATCATCATCCTACTAGTCCCAACATCCTAGAAGCCCATGCATAGAGTATAAATTTTAACTTCTCAGTAGAACAATGAGATATTACCACTTTTCATCATCTTGATAGTCCCAATAACCTAGATGCCCATGTATAATGTATAAAACTCAACTTCTTATGGGAATAATAAGATATTACCCCTTATCAACATCTCACTAGTCTCAGTGACTTAGAGGCCCATGCATAGTGTAAAAGACCCAACTTCTTAGTAGAAAAATGATAACTTGTCACTGATCATCATCCTTCTATAATTGATGACCTAGGGGCCCATGTATAATGTACAAATATCAACTTCTCAATGTATTAGTGAGATCTTACCACTTGTCATCATCCCACTAGTCCCAATGACCTAGAGGCCCATGCACAATGTATAAAGCTCAAATTCTCAATGGAGTAGTGATATCTTACCACTTATCATCATCTTTCTAGTCTTGATAACTTGGAGGCCCATACATAATGTACAAATCCCAACCTCTCAATGAAGCATCAAGATATTTCCACTTATCATCATCCTACTAATATTAATGACCTAAAGCCCCATGCAAAGTGTTTAAAGCTCAATTTTTCATCAGAACAACAAGATATTTCCATTTGTCATCATCACACTATTCTTGATGCCCTGAAGACTCATGCATAGTGTATAAAGCTCAACTTCTTAGGAGATCAATTAGATCTTACCACTTGTCCTCATCATGCCAACCCATGGCCTAAAGGAGTAAAACATAAATAGATTACATTTATACTACCTATAAAATAGTGATAGATAAACACATCTTTGGTAGATGTATAAAATAATAATAAAGACACCAAGATCAAGTTATACATAATGGAAAAGAGATATCTATCATATTTCAATGACTAAACATATAAGAACTCATAAAAAGGGAAACATGGCATTGGAATGCCATGGAAGTTGGTTTTATGAAATTTAAATGAAATACTAAAGAGCAAAATTCATTGATGAACTTAATTCACATGAACTAAAAAATTAATGCATTTAATTCTTGTATCTAGTGCAACCAAAGCAATATAGTTTGAATTGCCACTTTTAGTTTAGATACATAACCACTAAGCTATCTAGATCATTAAAAACTCAAAGCTCAAGTGCATATTATGAATCCAAAAATCCATTAAGACCAAGAATTTATGATATTTTCACATATCTAGGAGTTTAAAAATAACACCAATGGATTCTTCATCTCACACTCCAATTTCCTCTACTACTCCATTACAGGTGTAGAGGAATTCATAGATATGACATTTGATTTAGTAGATTTGAATCATGAATTCAAACACTATTTAGATATTTGATACAAGGTAGAATTAGTCAAGCCTTATAGAGTAGAAGATAAACTTCCCCTCTTCATACAAAGATATAATGATGACTTGTTAATAATTAAGGAAATTAATCTTAAAAATACAATGATGAAACTAGAGGTAATGCCCTACATTGACTAATTATTAGGTTTATTATTTAATGGCTAATTTACCAAAAAGATATTGCATTTTAGATTAAGAAAAAAACTAGTAGATTACATGAGTGGGAATGCCTTTGAAAAATATTATAGGCTTCCCATGCCAAACATGATGTATATATAGTAAATGGTGAATGCATGGATTTAGAGAAATAACATCATCAGTAAGTTGTAGGAATGGTATGGAAACCCAAGCAGCTTCAGATTACAAGGCCATATATTTCTTATTCCAATCATCACCTTCAGGCAAGGGGTTAGAATCACCATGGAGATGTTAAACATGATATTTGGTCTCCCAAACCTTGCTTACATCAATGAGGTATGAGTCCCATTGCTAGATATAATTTTGACTTCTAACAAAATTATAGCCCTAAAAGAAATTATCAATTCCAATCTATTTTAAAATCTCACTAATCATGAAAGTTCTCTAGACATGAATTTTTATATGATGTCCTATGTGGTAAATGCAATAACTACATGCATATTATGATCATCCATTAAAACCATCCACTAAGTATGCTCAAACCTAGGTGTGTGATGAGTTCAACATTCTTCATATTCACAAGTTCAGGAAGAATATAAAGAGGGTAAATAAGACCTTTTATCCCATAGTGTATTAATCCATCTATGGGAAGTACATGTCAAGGCATTTGGATCATATAAATAAGACCATCAGAAAGATATGCAACTACTAACTATACCTCGAGCATATTGTGATTAGGATTTAGGGTACAAAGGCTTACTCCTTATACCTCCCAAGAATTATACAAAATAAGGTGGTCGATCAAGAAATTAATACCAAATTATATGATAGAATTGATGTTGATCTAAAGAATGAAAAGTAAGGAACACTCCATCCCACCCCCTTATCATTGGCTAAATGTAGTATGAAAGGTGGGAACACATTCAATTCTCAAGAAAATCAGGACTCATTATGGGTTCAAACATGTACCTTTTAGACATTGGGATCCTAGAGGGAATGTCATATAATACCTCAAAAAATATGATAAAAAGGTGAGAATTAATTATGTACATCAATCATATGAACATGACAACATATTCATCAATGTTGAAGATGACTCTAAGGTGGCCATCAAAGTATACAGAGCTAATATGTCTATGATACTAGTGCAAAATATCTAATATGATCCCATCATTACTAAGGAGGATGCCAAGAGGATTATAAATTATTAATGGATTTAGAAACCCATCTATGTGTTGGAAGTTTTTTAATGATGTCTCTAAGGTGACCAAGGACGTTGATGAGGTATCATGTGTGCTAGAATGACAATGACAAAGTGTGCTTCAATAAAATTTAGTGTTCCTACATGGTTCTTTAGTGTTTGATTTAGTGAGGTAATTAATGGTATGGATATATTTTAGAGACCCTATGGGATGTTATGAGTGCTTAGAGTGATTATAAAAGTGAATGGAATTCATCAAAATAGTCATATGAATGTCTAAACTCAAGTAGTCATCTTGATAGATAAAGCTAAGTAATCAATTTGATGACATCATATTTCACATGTGTGAAGGTTTTAGGAGTAGTTTGATACATGGATGGATTAACCTATGAAAGGTGATCATATGTTTCAAATTTAAAGTCTAGACATGGTACGTAGAAAAAGTTATTAAGGTACAAAGTTGGATTCTCAAGTAAAGTTCACTAAGTTCCCATACTTTGGCCAAATTTGCATTATCAAAGATCTATGATGAGTATTCAATCATATCATAGATATAAAGGTGAGCATTTAATATGACCAGATAATGATCTAACATAGCACATGATATTGTTAGTAGTTGTCTAATGGTGCATATTTAGTTAATATGTCAAAGGATGCTCAGAAGGCACACATGGATGCCAAATGGAGGAAGTTCAATGGTGTCAAATAGTTAATGTGATCGGAAGGAATAAAAGGATGCCAAGTGTCTTAATCTTATAAGTGAAGATAAATATCAATGGTGTGTATTAAGTTAATAAGTCAAAAGGATGCTTAGAATGGATGTAGGATTGCCAAGTAGTGTAAGTGCATTGAGTCTGACAAGTAGAGTCCACAAAAGGCATGCAAAGCTACCAAATAGTACTATCTTAGAAGCAAGGATCAGTGATCAATATTGAGAGTGAAAGATTTAAATAAAATAGTATCATGATAAGATCAACAAAGTGTATTTTTTCAAAGTTTCTATGGGACACGAGATGATGACAAAGTGTCTAATGTTTAGTATTTACACAGTGACCATTGGGATTTAAATATTCAAATTAATGAAGGAAAACTAATCTATATTTTTTAAGCTATATATTTTGATCTAGGAAAATTTTTTGTAGACACCTAAATCTGGCCACCGATAACCTCCAATCAGGCTTTTGGCCAATTTCCTCCCAAAATGTACAATTTGGCCTAAAAACACTAAAACATGCTAAATGATTTCAAACTAAAATATTCAAGTGCTGATTTTGGCCAGGGTATCCCTAAATGAGGTAATGCAATTTATGGGCTAGCTAACTTTGATTAGATCATTTCGAGTCAAAATGCCAATTTCGTACCTAGGTACTCTAGATTGCTCTTTCTTATCAAATCTCTTACATGAGACATGTGCCTTTATTATTTTCTATTGGTAACATCCTAAATGGTAATATAGTTCTAATGCATATGACATTGAAATTTAATTCCAATATAGTCAAAATTTAGACCAATAACAAGGCATTTTGATCAATTTTAGTAATTTATGCATAAAGTGCTTAATCATGCTTAAGAGCTAATTAATCCAAATCAAGGCATAATTAATAATTCCATGGGAACTTTTTGAATACTTATATTTGGAAATTAATATTGAATATCTACATCATCAGGTGAACTCATTTCTTGGGAAGACATCCCTAGGCCATAAATGCCATAACTATCAAGATTCATGCCCTCCATGTCTCTTGATTTCCCCTTATTCCAATGTTATGATGAGGATAATTATAAACTTAATTCCAAAAATTGAATTAATCCTCAACCACATATCTCAATCTTAGGATGGATGGTTTATGTTGATTTTAGACATTTGTAAAAATATATAAATAGGAGGCCTTGCCACATGAATTTTAAGACATGATTATGCAAAGTTATAGTGCAAAATTGATTACAAAGTTTCAAGAAATTAGTGTTACCATGCCAAATTTATTCCAATCCAAGCCAATCCAAAATCTAAAGGTGCCAAGGAGAGATGAAGGTAGCCAAGCTTCCATTGCCAAGGACTTCATGAGTACAAAGTGAGCAAGCCACTACAACAAGCATTTTGGAGCATCCAAAGAAGGTAAAAGAGAATTTATTTTGAATTTTAGTTGTGTTTTTTATTCATGTGTTTAAATAATCTCTCCCTAGTGTCTAGGCCTAGATATGTTATGCTAGTTAGTGTGTTTCTTTCATTTTGAAACTAACACCATACTAACCATCCTCTCTTGAGTCAAATTCATAGATCACATATGGCATGCCTGGTGGGATTAGATGCATCCCACACATGAAGAAGATCATTTTTCATCTTTAAGATTTTCATTTGGATCATTAAAAATCTTGAAAATTAATTTTCTAACTTTTTTTTTCCATGTTTGTTTGCCACAGGTTTACACAGTAACCAATGTCAATTAATAAAACCAACATCGATTGGATATCTATCATCAGTCACATGGGAATAAACAATGTCAATTAGATAACTATCATCAATTAGCAAATGTCAAGCTTTTTCCATGCTTTAATTTTGAATTATTTGGTGTGAAAATCATTATGCAATTGATTCCCCTAGAACATTCAGAAACTTGGTTAGATCTTAGACAAATCCCCACTTGTCACGGAAGTATTATTGGTGTAAGGTGTGCCTCAAGGTCCATGTCATAGTAATATCACTTGAGAGGGGGTGGTGTAAAAAACCTACTATATAATGTGTATTTAATTTTATATGAACACTTAAAATCCTCTCAAATGACATATATTGATGGATTCTTAAAATACCAAGCAACCTTGTCATTTTAGGATCTAAGAGTGATTAATCAGTGGAGTCTTGTCCTAGATTATAGTCTTGTTTGGAGTCAAAACTTGGTGTAAACAAATAATTCAAACCAAAACACATGGTCCTCATTCTCCTTTGAATAAAGAGGCATTATGCTACCTGCATGAGATCGTCAATTTTCCTTGTTCAAAGTTCATCAAGAGATTGGGAGTCATATCATCCACTTTGGAGTAGTTATGCTACCCAATTGAGTCTCATCCTTTACCAATGTTGTTTAAGTCCTTCACTTATAATCTAAATTCAAAATTTCACCTTTATAAGTTCATAGGGTTGATGTGTTAAGTGGGTTTTCCATTTTCACTAAACTTGAGGGAACTTAGGTTCAATTTCCAAATTGGGTTGAAGGATGTTTTAGACTCAAGATCATTATCACCACTTGATAGACTTAAGCCATTTTGTGCTAAACACTTTCACTTTGAGTCTATGCACCACAAAATTTTAAGTCAAGAAAATTAGTGTTATGTTGTCAAAATTATGGGAAACTATCTTTGCCTTAGAGATTTTTTATAAGAATTTTTTTTTGTCACACCTTCTGGGTAGTGTAACATCGTTACACTACCCAAAACATTTCAAATATTGTTTCATAGACCCTCTTCCATATATTTCAAATTTTCTCTTACATTTTTAGACCAATTCGAGTGTACTTTTGTGATCTTTTTTTTAGCATAGTTATACTATTAACTTTTGTCTAAATTATTTGTTAAAAGAACCAAGTTTTATACCATTATTTATGAGAAAATAAACTATCTCTAAAGTACCTTTTGTCTCATACCTTATACCTAGTTGATTAAGTTCATGTCCAAGAATCAAATGCCTAGTGTTTATTATAAGTGTTTCAAATCCATAATATTAAAACTTTCATCTATTTCAATTTCTAGCTTTTGATGTTGTTTGGCCAAGAGTCCTAGCACATGCCTTGTTTGAGCCTAGATTTTGATGCTGAATTTGGCCAAAAGACCTAACAACTTTTAAATTTATAGATTGGACTAATTTGAAACACTTCAACCTTAGAGTTTGACATTCCATTTTTTGGTCCATTTACTTGCTTATCTTTATGTGAATAGTGAAACATTAGATACTTCATGCTATCTTGTTTCCTCACAAATCTTTGCATAAACCTTTTGATCCTTTTGACAGATCTAGACCAAGTTGGAATATCATCTATTTTAGATTTTGTCCTTTTTAGAGTTTGTAGAACTCTTTGACCTTTTATCATAAAGCATTGACTATGGATCCCAACATGTATTCCTATACTTGTAGTGGACTCATTTACAATCTAGGGATTATTAATGTGGTGGTGCAGGAAGAAATGGTGCAAGACCCCTATGTAAATAATATTCCTTATGAGATGGATTCTTATTCCTTTTATAATACTCAATTAGGGGCACAAAGCCAATATCCATTGGATAAATATTTGTTTAACACACCACCTTATTGAGAACAAGACTGAGAACAAACCACATAATACCTAGCTACAATACCCATAGTGGATGAGCCAGTTCTTCAACAGTCATATTCTATTAATACAACTTCCACATATGATCCATTTTTGTTTGAGTGACATTTGTTAGAGAAAAAATATGAGATTTTGGTTAGAGCCATAGAGGTAGGGGCCAAGTTTCCAGTAAACTTCCCCCATGAAAATTTACTAAGTCTAGTAAGAGTGCCCCCAAATTTTATTTATGATCAACATACTTCTTCTAGCAATCCTATGGCTCTAGTCCAAACAACATATCAAGACCCTGATATATCTAACTAAGGGAAAAGCATCATGGAAGATCACTTTAACTAAATGTAGATAACATATCAAACCTATCTGAGTCTAACACATAATTTTAATCAGATGAACATGGTGAGTAAGCCTCTTATTTACCTAGTTCCTTCAACATGAGTGTTTAGAGAGTTAATTAGACAAGAAAATCTGAGTTTTGACCCATTTATATAAACTAATTTGATTGATAACTTGATGCATATGCCTGTTATTAAATAAGTGTCTTCAGCCTCCACACAGAATAGTGAGCCAAACATAGTGGACAATGTGTAAAAAACATCTAATCCTAATCAAAGTGGTACTAACACACAAAAAACTAGCCAAAAGACGTGAATATAGTTAATCCCATGAGTATTTCATCATACCAAGGAATAGGAGTTTATACATCCCAACCTCAATCAATTGCTTCCTCAAATGTACAACCTACAAGATTAGGTAATCAAACAATGGCCAATGTCATGCCTCAATGATAGAATGTAATGAATCCTACTCCTCCTTAATAAGTAACAAGTAGTATTCCACAAAAATAGGTAAAATATAACGTATAAACATAAGAGAGGATAAATACATTGCCATCTTAATTAGAGGAAACTAATATTCCACCTCACCAGGTAATGACAAATATACCTCTTCAATCACATACTAATCTACCAATCCAAAACCAAGTAATGACTAGTCAACAACATGAAAATATTGGTCAGTGATAGATGACAAATTTGTAACCTATTTTCACTTCCCCATAGGGATTATTGCAACAAGGAGGTCCCCATGTTCCTCAAGTACCTATTAGACAACCATTGGTTCAAAATGTGCCACAGATTCAAAGATAGGGTCTTGGTCCATAAGTTCTTACTCAATAGTAAGGTTTGATTAGTTGGTAACATGTCCCTTTTCAACCATAGTAGGAAAAATATAGTTATATCCCTCCATCCCAACCACAAAATCTTCCAAGTCAAACCTTTATCACCAACCTAAGCTAGAATATCATACAACCAAATGTGCAATTTCAAGTACATCCTAATCCATATATGCATATTCTTGGTCCATTCCCCAACCAAACCAATATATCCCAATAGGTATCTCCATCATATCCTAGTCATAGTGTCCCACTTGTGACCTCCCAACCATCTACCCAAACTAGTATTCTCCTTCAAATCAATGTTCCTTCCAATTTCCTATCCCAAGAATTACAACAAATGAAGGATGCAATTGCTACAATTCAAGCTGGGAAATAGACTAAAAAGTTCAAATTGGATGACGTGTGTTCCTATCCATTCAACATAAATTATTTGTAGAAACCATTTCATTTATGTTATGAACTTCTGAAATTTGACAAATACAAAGGGAAAGGTGACCCTAAGGCCTATTTGACTAAATTTTTTATCGCATGCCAACCAGTGGCATATAATGACATATACCTTTTGCAATTTTTTCTAAGGATCTTAGCTAGATAAGCCTTGGAGTGGTTTTTAAATTTGCCTAAAAATTTGGTAATAGATTTTGATGATCTTTTTGATAAGTTTGAGCAACACTTTTTCTATAATCTCGAGCATGAGATTTCATTAGTGTACTTAATGCAAGCAAAGAAAAAAGCTGCTGAGAGTTTTGCAAGTTATCTATAGTGATGGAGAGCCCTTGTAAGCTATTTCACCCATAGTTTACTAGATAAAAAATTAGCCACTATGTTTACCAAAAATTTTCATAGTGAGATAACATATCATCTAGAGTTACAATGCACACATACTTTCAAAGAAATCATTGACAAAGGCTTGTTGATTGAGTGGGCACTCATCAATAAAGTAGTCATCAATATTAATTAAACTAATCAAAATCAAGTTACTAATTAGGGAAATGACCAACATCAACATCTCATTCAAGTGTAAGCATTGTAACTGGCACATGCCAATAACCAAGAAAGATCGAAGTGAATTTAACCACAATAGGAATGTTGTGGAAACTAGAGTAACCCATTCCCATCATGTCTAAATAGTGAAAACATCATCTACACCACCTTTTTAGCTTACTCCTACCTAAAAACCTCTCCAACCAATATCGTAAGCATAACAACTAAGACCTACACAAAAAATACAACAACCTTTGCCATTGTAAACCCCTCCTCCTAGGAGAATCGTGCCTACACATCATGTCTTTAGTGATCTAGGAGAACCTATTGAGTATATATTTCTCAATATTTCTACCACTAATCTGATTATTTAGCCTATACTAAAGCATTATCTACAAGGCATTCCTTATCCTAATTGGTACCATGAAAATGAATTCTATTACTATCATCAAGTCAATGGCCATAATCTATGAAGATGTGTCCAAATCAAGAATTTAATTAAGAATATGTTGGAGAATGTGGAGATAAAATTGGATAATGGTGCTTCCACTTATAATAAAACTCTTGGAATTTATCAAAACCCCTTTTCTAGACATAACAATCAATAGTAGTAGAACAATTAGTAACAACAACAACCATGACTAGTGTAGCAACAAAATGAACAATATCAAAATTAAAGGCCGAACCAACAAAAGCAATAAAAGAACCCATAATGATAGAATAATAGACAAAACCAAGGTCAAAATAGTAACAACAAACAAACCTATCATGCAGTTGCACATGACTATAATAGGGTTTTAGGTCATATTGTATGGGTTAGTATTAATACCATCTTCATTAATCCTAGACCAAGCCCTAATCAGCATAGACCATTGTTAAAAAACAACATTCAACAAAATTATAGGGATAATCCTTATTTGACCTAGGAGTACATACAGGGAAACTAGAAAACTAAGACTTCCCATTTTGAAACTTATATCGATAACCCATCCTTGCCATGTGACCACATACAAGTGCACCAATAACTAAGACTTATCCTGTCTAGTCGCACATCATTCCCAACATTGGTTAGAAATAATGGTCAAGTATTTAATCCTGATTGTGCAATCACAAATATAAGGTTGAATATTACTATCCTAGGCCCATAAACATCCACCACTTTGCCTATCATCTAACCAATCATTTAGCCTTGGAATAAATCATTCACTCATGACCAAGACAAAAAGTTTGATATTGTGAAACAATTGTAGAAGACACCAACACAAATTTCTATTTTATATTTGTTTCAAATGCAAATAATCCACAAGAACATCTTGAATGAGTTTTTGATCCAATCCACTATTGCTAGTGACATATCCCCTAATAAATTTCAAGCTTTGGTTGGACATGTATCTCCAACCCAACAAGTCACATATAACCAAAGCAATATGTCTTCCCTTGGCCCATTCCATAATAACCCATTATATATAGAAGTTTATATAAAGTGACTTAAAGTGAAACATGTCCTTATAGACAATGGATCAAGCCTCAACATAGTATCTCTAAAGCTCATTAAGATTTTTGGGTACACAATGATAGATCTACAACCAGAAATGATAACCATCAAAGCCTATGATAATCAAGAAAGAGAATCACAAGGCACCATTAGTTTTCTAGTTATCATTGGGCCTTTGACCCATGACACACTTTGCCATGCGATTTATCTTGAGTTATCATATAATATGATTTTAGGTAGGCCTTGGTTGTATGAGATTTGTGTAGTCTTATCAATGCTGCACCAATGTATCAAGTTTTCCCACTCAAGGATGGAAGTGAATATTCCAAGAGATTTACACCCATATGAACACTACAAACATCTTGAGGCTAAATTTCAAATCTATAATTATTAGTATGACATAAATCCATAATCCAAGAAAGATAAATGAAAGGTTATACTTATTGATCCTTCACCAGATAATTTACATAGATCCTAATACCTTGGATTCCCTTTCCCATAGGCTACCTATAGAAGCTTCTAATCATTTCACCATTTTAAATAATGGATCAAGAGAGTATGTGACCCATGATACATTTCATATTGCTAATCTTCCTCAGAATCCAAAAACCTTTGGGTGACATAAAGTCACTCCACATATACATTGGAAACAAAAGAACAATGTAAGGGACTAGTTACATTTATACCAACATCTGGCCTAGAACTTGACCCTCTTAAAGGGGATGAATAATGATTATACAATAATGACTAATTTGATTGTTATAAAAGTACAAATTATTCTATTCCCAATAGGATCATGAAGCATCACAATTATGAAGGAAAAGGCCTTGAACTAAATTAATAAGAAACCATCAAGCTAATTTCAATGACTAAGTATGAAAGACTTTATGGACTTAGATTTAAAATATCTAGGGGTGACCCCACATATCTTATTCAAACTCCATCACCAGTGACTAGTGATGATGATGTCAGCAATGAAGTAGAGTCCAATCATAACCTCACATTTGATGACCTAGCTGAAACTAATTTGTTTGATAAAAATGCCATTTGTATCCTTACCCTAGCTATTCATTATAACCCATTTCCATTATATTATCCCCAACTGATAAATTGGGACCAACAAGAATCCAATCTATCGATTGATGAGTTCTAGACTGATGAGGCATTTTGTGACTTCTTAGGCCTTAGAGATGACATTACATTGGGACATCACAAGTTATTATTCTTAATTACATTGGATCTTATAGCCTATTTCAGAGAGAGAGTGAACACCCTTAGCTAAAAAAAGTAAAACATTGAGGTCTCAAAGTGAAAACTTCTTTGAGGCACTTTATAACCAGGGAACAAGTAAAGATAAAGGCCAGACTAGTTGTGAAAACCTATTTGAAGCATCATTAGATGGGGGTGTTCATTATTATTTAAATTTAGACTAGGAGACCACTAATGATGAACTTGCTTATGAAGTCAAGTTCAGCTTTGATAAAAAATAAGTATTTGATCAAATTCTTAAAAAAAATTGAATTATTTTTGTTACATGGCCAAATCTCCCATTAGGGGACTCAAAGTCATCATGCCTAGGAGAAGTTGAAGAGCAAGTCCTAATGGAGGACCCTAACATAATCTAATAGTTCAAGTCATTGCCTACTATGCTAGAAGATGGTTTGACCCTTCTAGTTGAAGATATAACAAAGGTAAATATTAGGACTCCATCAAAATTGAAATGGATAAAATTAGGCACATCCCTCATTAAGGAGGAACATGACATCTTTACAGCTCTATTGAGAGAATTTGTAGATATCTTTACATGGGTCTATTCTAACATGTCATGTTTAAACCCTACCTTGGTTCTACACCACCTTGTGGTTAATCTTGAAACCAAATCGATAAAATAAAAACTACATAAGATGCATCCTCACATTGCTATATTGGTAAAGAAAGAGTTGGAAAAACTCTTAGAAGTAGGATGTATCTGATCCATTGACTACTTAGAATGGATCTCTAATGTGGTACCTATTAGTAAAAATCTTGAAGGGCTCAAAATTTATACTGATTTTTGAGACATCAATAAATCTTATCCTAAAGATGATTTTTCCTTGCCTAATATTGACATGATCATCAACTCCATGATAGGTTATGAAATTCTTTCACTCATGAATGGCTTTTTAGGATACAACCAGATCAAAAGAACACCATAATACTAACATAAAATAACATTCACCACTCCATGGGGAACACATTGTTATCAGATAATGCCATTTGGCCTTAAGAATGCTAGAGCTACATATAAAAGAGCCATGAATATCATAATCCATGATATTGTTGAAGACTATGTCGATGACACATTAGGAAAATCCAAAACCAAGGTTGAACATCTAGTAGTGTTGCATAAGATATTTGAACGATTATAGGAGTACAAAGTTAGATTCAATCTAAATAAATGTGTTTGATGTAACTTTAGGTAAATTACTTGGATTTATCATGTCTTGTAGAGGTATTGAAGTCAATCTAGCTAAATACCATGCTATAATTGAGATGCCACCACCAACCAATTTAAGATATATATGTAGTTTATAGGGTAAGATCCAGTCAATCTGACACTTCATCTCTTAGTAAAGAGACAAGTGCCATCATATTTACACACCTTTTGAAGAATGGATTTGTATTTCACTGGGATGATCAATACCAAACAACTTTTTAATAACTCAAAGACTATCTTGTTAATCCACCTATTTTATTACCTCTTATGTCAAGAAAGCCCATCTTGTTATACCTATTAGCTATTGACCATGATCTAGGGGTACTCTTGGCTCAACATGATGACAATGAAAAAGAGCATGCTATATACTACCTAAGCCATACCATGGTTACATATGAACATAACTATGTACCTATTAAAAAAGCTTATATGGCCATAGTCTTTATAGCTTAGAAACTGTGCCATTACATGTTGAATAATAAGACCATGGTCATTTCAAAAGTAGATCCACTCAATTATTTACTATATAAAACAAATTAGTAAGGTAGAATGGCTATATGGATCATGCTTATAAGTGAGTTTTACATAGATTATGTCAATTAGAAGGCAATCAAAGGACAAGTTCTTATAGATCAACTTGCAAAAGCACATTTCATAGACACAACCACTCACATTTTAATTTATTGATGAATCCATAATGAACATCATTAACACACTACTTGAGGAATGGCCCTAGAAGATTTATTTTGATGGTTCATTTTATGCACATGGATCAAGGGCATGCCTATTATTTATTACACCTCAAGAGGATCTAATCCCTAAATAATTTAGAATCATCTTTTTTTGTACAAACAACAAGGCTGAGTATGAAACACCTATTGCAATTTTTTGATAGGTAATGCATTTGAACATATCTCATCTCCAAGTTTATGGTGATTCTTAGTTAATCATCAATTAGATCATAGATCATTTTTAGACAAATGATGACAAGCTGGTTCTATATAAAGCCATGGTCTACACTCTTAAGCAATAAATTACCAACATTTAGTTTGAGCACATACCAAGGGATAATAATAGAACTATATATGCCATGGCTACTATTGGTTCTCTGATCTAATAAATAGATAAATCTAGAGAGTATCAGTTCCTCACCAAGAATTTATTAGCACTAGCTAATGAACCTTCAACCATTACAATAATTTGTGATATTGTTGGTCCTAATTTTATCTAGTATTTAGATATTTATAACTAACTTCATGACCAAGTTATACCACCTAACCTATCTCAAAAACAAACCAAAGCCTTCATTCATCATTTCACTCATTATACTCTACTTGGATCCACCCTTTACCATCACAGTTTTAATGGAACTCTACTTCGTTGTTTAACTTCAATAGAGTCTACACTAGTGTTAAGAGAAGTTCAAGAAGGAGTATGTGGTGCTCATTCTAGTAGGGTAGTCCTATCTAAAATTCTCTTGTGTAATGTTTATTATTTGACCATAATAGATGTAGATGTCTTTGTATATGTAAAAAAGTGTGACAAATGTCAATGACATGCTAATCTAATTCATGCCCCAATAAAAACTTTGAAACTAATGTTGACACCATGGCCATATTTTACATGGGGACTTGACCTCATTGGGAAGATCAACCCCACTTCATTTGATGGCCATAAACATATCCTTATCACCACTAAATATTTGACTAAGTGGGTTAAAGCTATACCCCTCACATGACTGAAAAGCAAATTTCTTAATCCATCTTCAACTATCTCATTTTCCACTATGGTATCCCCTTTGACATTATATCCAATAATGGAGGATCATTAAAGAACAAGAATGTAGACTAATGATGTACCGAATATAACATCACACAAAATTTATCTTTAACATATTACCATCAAGGTAATGGCCAAGCTGAGGCATTAAACAAAACCATTATCAATATTCTCAAAAATATTGTCAATGATGCCAGTTGTGATTGGCACTTGCGGATATTCCGTACCCTTTGGACATATTGTACCAATCATCATACCCCCATAAGAGCCACTCCATACTCATTTATGGTATTGAAGCCATCCTTCCCATTGAGGTCAAATTGCCTTCATTGTGCATCTCTTTCAAGCATGTCTTATATGATCATGACTATCGAGTAGCTCACCTACAAGAGCTAGACCTACTTGATGAGAAATGCACAGCTATGCTTAATAATCTTCAAGCATATCAAAATCAACTCAAATTCCAATATAATCAGTATATTAAGTATAGAAAATTTGAACTTGGTGATCTTGTTCTTAAATAAAACCAAAAGAATACCATGACTGAGAAGAAGCATAAAGGGAAATTTAAACCAAACTAGATAGGGCCATTCATCATTACTATAGATTATGGATTAGGAGCATATAGGCTTGCCACATTAGATAGAGATGAACTTCCTGAGATGATGAATATTATTCATCTCAAGTGGTAATATGCTTAAATGCTAAGGTGTATTGTCTATAAGGAGCATTTTAGTTATGCTATTTTATCACTATTCTTCTTTGTATAAATACCATCCTTATTTGTCTTCTTCACCGTATCCACTTTTTACTTTTGACCTATCAGCCCAGTATGTTCTAAAGCCTAGCCTATTTGACCTTGGTTTTTGCCATTCATTATGCATTTTTAGCATCAAAATATCTAATCAATTTCATTAGTTAGTTCAAGTACTTCAGACATACATCATATTTTTAAATAGAATGGTATAAGTTTTAATAGTTGATTCCTTCATTTGTTATTCCTTTTTTACCACTAGTCATGATACTAATTATAACAATATTTGGGAAAATTAGTACCATTGATCTATCTTGTTGTGTCTTGGTTATAAACACCTATGGGAAAACTAGTGGTAACATTAAGGCTTGATGTACCAACTTGCCAATTCTTATGTCATATTATGCTTTTTTACCAATTGTGCATATTTTATTTGAATTGACTGCTACACTAGTCAAATTCCTCAGCTATAAGGGTGGAACTATAGTGACTTGAGGTCCTACTCTGGGACTATGTAGGTAGTGCTCAATAATTATTGAGGTCACTTTAGTCACCCTTTTCCCCACTCTCTTGCCATTTTGTGAGCAACCTAAGTTTAAATGTTCTTGTCATTTTGTGAGCAAACTTAGTTTAAACACTCTCATCATTTTGTGAGCTTGAACTATTTAGTGTCTCATCATTCTCAATTGAGTTGAGATACTCCAAAACAATTCCAAAAATATTTGAAAAATCATTATAAAAGAACAAAAACATTGACCACTTCTTTACCTTAAGGATTCTAGGAATCTTTACTAAGTTACAAGTAAATCACTTATAATTTAGTTTCCTCATCCTTTTTGGCCTTTCTCTCTCATGTACTTGCCATTTTGCAAGACCATTCATATTTATCCTATCACATCTATTCCATTTATTTTCCTTGGTTATCACATTCTTCCCATTCCTTGGGAGAACTAAATTTGGCTTGAAAATTTTTATTGGATATTACATCCATGAAAATATATAGGCAACGTCTACTTTCTTAGTACATATGGAGATAGCTCGACCACCCCTTTCCTTTTCTTTTATTTCCCCCATTTTGTTCATTTATTAAAGTTGTTGCATATTTTCTAAGGGTACTATTCATATGGTTTATTTTAAGTGTTTATTGTTTTGTTTTGTGTGTCTATTTGTTTGCTATCAAAACTACTGCCTTGATTTAGTTTATGTGTATTCATTAGATGATTACTTGCCCACACTTATACTTGAATCTATCCATATTCATATGTTTACATTATCATCATGGTTTATATCATTGGTCCATTATTTTATATTGAGTACTGGATTATGGGAGTCAATCCTTATTCATATTTCAACCAAGTCCTCATGATGTTATACCATGATGCCTATTGACATGTGCTACAACAAACCTCAGCTTTAAGAACTCTATTCAACAATGGCAACATCTCCTTGGCACTAACATCTTGATTCTATCCAAATCATATCCCAAACAATGTAATTAACCATGAAAGAATTTTAACTTTTATTAGTTCAAACGAGCATCTCCCTATAGTAGGTTGTTCCAATTCATCAGTACCCTTTGTGTTAAGTTGTCATCATCTTTGGCCAAGTTTATCATGTTTTCCATAATCGGGGTCCAATGATTATAACTACCCATGGGAAAATTATTGCACACCATCCCACCTACACTTCTCAATGATTATAATTGCCTTTGGGCTAATCATTGTATTGTCACCACTTCCCTTTTTTTGCCCATATAGGGTCATGCTATTTTATTATTTGTCTATCTTAACTAGGGCAGCTCCATCTTCTCAATGATTATAATTGCCTTTGGGTAAATCATTATGTTATCATACCATGTTACTACTATCAAGGTATAATGTTTATAAAAATATTTGGGAAAATCATTGTACACCATCCCACTTGCATTCTCAATGACTTTTACTACTTTTTAAATATCATTATGTTTTCACCCCATCAACTTTCCTTTCTTTGTTCCCTTGTTTCACTTCTTTATTTTTGAGGGACTATTTGCTGATCTACTTGTGCTAAATATTCCCAAAATGCATAATTTGGCCTAAAAACACTAAAACACACTAAATAATGTGAAATTGACATATTAAATTGCTGATTTTGGCCAGGGTATCCCTAAATAGGGTATTTTAATTTATGGGCTAGCTAATTTTGATCAGATCATTTCGAGTCAAAATGCTAATTTTTCACCTGGGTGATCTAGATTACTCTTTACTATCAAATATATTGTATAAGACATGTGCCTTTATTATTTAGTATTGGTAACATCCTAAATGGAAATATGGTTCCAATGCATCTGACATTGACTTTAAACTCCAATCTAGTCAAATTTTGGACCAACAACAAGGCATTTTGATTAATTTGAGTAATTTGTGCACAAAGTGCTTAATCATGATTAAGAGCTAATTAATCCAAATCAAGGCATAATTAATAATTACATGGAAACTTTTTGAATACTTTTTTTGGAAATGAATATTGAAAATCTACATCATCAAGTGACCTCATTTCTTGGGAAGACATCTCTAGGCCATAAATGTCATAAATATCAAGACTCATGCCCTGCATGCCTCATCAATGCCTTCCATAATGCCCTCCATGCCTCTTAATTTCCATTTATTCCAATTTCATGATGATAATAATTATAAACTTAATTCAAAAAATTTAATTAATCCTTAACCACACATCTCAATCTCAGGATGGATGGTTCAGGTTGATTCTAAACATTTGTAAAAATATATAAATAAGAGCCCTTATCACATGAATTTTAAGGAATGATTATGAAAATTTATAATGAAAAATTTATTAAATTTTTTTAATAAATTAGTGTTACCATGCCAAATTGATTCCAAGCCAAGCCACAAGCCAAAGGTTCCAAGGAGAGATGGAGGTAACCAAGCTTCCATTGCCAAGGACTTCATGAGGACAAACTGAGAAAGCCACTACAAAAAGAATTTTAAAGCATCCAAGGAAGGTAAAAGAGGATTTATTTTACATTTAAGTTGTGTGTCTTATTCATTTTTTTAAACTAATCTCTCCGTAGTGTCTAGGCCTAGAGATGTTATGCTAATTAGTATGTTTCTTTCATTTTATTTTTATTTTGAAACTAATACCATACTAACCATCCTTTCTTGAGTCAAATTCTTAGAAAAAAAATTTATTGATGGTGTAAAAATAAAATTTTAATAAGACTTAAAATCTCATCTAAATAAGTGATTTATAAATTTTGAATGTATGTACAATCAAAGATATCAAGTTCTAAAGCTGACTATGTGTTTGACATGTTCTATAAGTGACCTGAGAAAGATAATTGAATTATTTTTGATAGTATTTTGATGTTTCAAGATGAAATAAATATTTTAGAGTGTTTTAGACTCCATAAATAATGTATTTCTAGATTTTATATGTTTTACCAATCCATCTTCAGTGTGAATAATTGCTTATAAGTTGACTATGTTTGTTGAATACACTGGTAGATTGAGTGACCATGTTGCAAGAGTGAGTTGGAAGAGTTATAGGTAAAATTGAAGAATGAAATGAGTGTGTAGATGTTATATAAGTCTCTAAGGATTATTAAAAAGTATTGGATGTCATGATATTCCCCTGATCAGATATGGAGAGTCAAAATAGTATAACTATATTTTAAATGTGTGTAACCAATTTAAGTGGTAATTTTGAGAGAGTTGTTTTTAGTGATTCGAGATTGTGTTGAAGTGTCTAAATTACATGAAGGTATTTTATAGGCCTTGAAGGGTTAATTCATGTTATATAATCATATATTTATGTGATAAAATTTAGTGTTTGCTTTAGAATTTTGAGACTATGTTTTCTGTGTATGAAGACCTAAACAACAAGAAGACCAAATTGGTAGGTTCCAATATTGAGTTGGTGTTCGAGGTGGCATGAAATCATGAGGGAGTGAGTAAGGGTATATTAGAGATAGGTTTTATGTGTTTAAATAATTGGTAAAGGGTGAAGGTTGTCCAAGTAATCTTACATGTAATGTGTGAGTATGAAGGCCTAATTATTTTAGGTCTCACCAAGACCTAATGGTGGTTTAGGGATAATGAGGTAATGGTCAAACTAAATAGTGTCATGTTATTACATGTAATGTGTATTAAGACCTATTTAAAAGTTATAAAAAGTATGGTAAGTATCTTGGTTGACCAAGATGGGTTAGATGAGTGTATGGTATAAGTACAAGGTCTAGCTAGACTAATTGGGTGAGTTGTGTGTGTAGAGGCAAGCAAAGGAGAGAAAATTTGAAGGAGAAGGTACAAGTAATTGAGGACCAAAAAAGATTGAAAAGTATTAGTCATGTTTGTCTGATCAAGGTGATGAAGGTGAATACATATGTCATTAGACCTAATGAGCCTAGAAGAGGTAGATTGAGCAAGTAAGCCCTAGAGGCTGATTGAGTGAGTGTGCTTAGTGAATGGATTGAAGAGTAGAGTAGGTTAAATATTGTGTGCATGAACTATAGGTTATTTTATTGATGTTGTGATAGATTTTTTTAGGTTTTCTAATTTTGTATCTACTAATAATTGAAGAGTGATCCAAAAGGGTGTTTTGGATGCATGGCTTGAGTGTGCAAGTTTGTGAGAGTGTAAAGGGGAAAGAGTGCAAGTAAGAAAACTCCTTCATTAGGTGTAGAATACATCAGATCAAAAGTGGATATTAGATAAAAATAGTTGGGTTGGTGATTGGTTTTCTATGGGGTTGGTTATTCCTTATGGGATGGGTGTCTCACTAAATTAAGGGATGGGTGTTCTTTGATCAGTTAGTACTATTATAAATGTTAAATATTATCTTTATCAGACTGTAGTCTATCTTGTAGGGTTTAGTGGGTTTTATCCCCCAAGAGGGTTTCCCACATATATTTTTTGTTATGTGTTTGATCTTGCTATATCTTCCTTATTCATTGCAATGGTTAATTTTTATGCATCATGATTATATGTGCTAAATGTTTAAGAGTTGGGAATTGAATTGGATAATTTGGCATCACTGATTCACCCCCTATCTTAGTAATTGTGCATCTAATAATGGGTATCAAATTAGGACCTTATTTTCAAGTTTAACCACTTGAAGGTGATCTAAGGTATAATATGACTAAGTAATTAAAGAAAGAGAATCAAGACTTTAAGGTTCAATTGGAGGTTAATTATGTATGTCTAAAATCAAGTGAAATCAACTCAAAACACTTTTTGATAAGTACAAAGGTAAGATGAGAGAGTATGATCAATAAGAAGCTTAGAATAAGATCATGGCCTCAAGATTTAAGGCTATTAAGGATGAGTGCATCAATATCAATAAAGAGCTATAATCCTTGAAAGCAAGCTCAAGATCAAAATATGATAAAGAGAAGATCAACATTCTTGAGGATCAATTAAGGGTTATAAAGACAAATCTACGTTCAAAAGAGGAAGAATGTAGACATCTCAAGACTTAGTTAAAAGAGACAAATGATAATTTGGGTTCAAAGTAAGGTGAACATGATTTAAAATCTAATCTTGATTCTATAAATATTATTGAAGAGCAAGCATGTAGATTGAAGGATACCATGGTTAAATAATCTTAAAGGGATAAGGAGATTATTCAAGTTCTCAAATTTCAATTAGAGGATATAATTTCAAGTAAGATAATGAAAAAGGATGAGAGTGTTCAATTGAACACCAAGATAGATTCATTGAAGGATGATCACGATCAATTTGTTTTTAAGGTAAAAAAATCAAGAAAGAGCAAGATAGGTTAGCTCAAGACAAGAAATATGAAAGCACAAAGATCAACAAGAAAAGATCCATTAGGTAGACAAGTGCCATGAGGTATGAATGATATTTTAATGTTCATTATTATACTTGTCATAGGTCTGGTCATGAGGTAAGAAACTATATAAGGAAGAGTAACTGGTCAGATAGAGGTATGGACAATGTAGTCTATTATAATTATCATGACATAGGAGATATTTCTATATTTTCCCCTAAAATACATGGGAAAAGACTAACCTAGCTATGGATACCTAAGATAGTCAAGCTTGAGCATAATGAACCTAAGAGACAAGATGCTATGTTTTTTATGTGATCTAGGAATTTGACTCAAGAGAGGATGGTTAGTATGGCGTTAGTTCCAAAATAAAAACAAAATGAATTAAACTCACTAATAACATAACATCTCTAGGCCTAGACACTAGGGAGAGTTTAGTTAACAAAGAAAATGACAAGCACAACTAAAAAACAAAGAATGAAAATTATAAGAAATCATTTCACCTACCTTGGATTCTCCATATGCCTTTGTAATGGCGGCTTGCTCAGCTTGTGATTTAAGAGGACATCTTCAATGGAGTATGGCTACCTTCATCTACTCTTGGCACTTTTGGCTTGTGGCTTGGCTTGGCTTGGAATCAATTTGGAATTATAACACTAGTTACATGAAGCTTTTGGAACCAATCCTGAATTATAACTTTTCACAAATTAAGCTTAGAAATGATCTTGTGACTCCTTTTATAGATTTTTGGATTTGGCTAGAATCAACATCAACCATCCATCTTAAGATTAAGATGTGTGGTTGAGGATTAATTCAATTTTTAGAATTAAGTTTATAATTATCCTTATCTTGACATTGGAAGAAGGGGCAATTAAGAGGCATGGAGGGCATCATGGAAGGCATTGATGAGGCATGGAGGGTATGAATCCTTATATTTGTGCATTTATGGCCTAGGGATGTCTTCCCAAGAAATGAGGTCACTTGATGATGTAAATATTCAATATTAATTTCCAAAAAAACATTATTCAATAAGTTTGCATTAACTTTTGGATTAGGCCTTACTTTAGGTTAATTAGCTCTTAAACATGATTAAGCACTTTGTGCACAATTTACTCAGATTGATCAGAATGCCTTGTTATTTGTATTAAATTTGACTGGATTGGAATTAGAAGTCACTGTCAGATATGTATTCCCATTTAGGATGTTTCCAACAATAAATAAAAGAGGCATGAGTCTTGTGCAAAAGATTTGATAGGAAAGAGTAGTCTAGAGCAAGTAGGTGCAAATTTGACATTTTGACTCAAAATGATCTGATCAAAGTTAGCTAGCCCATAAATTGCATTTCCCCATTTAGGGATACCCTAGCTAAAATTAGTACTTGAATATGTTAGTTTCAAATCATTTTGTGTGTTTTAGGCCAAATTGTGCATTTTAGATGGAAACTAGTTAAAAGCTTGGTTGGAGGTTATCAGTGGCAAATTTTAGGTGTCTATAGTTTAACCCTATTTGTGAAGGAATTGTAAGCTACAAGCACAATAATGTCTTCTCAAAGAATTAGAAATGGACTGTATGCCAAAAATAAGATGATGATTGAAGAAGAAAGCTCCAAATGGTTTTTGGGAAGCCTACGATGATATCCCCTCGAGGGAGTAGCTGTCACATTTGTTGATGGATGGTCCCTCAAAAAGAAACAAGAAGAAAAGTGGAATTAACCCATGGGTGAGATTAATTCAAATGAGAAAATGCTTGCATGCATTGATGTAAAAGGGATGCTAATTTACCCAAAAGTGGTTATAATCAGGAATAAAAGTCAAAATAATGATTTTCTCACAGGTGGTTATAATCATTAAGAGACCTAGATTGGCTAAAGATGATTGTGCCCCAATTAGGGTTGATTAGCAAGCATAACTAAAGGATATAACCTATAATATAGATTAAAGATGAGCTGGTGAAAAGTGATGAAATAGATAAATAGAAGAATGAGATTAATTAATGTGAATGATTCAGTTATAACTATTAATGAGGAGATGCTCATCCTGATTAACAATGATACAACTAGAATGGTCATTGAATTAATGTGATCAAGGGTGTGATAGAAGGATTTACCAAGGTACCAAGGAGAAACTTCTATGGCTCCATTGATTATATACCTTTGTGAAGTTGATTTTTGCTGTAGCATGTGATGGTAGGCTTCATGATAGAAAATCATGAAGACTTGGCCAAAATATGCATAAGGACTGACTCCTGATCCAATAAACACTAAAAAAAGAATAATGAACCAATCATAAAAACCATGATGATAATGTTAATGGATGAATATGGATGGACTCAAGAATAATGTGTGCAAGGAATCACCTAATGAACACATATAGATTGAGTCGAGGCAACAGTGTTGAAAGAAAACAAACATGTAAGGGAAAAAACCAATAAACAAACAAACAACTTGAAATAAATAGACAAACAAAAAGCCTGAAAAAAAGCAAAACAAAGCATCCTAACAATGACAATGCCCCAATAAGGTGGATCAAGGATAACTGACTAATCTTAGACAAGACAAATATTTTTAAATTTTGAAATATTATGAATGTTTTTGGTATTTTGAGGTATCTTAACTCATTAGAGAATGACAAGATACCTGCTCACAAAATGATGAGAGTGTTTGGCTTGGGTTGCTAGCAAAATGATGAGAGTGTATGGAAAAGGAGACTGAGGTGAACTCAACATGAATTGAGTAAAACCCACATAGTCCAAAAATGACCTCAAGTCATAGTAATTCCATCCACACAAAAGGTGGGGAAAAACCAACTAGGTCTCAACAATTTCTCAAATTTGGCAAATGGCTAGTGAAATTAAAATAGTGATGGCATGATAAACAAGTGTTGCCCCTAGTTTTCCCATAGGTGATTATAACTAATATACAATTGCATATGTAAATGATACTAATTTACCCATAGGTGGTTATAATTAGTAGTAAGACTAATGACACATTGATTTACCCATAGGCAGTTATAATCAAGCTCACATAAACAAATATGGATATAGGATGAAAGATATATTGCCACATCAACTATCACACTACATTCATAGACTATCATTATAAACATAGATTTGATTAATTATTGAAACTTGATTGGAATCCCCCCACAAAAGGTGTGAGAAGAACCAAAGTAACCAAGATCAAAATAGGATTGGATAGGATGACTACAAATAAGCTTTGGTATAGATAGGAGTGGAATGATAGGATGACATGGCATTGTTAAGGATAATGATGGTTTGATAATTAGGTTAAAATGGTATGAGGGTTGCCCCAAAGTGATGGGGTAAATGGCTAGGATCTATAATGGCAAATGGATATGTAACAACAACAATGTCATGACAATGAAATGGTGTGGTACATGTTTTTGGTCTGGGTATGGTTTTTGATTCTATTGTTCCTATTGAGATGGAGATGCATGTCCTTCTCAAGAAATGACACAAAAAAATACTTAATCATGTTAATTTCTAACCCACACCATGTCAAAATTACTACTCTATCAAAAATGGCCTATAGATTTAGTTTTTAAGAATGATTTTATGATCTTTGTTGGTCATTGATTCTGATTCCTTCAAACATCAAGACAAGGTATCCTTGTAGCCTTTGCAAAGGAAAGTATAGCCATGGATGGTAAGTTTGACTATAAAATAGAATGGCAGATGATAATGGAATGTGGAATGGTGGGGAAATAATTGAAGATTGAGGCTTTCAATCACACATAATGTTGATGATATCAAATGTAACATAATTTTGGTTGTGGCAGGGCCAAAGACTTGTTCTCTCAGTAAGACCACTAGCTTTTTTTATTTTTTTGATCTTGAGAGTGGGTACCATCTAATTAGATTGTAGATTGGAAGCTATTTTGATTTGATCTTTGATTTGATCTTTGATTTTGTCTTTATTAAATAATGAATAGCTTTTGTGCTCAGCTATTGGTGCCTCAATGAGGTTTTCACCAATGAAGTTGTCTTAATTTTCTCGTAGTGCCTTTGAGAAGGTTTTACTAATGAAAATTGGCTTTTGACTTTGATTTTCTTCTAGTGCTTTCAAAAAGGTGTCACTAGGAGATGTTGAGTTCTGACTTGGATTGTCCCCTAGCACCTTTGAAACGGTCCTACTAGGAGAGTGTTCTTTTAATACATGAATGTTGTCTAAACCTCTTTGTTCTTCTTTAACTGCTATATCACCATGGATGTAGTTAAACAAAGTATGATTCTATCAATCCAAATCAACATTTGTTGGAGATGGAATGTTAATAATATGGCTATCTTGGTTGATGGTAACAGTGTGTAGAATGGCAATGGAATGTGGAGGGGCTACACAATCCTTGTAGAAGATACTAGGAGAACTTATGTCAAAGTTGAAGTACTCATCCTCAAAAACTATAGAAGGATCACAAATGTATTTAAATTGATCTGAAAGACATGTGTAACCAATGTTATAACAACCATGAATATATTCTTTGTCTAAATCTGATTTTAACTTAAGGGACTCTAAATCCAATGTTGAGACTAATGTTGATTCTAATTCTAATGCTAAATCCAATGTTAGTTCAAGAATAACACCTGACTCTAATTCTAATTTTTCACCCGATGTGTACTTTATTATAATGATGTCTTATTGAATGCTTGGTATTGGACAAGTAACAACCTGTAACGACATGATGGGCTCCACAAAGACTGGTTTATCAAAGTGAGACTCCTATAAGATGGGAAAAAGGTCAAGAGATAACTCCTTAGAGACTAGATTGTCAATAGGATATTTTTGAAAAATAGGCACATGGTTGAGGTAATGATTTTCCCAAATGTGGTTATAATCACTAAGAAGTGACTTAGTAAAGATTGGCTCATCAAAGTGAGACTCCTTGACAACTGGTATAAGATCAAAAGGCAATTTATCACATGTTGGCTTATCACAATTGATTTATTCAATATAAACATCTTGGATTGGTTGGTTATCTTGGCCTTGGTTTCCAATGAGTTGGAAAATATGAGTTCTAAACATAGCTTGGTCTTCAAAGGATTGGATTGATTGAGGTTTGGTTGGGATTGGTATTAGAGGAATAATAGCCTATGGTTAGATAATGGTAGGTCATTAGGAAGCATAATTGCTTCCATGAGCCAAAGGACAAAGTCTTGAGATGGTAATGATAAGGGGTGTGGAGCTTGATTGCTCACATAAGCCAAATAACTAGGTCTTGGAATGATGAAGGGGTGTTGTGGAGCTTGGTGTCTTCAACTATCTCATTTTACACTATGGTATCCCCTTTGACATTATATCCAATAATGGAGGATCATTCCAGAACAAGAATGTAGACCAATGATGTATCAAATATAACATCACACAATATTTTTCTTTAACATATTACCATCAAGGTAATGGCCAAGTTGAGGCATTAAGCAAAACCATTATCAATATTCTCAAAAAGATTGTCAATGATGCCAGTTGTGATTTTCACTTGCAGATATTCCCTACCCTTTGAGCATACTATACCAATCATCATACCCCCATAGGAGCCAATCCATACTCAATTATTTATGGTACTAAAGCCATCCTTCCATTGAGGTTAAATTGCCTTCATTGTGCATCTCTTTCAAGCATGTCTTGTTTTATTATGATTATCGAGTAGCTCACATGTAAGAGCTAGACCTACTTGATGAGAAATGCACAAATATGCTCAATAATCTTCAATCATATCAGAAGTAACTCAAATTCCACTATAATCGGTATGTTAAGTATAGAACATTTGAACTTGGTGATCTTGTTATTAAATAAAACCAAAAGAATACCATGACTGAGAAGAAGCATAAATGGAAATTCAAACCAAACTAGATAGGGCCTTTCATCATTACTACAGATTATGGATCAGGAGCATATAGGCTTGCCACACTAGATAGAGATGAACTTCCTGAGATGATGAATATTATTCATCTCAAGTGGTAATATGCTTAAACACTAAGGTGTATTGTCTATAAGGAGCATTTTAGTTATGCCATTTTATTACTATTCTTCTTTGTATAAATACCATCCTTATTTGTCCTCTTCACCATATCCACTTTTTGCTTTTGACCTATTGGCACAATATGTTCTAAAGCCTAGCCCATTTGACCTTGGTTTTTGCCATTCATTAAGCATTTTTAGCATCAAAATATTTGATCAATTTCATTAGTTGGTTTAAGTACTTTGGATAGACATCGTATTTTGAAATAGTATGGTATAAGTTTTAATAGTTGAATCCTTTATTTGTTATTCCTTTTTCACCACTAGTCTTGCTATTAATTATAACCACCTTTGGGAAAATTAGTACTATTGATCTATGTTGTTGTGTATTTGTTATAAACACCTATGGGAAAACTAGTGGTAACATTAAGGCTTGATGTACCAACTTGCCACTTCTTATGTCGTACTATGCTTTTTCACCAATTGTGCATATTTTGTTTGAATTGACTACTACACTAATCAAATTCTTCAGCTATAAGGTTGGAACTATAGTGACTTGAGGTCCTACTCTAGAACTATGTAGGTAGTGATCGATAATTATTGAGGTTAGTTAAGTCACCCTTTTCCCCACTCTTGCCATTTTGTGAGAAACCTAAGTTTAAATGTTCTTGCCATTTTGTGAGCAAACTTAGTTTAAACACTCTCATCATTTTGTGAGCTTGAACCATTTAGTTTCTCATCATTCTCAATTGAGTTGAGATACTCCAAACCAATTCCAAAAATATTTGAAAAATCATTATAAAAGAACAAAAACATTGACCACTTCTTTACCTTAAGGATTCTAGGAATCCTTACTAAATTACAAGAAAATCACTTATCATTTAGCTTCCTCATCCTTTCTCTCTCATGCACTTGCCATTTTGAAAGACCATTCATATTATTCTATCACATTCATTCCATTTATTTTCCTCAGTTATCACATTCTTCCCATTCCTTGGGAGAACTAAATTTGGCTTGAAGTTTTTTATTGGATATTACATCCATGGAACTATATAGGTAACATATACTTGCTTAGTACATATGGAGACAACTCGACCACTCCCTTTCATTTTATTTCCCCCATTTTGTTCATTTGTTAAAGTTGTTGTCTATTTTCTAGGGGTACTGTTCATATGGTTTCTTTTAAGTGTTTCTTTCTTTGTTTCTTTATTGTTTTGTTTGTGTGTCTATTTGTTTGCTTTCAACACTGTTGCCTTGATTTAGTTTATGTGTGTTCATTGGATGATTCCTTGCCCACAATTATACTTGAATCTATCCATATTCACATATTTACATTATCATCATGGTTTCTATCATTGGCACATTATTTTCTATTGAGTACTAGATTATGGGAGTCAATCCTTATGAATATTTCAACCAAGTCCTCATGATGTTATACCATAATGCCTACTAACATGTGCTACAACAAACCTCAACTTCAAGAAGTCTATTCAACAATGGCAACATCTCTTTGGCACTGACATCCTGATTCTATCCCAATCATATCCCAAACAAAGTAATTAACCATGATATAATTTTAACCTTTATTAGTTCAAATGAGCATCTCCCTACTAGTAGAATGTTCTAATTCATCATTACCCTTTGTGTTAAGTTGTCATCATCCTTGGCCAATTTTATCATGTTTTCCATAATTGGGGTCCAATGATTATAACTACCTATGGGAGAATCATTACACACCATTCCACCTACATTTCTCAATGATTATAATTGCCTTTGGGAAAATTATTGTATTGTCACCACTTCCCTTTTTATACCCATTTAGTGGCATGTTATTTTATTATTTTTCTATCCTAACTAGGGTAGGTCCATCTTCTCAATGATTATAATTGCCTTTGGGTAAATCATTGTGTTATCCTACAATGTTACCACTATCAGGGTTTAATGTTTATAACCATCTTTGGGAAAATCATTGTACACTATCCCACTTGCATTCTCAATGACTTTTATGACTTTTTAAATATCATTGTGTTTTCACCCCATCATCTTTCGTTTCTTTGGTCACCTTATTTTGCTTCTTTCTTTTTCAGGGAATGTTTACTAACCTACTTGTGCAAACTATTCCCAAAATGCATAATGTGGCCTAAAAACACTAAAACACACTAAATGATGTGAAAATGACATATTCAATTGCTGATTTTGGCTAGGGTATCCCTAAATAGGGTATTGCAATTTATGGGTTAGCTAACTTTGATCAAATCATTTCGAGTCAAAATGCTAATTTTGCACCTGGGTGCTCTAGATTACTTTTTACTATCAAATATATTGTATAAGATACATGCCTTTATTATTTGGTATTGGTAACATCCTAAATGGGAATATGGTTCCAATGCATCTGACATTGAATTCAAATTCTAATCTGGTCAAATTTTGGACCAATAACAAGGCATTCTGATTAATTTGAGTAATTTGTGCACAAAGTGCTTAATCATGCTTAAGAGATAATTAATCAAAATCGAGGCATAATTAATAATTCCATGGAAAATTTTTGAATACTTATTTTTGGAAATGAATATTGAAAATATGCATCATCAGCTGACCTCATTTCTTAGGACATCTCTAGGCCATAAATGCCACAAATATCAAGATTCATGCCCTCCATGCCTCTTAATTTCTATTTATTCCAATTTCATGATGATAATAATTGTAAACTTAATTCAAAAAATTTAATTAATCCTTAACCACACATCTCAATCTCAGGATGGATAGTTTAGGTTGATTCTAGACATTTGCAAAAATATATAAATAAGAGGCCTTATCACATGAATTTTAAGGCATGATTATGCAATTTTATAATGAAAAATTGATTAAAATTTTTCAAGAAATTAGTGTTACCATGAAAAATTGATTCCAATCCAAGCCAAGCCACAAGCCAATGGTTCTAAGGAGAGACGGAGGTAGCCAAACTTCCATTGCCAAGGACTTCATGAGCACAAATTGAGAAAACCACTAAAAAAAGCATTTTAGAGCATCTGAGGAAGGTAAAATAGGATTTAGTTTACATTTTAGTTTTGTGTTTTATTCATTTTTGTTAGGGAATCCAAGAACAAACACACCTATTCTGATCCCACTTGTTAAGATATTGCTCCTTAGAAAGAGCACAATATGATTACCAAATACAAGCAATTAAACATGTGGAAATTATACCAGAAGTACAAGTAACTAGAATTCACAAATAACACAGAATATGAGAGACAATATACAATATTGTATTAACACTTGTATAGAAAAGAATACAATAAAGAGACGCCACTCTCTTCCACCTTATAGAGGCTTGCCACACCTCAAGTGTACAATGATTCTTCTTCAAAAGTTCACTCTCCTACCAAAAATGGTCCCAACACACAACTCACACACAGAATTGGTGTTCACCTCTCCAACCAGTTAGTAATAACCCTACCAGTACACCAAGCACTTTAAAGTACTTCAAGTAGATCTCCCATGAACTTGCAACCTGCAATTCAATAGACCATACTTACACATGTAGGTCTCCTATGAGCTTACAACAACCTGCAACTCAATGATCTTATAATGGAAGGATCTTCCTTGCCTTCCTTTTCAGCTCATCATTACAATACATGCCAATGGGTCTATAAATAGATCCCAGACTTAAACAATAACTTAGACTCTTAGTTTACTATAATTATCCATGCAGCTCAAGACCCAAAATAACCTTTACATGCAAAAACTCAGTTCAAAAAACTAACTATTCGTGCAACGAATAGTTTTGGAACACACAGGCGACCGATGTCAATCCCTATCTAACTGGTGCTGACTGACATCGACCAACACCCTGTCGATGCCAGTTTCTTTCTGCATTGATCATGACTGACGTCGGTCATACTACCAATGCTCATACTTTTGAAACTTCAGCATCCTCCTCTTATCTGCATAGTTGAAGTTTTTAGCTCCACAACCTAACAATCTCCCACTTGGAGATAAACATCTACAACTGTACCTGTACCTATACTTTGTCTAGTTTGTTTCCTTAGCTCTATATCCTTCTTCAAGATCACTCTTGAAGACCAACCACCACACACCCTGTGGTGCAACTCATGTCATCCAAATCACCTGCCACATCCACATCTACAAACCATGTAGAAAATAACTTGAACCTGCATAGCATGTGCACCTGCTGCTGGTCCCTCTAAGAATCCACTGAACTACCCTCTAATGTTTCTCTCCTGAATTGGCTCCAAACTTGTGACAACTCCCACTGCTTGGGAAAACTTAGGTCTAGTACATATCATGTACTTAACCTCATTATGTGAATCAAGACACTGTTCTATGAACTATCCAACCATCAGCGTGCTAATCGGTCTCACACAATCATCTTGAAACAAAGTCAACATGTGACCTTCCATGTCCCTAGAACACACTCATGCCAAAGAATCTTGTTGCTCCCAGATTCCTCATGACATACTTCTAAACTAGCTTTACCTTTAGTTCAACAACTCCTTATGTATGTAACCCTGCAACAAGCACATCATATAGTAATAGGATAATGTAGCTAATATTATCCAACCTGGTAAAGAGAAACACAATGATCAAATCTCCATTGCCCTGCAACTTATACAAGACCATATACCCTAGCCTTCTATCTCACGAATCCATTTCTACTCTTCTTCATCTTGAACATCCATTCATCTCTCAGTTCTTTCTTTTAGCTGGCAACTCCACCCAAAACTCCCATTTGGTTCTCCTCCAAGGAATCAAATCCTTCATCCATGCCAAGCTCCCACTGTTTCTTGGATCTACCTGCTCTGCTTCTTTAACAACTTCCTAGTTCTTTACCATAAGTGAGCAACAGGTAGTGTAAAGAAGGGAAATGATGAATTTGAGGCTTACTTACCCTTTAAGTCCTCCATATGGGCACTTGAGACTCCTTGACAGCTTGCTGTCCACCCAAAATTCATCTCAGTGACTGATGCCGGTCACATCTCAGTCTGCACCCGACCGATGTCGGTTCCCTGCGACTACCTCATCACCGACGTCGGTTCCCCCTTGCCGATGTTGGTGTTTATCTACCCTAAGTCACTGATGTCAAGCTACACATAGTTGACATTGGTCCCTGTCTGGATGTTGACGTCGATTTTCTAGTTGACATCGATTTTCTAGCTGACGTCAGTCTCTGTGTTTTTCTAGTGAGAACTGACTTTTTCCTGCGAGCTCCTTTTAGATCAAACCCTTGTCTAAATCAACCTTGCTCTGCTCAAAATTCTTATACCCCTTGTGCTAAACTCTATCCATCACCTTCTCCTTGAAAACTAAGGCTTTCCTGTTCTTGTCACTAACATCGAATTCCTCAAGAAATGTCACCTTCTTCTTCTGCATACAAAAATCTCGATCTATGCTCTTCAAATCTGAAAGCATACCTGTTGACTCAAGAACATGCATCTCCTTCTTATTCATGTGACCAAGCCTATTAAGCCACATCTTCAAATCTACAGCTGAAGTAGATAACCCAGAAAGAGAATCAGCAATACAAGTAGATAGATAAAGCGTACCTACTTTCTTACCTCTTACTACAACAAGTGCACTTTTGGTAACCTTCCAAGAGTCCACTATGAGAGTTACTGTGCAACCCTCATCACCCAAACTTCTTATAGAAATCAAATTTCACTCTAGAATTGGGACATTCATGACCTCCTTTAACACCCATGTGTTACCTGTCTGCAATTTCAGCTTCACTTTCCCTTTGCCAACCATCTGACAAGGCTTACCATCCCCTACACAAATTTCTCCAAAGTCTCCCTGGACATACTCATGAAAAAATTCCCTATTTGGGGATGCATGAAAAGAGGCACCAAAATCTAAAATCCAAGATTCTACTTTATCCAAAGAACATACCAGAGCATCTTGTGCAACATAATCCACAACATCTGCTTCTTCTTCATGTCCTTCATGCTGATCTTCAACCGACCTACAATCTCTCTTTATGTGCCCTTGCTTTCCACATTTCCAACAAGTTATTCTACCATACCTGGACTTGGATCTCCTACCATTAAACTTCTCCATTCGTAGCTTACTATCTTCTGCCATTGCTCTACTCCCACTCAAACAGAAACCCCTGTGAGTAACTTGTAATCAATACACACTAACCAGATCTAATCCAACCTGTTAGTATCCCAACCTAAAAGCTCTGATACCAATTGTCGGGGAATCCAAGAACAAACACACCTGTTCTGATCCCACTTATTAGGATCTTGCTCTTCAGAAAGAGCATAATATAATTACCAAATACAAGCAATTAAACATGCAGAAATTATACCAGTAGTACAAGTAACTAGAATTCACAAATAGCATAGAATATGAGAGACAATATACAATCTTGTATTAACACTTATACAGAAAAGAATACAATAAAGAGATGCCACTCTCTTCCACCTTACAGAGGCTTGCCACACCTCAAGTGTACAGTAATTCTTCTTTAAAAGTTCACTCTCCTACCAAAAATGGTCCCAACATACAATTCACACACAGAATTGGTGTTCACCTCTCCAACCAGTCAGTAATAACCCTGCTAGTACACTAAGCACTCTAAAGTACTTCAAGTAGATCTCCCATGAACCTGCAACCTATAATTCAACAGACCATACTTACACATGTAGATCTCTTATGAGCTTGCAACAACCTGCAACTCAATGATCTTGCAATGGAAGGATCTTCCTTGCCTTCCTTTTCAGCTCATCATTACAATACATGCCAATGGGTCTATAAATAGATCCCAGACTTAAACAATAACTTAGACTCTTAGTTTACTATAATTATCCATGTAGCTCAAGACTTGAAATAGCCTTTACATGCAAACACTCAGTTTAACAAACTAACTATTCGTGCAACGAACAGTTGTGGAACACACAAGTGACTGACATCGGTCCCTGTCTAATTGGTGTTGACCAACGTCGGTCGACTCCCTGTCGACACTGATTGCCTTCTACATTGATCATGATCGACGTTGGTCATACTATCGATGCCGGTCATACTGCCGATGCCAATACTTCTAGAACTTTAGCATCCTCCTCTTCGTCTGCATAGTTGAAGCTTTTAGCTTCACAACCTAACAATTTTTTTAAACTAAGCTCTTCGTAGTGTCTAGGCCTAGAGATGTTATGCTAATTAGTATGTTTCACTTTGTTTTTATTTTGAAACTAATACCATACTAACCATCCTCTCTTGAGTAAAATTATTAGAACACAAATTTATTGGTGGTGTAAAATTAAATTTTTAATAAGAGTTCAAATCTCATCTAAATAAGTGAGTTATAAGTTTTGAATGTATGTATAATTAAAGATATTGAGCTCTAAAGCTGACTATGTGTTTGACATGTTCTACAAGTGACCTGAGAAAGATAATTGAATTGTTTTTTATAGCATTTTGATGTTTCAAGATGAAATAAATATTTTAGAGTGTTTTAAACTCCATAAATAATATATTTATGGATTTTATATGTTTTACCAATCCATCTTCAGTGTGAATAATTGCTAATAAGTTGACTATGTTTGTTGAATACACAGGTAGATTGAGTGACCATGTTGTAAGAGTGATTTGGAAGAGTTATGGGTAAAATTGAAGAAGGAAATGAGTGTGGAGATGTTATATAAGTCTCTAAGGATCATTAAAAAGTATTGGATGTCATGATATTCCCCTGATTAGATATGGAGAGTCAAAATAGTATAACCAATTTAAGTGGTAACCAATTTAAGTGGTAACCAATTTAAGTGGTAATTTTGAGAGAGTTATTTTTAGTGATTAGAGTGTTAGCATATTATTGTATTTACCTTAGGTTATTTACTAAGGTAATTTATGTTGGTTAGTTGCCTTAACCACTTTGGTTAAGAGGTTAGTTGTTTGTTTGGTCTTTGCTATTTCATGCAAGCCGACGTAGGTTAGTTTTCTTATACCCATCTCATGCTTCACGAGTATCTCATTTGTTTGCCTATTTAATAGGCCTTCATGCTTGGTTGAACATGTTGAATAAGTGCTCTGCTATTCTCAATCTCATTTTCTCTCTGTGCTTTGTTTAATCTAATATGCTATTAGAGCCTATGGTTTGTAGAACCTGAGTGGAGGTTTGTGGAAGCCAGAGAGAGGTCGGTGTCTTGCCAGGGAGGAGCTTCAAGCACCCAGTGGAGAGCCGAGGAGAGAGAAAACATCACAAAATTTAGAAAACTCAATGAGAAGGTCTGAAAATTACTAAGAAGCATCAGAAGGCTAAATAAGACCAAAATGAAGTGAAAACATGCTATTTTAGAGGCTCAAAAGCCTATGTTGAATTTATCTATGCAAGGGCACCGTATGGATTCAGCAAAATTAGAAAAAATCATTTCTTCATCTTTTTCAGCAAAACAAAAGCCCAAATCGTGAGTTAAATCAAAACTGAGACATTAGTGAAAACGGTTTGCAATTTGGTTGAGAAACGGGCTCAGAATCTTCACTTGAAGTTTCAGAGGTAGGCCAATTTTCTTATTGGCTGAATTTTTTTTATAAAATTTTTAGACTAAAGTTTTAATATTTCAATTATTTTTATTTTTTTAATTGAAATAAATCAACACTTTAGCCAATAAAGGTTATTAGGGACCTACCACTAACTAATAATCACGAAAGTGTGTGGGAAGCTAAAAATTTCACCATTTTCTGGGTTTTTTATCTGGATGTCAATGGAAAAAGATTTTTTTAAATCAGAATTGTAGTTTTCTCGATTTAATTGTTTCAGTGGTAGAATTTTTTTTGTGATCTTGCAAATGGTATTGAGTTTGTTGCTGAAAATGGATAGGGTTGTTCAGTGTCAATATAGAATCAGTGTGTAGAAGGAATTCAAAAAAAGCCATTATAGTTTTTTTGATTTGATCATTTTCATGAAAAACTAGGTAAAATGGCTAGTATTCAACACCTGTTACTACCAGATTCTCAGAAATTAACTGGCAAGAACTTTAGTTTATGGAGTCATAAGGTTTTGAAAATATGGGAATATCTAAATATTGATCAAATAGTGCTCGATAAAGAGCAAAGGCCTGCCACTGCTACCAATGACTATGATAAACATCATCGTGAGGCTCTCATGTTGTTAAAATTGTTAGTAGTAGATAATCTAATCTCAGAGGTCAGAAATGTGACTATAGCATCATATTTATGGAAAACTTTATCTTCAAAATATTAGGCTTCTGAAGCCGATAGAGTGTTGTATTTGAAGAATTTATTGTTTTCCACTAAGATGCAGGAAGGTGGCTCCATTTCTAAGTTTTTATTATAGATCAAGGACATGAGTGACCAGTTGAAAGTAGTGTAGAAACTTGTTGATGAGAAAGATTTGATTGCTCTTGTTATGAAAAATATTCCACCATCATTTGAGTCATTTATGGAGTCCTTGCACATGATTTTTGAGATGCAAACTTTGGATTTTGAAACATTGTCTACATTGCTATTGCAAAAGGAGAGACAACAAGAGCAGGTAGTGTTGTCTATATCCCCTTCCACATAGAGTGCATTCTTTATCAAGAAAAAGGGTAAGCAGTCTGGTAAAAATAGATATCCATCAGAATCTTCACAAGTAAGTGGTAATAAGAGATCTAAATGGAAATGTTTTTACTGTAAGGAACCTGGTCACCTTAAGAAAGATTGTAGGAAAAGACAATAGGATATGGCTAACCCCAGAAAGAAAGCTCATCATGCGAATGTAGCTGAAGGTGAAGGCGAGGAATCACCAAATTTTGCTTTCATGGATTCCAGTAGTAATTTTGTGGTGGATCGAGCTTGGTACTTTGATTCAGGGGCATCTCGCCATTATACATGCCATAAGGACTGGTATGTGGATTTTGTTGAAGATAACAGTAGTAATGAATATGTATCTTTGGGAGATGGTACAACATATTTTGTGAAAGGATTTGGTAATGTTCATATAAGTTTTGATGGTATAGTAAATTATACATTCAAGAATGTTAGGTATGTACCAGATATGAACAAAAATCTTCTTTCAATCAGTGAGATCACCTCAAAATCTGATTTTGTTGTAAAATTTCAAGAACAACAATGTTTAGTCACCACTAAAGATAACAAGATTATTGCTATTGGGATCAGTGAGAAAGGCTTGTATAAGCTTGAAAATCCAATCAAAGCAAAGGAAAGTGCACTTGCAGTGGTTGATAGCACAAGTTCACTATGGCATGAAAGGTATGGGCATTTGAATTTTTAGTATTTGACTACATTGATTAAGACTAAGATGGTTAAGGGGATTCCTTTTATTCAGCATAGTCATCATGTATGTACTGGATGTCAGTTGGGGAAGCAAGTTAGACATTCATTTGATGTTGGTAAAGCTTCAAGAGCAAAGGGAGTATTGGATTTGGTACATGCAGATTTGCATGGTCTAATGTAGACACCTACCCCTTCTGGTGCCCGTTATTTCCTATTACTAGTTGATGATTTCTCTAAGAAAAAGTGGGTATACTTTCTAGTGAAGAAATCTATTTTTTTTTTAACTTTCTTACTTGGAAAGCTATGGTTGAAAAATAGGCAAGGCGGCCAGTGAAATCTCTTAGAACGGATAATGGGGGTGAGTTCATCTCAAAATAGTTCAAGGAGTTTTTTGCCACTGAAGGCATACACAGACAATACACTACACCTTACACTCCGCAGCAAAATCGAGTTGTGGAAAGGCATAATAGGATGGTGATGGACATGGCTCACTGTATGGTCCAAAGCAAAAATGTCCCATACAGGTATTGGGCAAAAGTAGTGAATACAACATTATACATCCTCAATAGAAGTCCTATAAAAGCTTTGGAGAATTTGACTCTAGAGGAGGCTTGGTCAGGTTGAACTCTAGATGTAAGTGATTTCACAATTTTTGGTTGTGTAGCTTTTGCAGTTATTCCTAGTCAAAAGAGAAGAAATTTGAATGCAAAAAGCAAAGCATACATGTTTGTTGGATACAGTGATTAGTCAAAAGCCTACAGATTACTTGATATTTCTACTAACAAAGTTGTGGTAAATAAAGATTTCATAGTAAATGAACAAATGCCATACTTCATAGCAACTGGTCAAGTTTCAGATATTGAGTCATTGTTATCTAATGATTCAATTATTAGTTATAATGTGAAAAGTGAGCAGGATTCTTGTTCATTAGTGGAATCACATTTCATGGAGGGAATTGATACAGGTCATTGTGCGATTCTAGTAAAACAACCAAAGAAGCCAAAGTGGTATACTTCCACAATTGAAGCACTAAAAGAAGGAGACTTGCCACAAGGTGTGGAAGGTAGAAGATTGAGATCAGGAAAGCAGTTTGGTAATAGAGGTGAGCATGTCAATCTTGCTCTAACAACTACTATTTCACAAGTATTTGAGCTTACTTCTTTTTTAGAGGCCAAAGGGAAGTCTGAGTGGGAATCAACTATGCAATTGGAAAATGATTCTTTGATGAAAAATAAGACTTGGAAGTTGATGGAACTACCACCAGGAAAGAAATCCATTGGTTGTAAGTGGATTTATAAGGTAAAATACAAAGCATATGGTTCCTTGGACAAACACAAAGCTAGACTATTTGCAAAAGATTATGCACAAGAGGAAGGGGTTGATTATGAGGAGCCTTTTGCTTAAACCACCAAGATGGTAACTTTTTGTTTGATTATTTCTATTGCTGCTCAGTTTGGATGGCAGGTGCACCAAATGGATGTAAAGAGTGCTTTCTTGAATGGAGATCTAGAGGAGGAAGTCTACATGGTTCAGCCATAGGGTTTTCAAGTTCTTGGTAAGGAACATCTTGTTTGTAGGTTGATAAAATCCTTGTATGGATATAAGTAGGCTCCTTGAGCATGGTATACAAAAATAGACTCATATCTTAGGGAGTCAGGTTTCAAAAGGTGTAACTCGAAACCAACTCTCTATGTAAAGGTGTCTGGTGATGATATCTTGATTCTAATTATATATGTTGATGATATAGCCATCACTGGGAGTAGTACTAGTCTCATTCAACAAATGAAATCTGATGTTTGTTGTACTTTTGACATGACAGACTTAGGACTATTGAAATACTATTTAGGTGTTGAGTTTTGGCAAAGTGGTAATATTGTATTCGTGTCACAGAATAAGTATGCCAGTTCATTACTATAAAGGTTTAGAATGATGGATTGTAGTCCAACTCACACACCTATGAAAGCAGGAGCTAAAATTTCAACAGACATTAATTAACCTCCGATCAATGAAACAATGTATTAGTAGCTAGTGGGTAGTCTCATTTACCTCACTACCACTAGATCGGATATTTGTTTTGCAGTGAGTTTTCTATCTCACTTCATGTCTAAACCATAGGAAGTCCATTGGTTAGCTGCAAAAAGAGTATTAAGATATGTCAAAGGTAATCTTTACTTTGGCATACTATATAAGAAGTATGTAGATTTTGAACTTTCAGGATATTCTGATTTTGATTGGGCAGGTTTAGTTGATTCAAGAAAATCTAGAAGGTATGTTTTCACTTTTGGTTTATGATTTTTCTCATGGCAGAGCAAACTACAAACTACAGTGGCATTATCTTCAATAGAAGCATAGTATAAAGCTATGGTCAGTGCAGGTTGTGAAACCATGTGGATAAAGAAAGTTTTGGAGGATCTTCAGTTTGAGTCATCAAAGCCTACTCCAATTTTTTGTGACAACCAAAGTGTTTTGAAGATGATGAAGAATTTAGTATTTCATGCCAGGACCAAACACATTTAGGTTCACCATCATTACATCTGATAGTTGGTTACAAATGAAGACATCAGTCTCTTCTACTGCCCCACTGCAGAGCAGCCAGCTGATATAATGACCAAACCACTTGGTACAAACAAGTTCATAAAATTCAGAGATAGACTTGGTCTTGTTTCTAGTTTAGTCATTAAAGGAGGGTGTTAGCATATTATTGTATTTACCTTAGGTTATTTACTAAGGTAATTTATGTTGGTTAGTTGCCTTAACCACTTTGGTTAAGAGGTTAGTTGTTTGTTCGATCTTTGCTATTTCATGCAAGCTGACGTAGGTTAGTTTTCTTATACCCATCTCATGCTTCATGAGTATTTCATTTGTTTGGCTATTTAATAGGCCTTCATGCTTGGTTGAACATGTTGAATAAGTGCTATGTTATTCTCAATCTCATTTTCTCTCTGTGTTTTGTTTAATCTAATATAGAGCTTGTGTTGGAGTGTCTAAAGTACATGAAGGTATTTTAGAGGCCTTAAAGGGTTAATACATGTTATATAATCATATATTTATGTGATAAAATTTAGTGTTTACTTTAAAATTTTGAGACTATGTTTTCTGTGTATGAAGACCTAAAGAGCAAGAAGACCGAATTGGTAGGTTCCAATATTGAGTTGGTGTTCTAGATGGCATGAAACCATGCGGGAGTGAGTAAGGGTCTATTTGAGATAGGTTTTATGTGTTTAAATAAATGGTAAAGGGTGAAGGTGGTCCAAGTAATCTTACATGTAATGTGTGAGTATGAAGGCCTAAATATTTTAGGTCTCACCAAGACATAATGGTGGTTTGGAGATAATGAGGTAATGGTCAACCTAAAGAGTGTCAAGTTATTACATGTAATGTGTATGAAGACCTATTTAAAATTTATAACAAGTATGTTAAGTATCTTGGTTGACCAAGATGGGTTAGATGAGTGTATGGTATAAGTACAAGGTTTAGCTAGACAAATTGGGTGAATTATGTGTGTAGAGCCAAGCAAAGGAGATAAAATTTGAAAGAGAAGGTACAAGTAATTGAGGAACAAAAAAGAGTGAAGAGGATTAGTCATGCTTGTTTGATCAAGGTGATGAAGGTGTATACATATGTCATTGGACCTAATGAGCCTAGAAGAGGTAGATTGAGCGAGTAAGCCCTAGAGGCTGATTGAGTGAGTGTGCTTAGTGAATGGATTAAAGAGTAGAGTAGGTTAAAAATTGTGTGCATGACCTATATTTTATATTATTGATGTTGTGTTATATTTTTTTTAGGTTTTATAATTTTGAATGTGCTAAAAATTGAAGAGTGATCCAAAAGGGTGTTTTGGATGCATGACTTGAGTGTGTAAGTTTGTGAGAGTTTAAAGGGGAAAGAGTGAAAGTAAGAGAAGTCCTTCATTAGGTGTAGAAGACATCAGATAAAAAGTGGATCTTAGATAAAAATAGTTGGGTTGGTGATTGGTTTTCTAGGGGGTTGGTTATTCCTTATCTGATGGGTGTTCTTTGATCAATTAGTACTATTCTAAATGTTAAATATTGTCTTTATAAGACTATATTCCATCTTGTAGGGTTAGTGGGTTTTATCCCACAAGAGGGTTTCACACATATATATTGTGTTATGTGTTTGATCTTGATATATCTTCCTTGTTCATTGCAATGGTTAATTTTTATGCATCATGATCATATGTGCTAAATGTTTAAGAGTTGGGAATTGAATTGGATAATTTGGCATCACTGATTTACCCCCTATCTCAGTGATTTTACATCTAATAATTAGTATCAAAGTAGGACCTTATTTTATATTTTAACCACTTGAAGGTGATCTAAGGTATAATATGACTAAGTAATTGACGAAAGAGAATCAAGACTTTAAGGTTCAATTGGAGGTTAATTACGCATGTCTAAAGTCAAGTGAAATCAACTCAAAGCAATTTTTGATAAGTACAAAGGTAATATGAGAGAGTATGATCAATAAGAAGCTTGTAATAATATCATGGCCTCAAGATTAAAGGCTATTAAGGATGAGTGCATCAAGATCAATAAAGAGCTATAATCCTTGAAAGCAAGCTCAAGATCAAAAGATGATAAAGAGAATATCAAAATTCTTGAGGATCAATTAAGGGTTATAAAGATAAATCTAAGTTCAAAAGAGGAAGAATGTAGACATCTCAAGACTTAGTTAAAAGAGAAAAATGATAATTTGGGTTCAAAGTAAGGTGAACATGATTTAAAATCTAATCTTGATTCTATAAATATTATTGAAGAGAAAACATGTAGATTGAAGGATAACATGGTTGAAGAATCTAATATGGATAAGGAGACTATTCAAGTTCTTAAATTTAAATTAGAGGCTATAAGTTCAAGTAGGAGAATGGAAAAGAATGAGAGTGTTCAATTGAACACTAAGATAGATTCATTGAAGGATGAGCACGAGCAATTTTTTTTTAAGGTAAACAAGATCAAGAAAGAGCAAGCTAGGTTAGCTCAAGACAAGAAATATGAAAGCACAAAGATCAACAAGCAAAGATCCATCAGGTAGCCAAGTTCCATGAGGTATGAAACATATTTTAATGTTCATTATTATACTTGTCATAAGTTTGGTCATGAGCTAAGAAACTATAGAAGGAAGAGCAATAGGTCAGATAGAGGTATGGATAATGTAGTCTACTATAATTATCATGACATAGGACATATTGATATATTTTTCCCTAAAATACATGGGAAAAGACTAACCTAGGTATGGATACCTAAGATAGTCAAGCTTGAGCATAATGAACCTAAGAGACAAGATGCTATGTTTTTAATGTGATCTAGATATTTGACTCAAGAGGGGATGGTTAGTATGGTGTTAGTTGAAAAAATAAAACAAAACGAAATAAAATCACTAATAACATAACATATCTATGCCTAGACACTAGGGAGAGTTTAGTTAACAAAAGCAAATGACAAGCATAAATAAAAAATAAAGAATGAAAATAACAAGAATTCATTTCACCTTCCTTGGATGCTCCAAATGCCTTTGTAATGGTGGCCTACTCAGCTTGTGATTTAAGAGGTCTTCTTCAATGGAGTATGGATACCTTCATCTGCTCTTGGCACTTTTGGCTTGTGGCTTGGCTTGGCTTGGAATCAATTTGGTATTATAACACTAGTTATATGAAGCTTTTGGAACCAATCCTAAATTATAAATTTTCACAAATTAAGCTTATAAATGATCTTGTGACGCCTCCTATTTATATATTTTTGGATTTGGCTCGAATCAACCTCAACCATCCATCTTAAGATTAAGATTAGTGGTTGAGGATTAATTTAATATTTAGAATTAAGTTTATAATTATCCTCATCTTGGCATTAGAAGAAGGGGAAATTAAGAGGCATGGAGGGCATCATGGAAGGCATTGATGAGGCATGACGGGTATGAATCCTGATATTTGTGGCATTTATGTCCTCGGGATGTCTTCCCAAGAAATGAGGTCACTTGATGATGTAAATATTTAATATTGATTTCCAAAAAAAATTATTCAACAAGTTTCCATTATCTTCTTGATTAGACCTTAATTTGGGTTAATTAGCTCTTAAACATGATTAAGCACTTTGTGCACAATTTATTCAAATTATTCAGAATGCCTTGTTATTGGTATTAAATTTAACTGGATTAGAATTAGAAGTCACTGTTAGATACGTATTCCCATTTAGGATGTTGTCAACAATAATTAAAAAAGGCATGAGTCTTGTGCAAAAGATTTGATAGGAAAGAGTAGTCCAGAGAAAGTAGGTGCAAATTTGACATTTAGACTCAAAATGATCTGATCAAAGTTAGTTGGCACATAAATTGCATTGCCCCATTTAGGGATACCCTGACCAAATTTGGTACTTGAATATGTTAGTTTCAAATCATTTTGTGTGTTTTATTGTTTTTAGTCCAAATTGTTCATTTTAGATGGAAACTAGCTAAAAGCCTGGTTGGAGGTTATTAGTGGCCAATTTTAGGTGTCTATAGTTTACCCCTATTTTTGAAGGAATTGTAAGCTATAAGCACAATAATGTATTCTAAAATGATGAGAAATGGACTTTATTCCAAAAAGAAGATGATGATTGAAGAACAAAGCTCCAAATGGTTTTTGGGAAGCCTATGAAGATATCCCCTCAAGGGAGTAGCCATCACATTTATTGATGGATGGTCCCTAAAAAAGAAACAAGAAGAAAAGTAGAATTAAACCATGGGTGAGATTAATCCAAATGAGAAAATACTTTCATGCATTGCTATAAAAGGGATGCTAATTTACCCAAAAGTGGTTATAACTAGGAATAAAAGTCAAAATAATGATTTTTTCATAGGTGGTTATAATCATTAAGAGACCTGGATTAGATAAAGATGATTGTGCCCCAGTTAGGGTTGATTAACAAGCATAACTAAAGGATATAACCTAGAATATAGATTAAAGATGAGCTGGTGCAAAGTGAGGAAATAGATAAATAGAAGAATGAGATAAATTAATGTGAATTATTTAATTGTACATATCAATGAGGAGATGCTTATCTTGATTAATAATGATAAAACTAGAATGGTCATTGAATTGATTTGATCAATGGTGGGATAGAAGGATTTGCCAAGGTACCAAAGAGAAAATTTTATGGCTACATTGATTATATACCTTTGTGAAGTTAATTTTTGTTGTAGCATGTGATGGTAAGATTCATGATAGAAAACCATGAAGACTTGGCCAAAATATGCATAAGGACTGACTCTTGATCCAATAAACACTAAAAAAAGAATAATGCACCAATGATAAAAACCATGATGATAATGTTAATCGATGAATATGGATGGACTCAAGAATAATATGTGTAAGGAATCACCCAATGAGCACACATATACTTAGTTGAGGCAATAGTGTTGAAATTAAACAAATAAATAAACAAACAAATAAACAAACAAACAACTTGAAATAAACAAACAAACAAAAAGCCTAAAAACAAAATCAAAAGAAAGCATCCTAACAGTGATAATTCCCCAATAAGGTGGATCAAGGATAACTAACTAATCTTAGACAAGAAAAATATTTTTAAAATTTTAAATATTATGAATGTTTTTAGTATTTTGAGGTATCTTAGCTCGTTAGAGAATGACAAGATACCTGCTCACAAAATGATGAGAGTGTTTGGCTTGGGTTGCTAGCAAAATGATGAGAGTGTATGGAAAAGGGGACTGAGATGACCTCCACATGAATTGAGCATGACCCAAATAGTCCCAAAATGACCTCAAGTCATAGTAATTCCATCCACACAAAAAGTGGGGAAAAACTAACTAGGTTTCAACAATTTCTCAAATCTGGCAATGGCTAGTCAAATGAAAATAATGATGGCATGATAAATAAGTGTTGCCCATATTTTGCCCATAGGTGATTATAAATAAGATACAATGGCATAGGTAAATGATACTAATTTTCCCATAGGTGGTTATAATTAGTAGCAAGACTAATGACATATTGATTTGCCCATAGGTGGTTATAATCAAGCTCACAGAAACAAATGTGGATATAGGATGAAAGATATCTTGCCAAATCAAATGTCACACTACTTTCATAGACTGTCATTATAAACATAGATTTGATTAATTATTGAAACCTAATTGGAATTACCCTACAAAAGTTGTGAGAAGAACCAAAGTAACCAAGATCAAAATAGGATTGGATAGGATGACTAAAAATAGGCTTTGGTCTAGATAGGAATGGAATGATAGGAAGGCATGGCATTCTTAAAGATAATGATGGTTTGATAATTGGGTTAAAATAGTAGAAGGGTTACCCCAAAGTGATGGGGTAAATGGATAGGATCTATAATGGAAAATGGATATGTAACAATGGCAATGGCATGACAATGAAATGCTACATGTTTTTGGCCTGGGTATGGTTTTTGATTCTATTTTTCTTATTGAGATGGAGATGCATATCCTACTAAAAAAATGATACAAAAAAAATAATTGATCATGTTAATTTATAACCCACACCATGTCAAAATAGCTATTCTATCAAAAATGGCCTATATATTCAGTTGTCAAGAATGATTTTATGATCTTTGTTAGTCATTGATTCTAATTCCTTCAAACATCAAGACAAGGTATCCTTGTAGCCTTTGCAAAGGGAAGTACGGCCATGGATGGTAAATAAGGACAAATAATGGATGGTAGGTTTGAATATGAAATAGAATGGTAGATGATAATGGAATGTGGAAGGGTGGTGAAAAAATTGAAGATCAAGGCTTTCGATCACACATAATGTTGCTAATATCAAATTTAACATAATTTTGGTTATGGCAGGGCCAAAGACTTGTTCTCTCGATAGGACCACCAGCTTTTTTTTATTTTTTGATCTTGAGAGTAGATACCATCTGATTAGGTTATAAATTGGAAGCTATTTTGATTTGAGCTTTGATTTTGTCTTCAGTAAATAATGAATAACTTTTGTGCTCAGCTATTGGTGCCTCAATGAGGTTTTCACCAATGAAGTTGTCTTGGATTTCCCGTAGTGCCTTTGAGAAGGTTTCACTAATGAACATTGGATGTTGACTTTAATTTTCTTCTAGTGATTTCAAAAAAGTGTCACTAGGAGATGTTGAGTTCTAACTTGGATTGTCCCCTAGAGTCTTTGAAATGGTCCTACTAGGATAGTGTTCTTCTGATACGTGAATGTTGTCTAAACATATTTGTTCTTGTTCAATTGCTACATCACCATGGATGTAGTTAAACAAAGTATGATTATATCAATCCAAACCAACATTTATGGGAGATGGAATGTTAATAATATGGCTATCTTGGTTGATGTTAATGGCTTGTATAATGGTAATGGAATGGGGAGGGGCTGCACAATCCTTGTAGAAGATACTAAGAGAACTTATGTTGAAGCTAAAGTACTCATCCTCAAAAATTGTAGAAGGATCAAAAATGTATTTAAATTGATCTGCAAGACATGTGTAACCAATGTTATAACAACCATGAACATATTCTTTATCTGAATCTGATTTTAACTCAAGGGACTTTGAATCCAATGTTGAGACTAATGTTGATTCTAATTCTAATGCTAAATCTAATGTCAGTTCAAGAATAAAACCTGACTCTAATTCTAATTTTTCACCTAATGTGTACTCGATTATAATGATGTCTTGTTGAATGCTTGGTATTGGACAAGTAACAACCTGTAATGACATGATGGGCTCCATAAAGACTGGTTTATCAAAGTGAGACTCCTCTAGGATGGGAAAAAGGTCAAGAGACAACTCTTTAGAGACTGGATTGTCAATAGGAGCTTGTTTAAAAATAGGCACATGGTTGAGGTAATGATTTTCCCAAAGGTGGTTATAATCATTAAGAAGTGACTTAGTAAAGATTGGCTTATCAAAGTGAGACTCCTTGACAATTAGTATAAGATCAATAGGTAATTTATCACATGTTGACTTATTTCAAATGGTTGATTCAATAAAAACATCTTGGATTGGTTGGTTATCTTGGCCTTGGTTTCCAATGAGTTAGAAAATATGAGTTATAAATATAGCTTGGTCTTCAAAAGATTGGACCGATTGAGGTTTGGTTGGGATTGGTATTGGAGGAAGAATAACCTATGGTTAGATAATGGTAGGTCATTGGGGAGCATAATTGCTTCCATGAGCCAAAGGACAAAGTCTTGAGATGGTAATGATAAGGGGTGTGGAGATTGATTTCTCACATAATCCAAAGAATTAGGTCTTGGAATGATGAAGGGGTGTTGTGGAGCTTGGTTTCTCATCCAAGCCAAAGGACTAGGTCTAGGAATGGTAATGGTATTTCTTGAATATTATGGAGCTAGATAGCTCATAAAATCCAAAGGAGGGTTAGGGGTAGTCGATGATCAGATAACAAAAAGATGTCATGTAACTTGATTGCTTGCATAAGAAAAAACATCTAAGTTTTCCTCATAAACCATATCATCCCAGTCATGAGTTGGATCATAAGTTGGTTCTTGATTGTGTTCCATGTATTGAATTTTTAAAATAGGGTATGTATTCATATCCTAGACAACATTATCTATAGTTGGGTCTTTAAATTCCTCTTCACAAGCCTCTTCATACCATTCAAGGTCTTGAGTTGGATTGTAAGTTACTTCATGAATTTGTTCCTATGAATGATTAATATGAGGTAGATAGAAATTTGTCTCACATACTATATTAGCATCATTGGGGTCTTGACAAAAGCCATAAGATTTATTTTGTGTGTCCATTCTATCATAAGTCAAATTGTAACTGACTTCACCATAAGTGTAGAGATACATATCTATGTAAATGATGAAATCTTTGAAAATAAAAAGACTTAGAATTTTACAAACTCTAAAAAACTATGTCCAAAGGAAAAATGGTTCAAACTTGGTTTGACTTGGTCGAAGGGGTGGAGTTGTATCTCTAATATGGTCTGAAAGTGGAGGCGTATCTTTAAAATTATTTGTGCTAAGACTTGGCATAAAATAGTCTAACATCAAATGTCTAATGTCAAATGTCGTACGCATAAAAGTTCAAGTGTCTAAATAAAAATTAGGTCAAAGTGTTCCAAACAAGGTCTAAACTAGGAAATGGAAAAGTTGAGTTGATAGGTTTTTTGTCCAAACACATAGTCAAAAGCTAGGCTCAAATAAATAGGCATGTTCTAGGACTTTTGGCCAAATGACGTCAAAATCTAGACTTAAAAAAAGGCATGGGATGATTTGATTTAATCTGAGAATTTTTGAAACAACTTTGACATAGACCTGGCACATGAAATCAAACATAAACATGATCAGTTCGCATAAAGTGGAAGATAAAAGGCTCTTTGAGGAAAGACTATGTTTTCCTAAATAAAGGCATGAAAAATGATGAGGATGGGCATTAAATAATCAAACCATCAATATTTTTCAATTTTAGGTAATCAATTAACCAAATTTATGCAACCCAAAAGAGAAATATCCATGTATCAACCCCATAAATTCAAGCCTAAATAGAAATAAATCAATGTTTGGATCCATACTTGATAATGCTAATTGAAAAAGCAATGTTGAAAACTAGGATTTGACTAAACAGGCTAGACAAGATTAGACAGTATGACGACACAAGATAAATGTCTAAATGGTATATACAAAATGGTTTGAAACAAATGGTTTTGATACAATGGTAAACATGTCTCAAAACAAATTAAGCATCCTAATGACATAAGCATGCTCAATTGATGTGGTCAATTGTATGTTTCAAAAGACTTAAAAGGATAAAAAAGGTTTTGACATGATTTGGGTAGCATAACACTACCCTCTGCAATTCAAATGACATGCACACAAACAAGTTTAGTAAAAATTTCAAATCACAAGTGTGGTGTAAAACAACCAGCATAACACCTTTTTAGACAAAAGAGTGATGTATAGATAAAATAGTTTTGACATGGTTTTATGCACAAAAAAACAAGTTTTAGTCTGAAAACATACCAAATGAGAAAATGACCAAAAAATACTAAGTATAATTTTCCAAATCCTAGCAAGGGTATGGCATGTGGGGTTGACTAAACTATCAAGTTTTGAACGTCACTAGGGGAATAAATTGCACAATGACTTTCATGCCAAAAAATGTGAAAGAAAAGCACAAATTTTGGGTCTATATCACTCAGCTTATTGCAAAAAGGTATAGTCCTTTTTGCAACCACTACATCCTGCTATTCAATTAGTGTAGTGTGATGTCCAAAGTACCACTACGTCCCATGTGCAACTCCAAAGGAGTCAAATGAAGTCAATGTCAGGAGATGAAACCTCAAGTCAAAGCTTCCATAAAGAACTCATGGGAGGTGATGAAGTCCCACTCGTGAGCTAAGATACATAAAATAAAGAAAGCATGAAAGTAGAAAGACTTTAGGGTCATTTTCAAGGTCACTCAAACTTTGATGAGTTTTTGGGGAATGCTTTAGATGACTTTTTTTCTAATATTTGGACTAAGATAATTGTAATAGGAATTGTTCTTTTGATTCCAAGGGTTCCCTATAGGGGACAAATGGAAGAACATACATGAAACAATCCTCTTTTTTCCAAATAAATTTGATTAAACAACTATTGCAAATAAGAATTGACAAGTGTGTTCAATTTTAAACACAAATGAAATGTTTGGTGGTGTTGATTTGACCCCTTGGTCTTAGTTGTAAACTTTGAAAAGCATTCAACAAAAACCCCTAAATTCTTTGTTAAACACCAAAATAAAGTTCCTAATCAAATTTTAAGCATGTAAAAGTGATTTAATCATGTTTTGTGTAAATATCCCACTTGGTCCTGCAATAAAATTGTTAGCATGTCCCTTAGCTTTGAAGCCTTTTTGAGTTTGAAACAATAAACTTTGGAAAAAGAGGTCTCAAGTCTATGTTTTTTGAAAAACACAGTGACCAACATCGGTCAATACCACTGACATCAATTATGGCCAACTAATATTTGATCGATGTCAGTTATACTCAGCAACATTAGTTACACCAAATAACCAATGTCAGTATTTCTACTGATGTCAGTTACTGTGTAAAAACCATGGAAACCAAAAATGGAAAAATAAAGTTAGAAAATCAATTTGCAAGAGTTTTAAGAGCTCAAATGATTTTTTTTAAAGTTGTAAAAGGATCTCCTTCAAGTGTAGGATGCATATAGTTCCACCAGGCATGCCATTATGTGATCTAGAAATTTTAATCAAGAGAGGATGGTTAATATGGTGTTAATTCCAAAATGAAAACAAAGTGAAATAAACACACTAATAGCACAACATATCTAGGCCTAGACACTAGGAAGAGATTAGTCAACAAAAGTAAATGATAAACACAACTAAAAATCAAGGAATGGAAATATCAAGAATTCCTTTCACCTTCCTTGGAGGCTCCAAATGCCTTTGTAATGGTGGCTTACTCAGCTTGTGCTTCAAGAGGTCTTCTTCAATGGAGTGTGGATACCTTCATCTCCTCTTGGCACCTTTGGATTGTGGCTTGTCTTAGCTTGGAATCAATTTGGCATTATAACACTAGTTTCATGAAGCTTTTAGAACCAATGTTGTATTATAACTTTGCACAAATTAAGCTTAGAAATGATGTTATGAGGCCTCTTATTTATCGATTTTTGGATTTGGCTAGAATCAACCTCAACCATCCATCTCAAGATTGAGATGTGTGGTTGAGGAATAATTCAATTTTTGGAATTAATTTTTTAATTATCCTCATCATGGAATTGGAATAAGGGGCAATTAAGAGACATGGAGGGCATGAATCATGATATTTGTGGCATTTATGACCTAGGGATGTCTTCCTAAGAAATGAGGTCACTTGATAATGCAGATATTCAATATTCATTTCAAAATCAAATTATTCAAAAAGTTTCCATGGAATTTTTGATTAGGCCTTAATTTGGGTTAATTAGCTCTTAAACATGATTAAGCACTTTGTGCACAATTTACTCAAATTGATCAGAATGCCTTGTTATTGGTCCTAAATTTGACTAGATTAGTTTTGGAAGTCACTGTAAGATGTGTATTCACATTTAGGATGTTGCCAATAACAAATAAAAAAGGCATGAGTCTTGTGTAGAATATTTGATAGGAAAGAGTAGTCCAGAGCATGTAGGTGAAAATTTGGCATTTTGACTCAGAATGATCTGATCAAAGTTAGCTAGCCCATAAACTATATTGCCCCATTTAGGGATACCCTAGCCAAAATCGGTACTTGAATATGTTACTTTCACATCATTTTGCATGTTTTAATGCTTTTAGGCTAAATTGGCATTTTAGATGGAAACTAGCCAAAACCCTAGTTGGAGGTTATTGGTGGCCAGTTTTAGGTGTTTACATTTTGAGATTCATAATATTCATCAATTAGAAGGTATGAATGATGCTATTTGTTTATGTTGTCATCAAGTTGGTCATATTACAAGATATTGTAAAAGCAAGACTTAAAGTCATAAGAAGGTCCATGGACATCTTAGTGTGCTAAAAAAAGGTGAAACCTTGGTATGGAATCCTAAGGAAGTGAAGACCAAGAAAAATAATTTAGTTTAGTCGAAAGATCAAAGTGGACAACTTGCTAGATCAAAAGAGGAATAAAATATGAAGAAGGTTTAGGAATGCCAAGAGAATTTGTCATCTGTCCAGATAGAAAATGAGAATCAAAAGTTAGTTTAATTAAAACTTAAGGAAAATACCAAAGTGCTAATTGAGGCTAGTTCTGAGGTATGTATGGATCTAAGAGAACATATTACTATTATTGAGAAAATTTCATATAAAGAACATCAGCTATCAATGCCTAGTGATGAGGTTCTTTCTTCAGTTAAAAAGGTATGTCATGAATCTTTGTTGTCTCCATATGTTATTAATCCAATCTTAGAAGAAAAGGATAATATTGTAGTAGATTATAATGTTTATTTTATTAAGCCTAAGAAGAAGAATAATAACTATCACTATCAGATGACCAAAGAGGAGAAGGAATATGAGGAGTTATGGGTAACTCCTAGTTTCACATTGTTATAGGACATCATGGGTCATGATGTCTCTATCTAGGCTTCAAAGAGACACTTGACAAGCAAGAGGAAGCATGGTAGATACTAGTTGAGCTTTGGTTGATGTTACAAGACAAGAATATCATTTGAAGATATGTGTAGCTAAGGGAAAGCTAACTTAGTTAGCTTGGGTGGATTCAAGATATGCATGATATGAAGGGGAGCATATGTGAGATGTTCTAGTCATGATGGAGATATGAAGAAGTCTACTATAGTATTGAATTCAAGAATATTGATGTGATGATTTGATTTAGCCAAGTCATATATTTTGATAAGGTATTGAATCTTCATGTATGAGCAAAGGGAAATTTATAAATAGTTAGGTCCTAAGATTATAGGACTATGTAGTAGAATTTGATTAACAAAAGAGAGTTGAGATCAATTTAGTTTGGTTTGTCAAAGTGGATTAGGTGGCTTGATGATCTCAAAATGTTATCATGATCAATTTTTGGTGCTTTGGCATGTTGACTACTATATGTGCAAGGTCTACAGGCTAGGTATGGATATTTCCATGTGTCATTTGAAGAATTTAAAGTTGTCAAGGTGACTTAGTGGGATATAAAGGTGTGTTTACCTAATTCAAGTGTGTTCCAGGTGATTTCAATTTTTGAAGGCCTTTTGTGTGTAATTGGAGAATTTTTGTTGTTGTCAGGTTTCCCAGTTTGTGCTTAAGGGTATGCAAGTCAAAACACCATGGTATATAAGTATGGGTTACCAAGGGATTTTGAGCTCAAAAATTAGTCCAAAATTTTTCATCAATGACCTATAGATGTGATAAAAATTTTCAGAGATGGGCGTTGATTGGAGGTGGTGTGTTGATTGAGTTTCTCTTGTAAACCTAGTATTTTTGCTCATGTTGGAAAAATGGTTTGCCTAATGATTTGAGATATAATTATCCTTAATTATTTGAAATTACTAAATTTTTTCTCAAAAAATCTTTCAAAATCTTATGGAAGTGCATGGTTGGTTCCATGGAGGAGGATTTATGCAAATACAGGGCAATTTGCTAGTAGGTTTGTGAAGGAAGTATGTTAGATAGGAAGAGTTGAGTGTTTATTTTTGGAATGAATGAGAGGGAATATAATAATTATCCAAATATTAAATTTTAAGCCATGAAAGTTCATCCAAAGAAAGTTATGGGCTCTACAAGGTCTAGGTAGGTTACAAGGCCTCTAAGAAAGACTAGTATGAAAAAGTGGACTTTTTGGTCATTTTATAAAAAAGAATAAGGTGATAAAATGGTTATTAAGCTTAGGTGACTTAGGGGTATTCCATCTTAATGTTTTCAAGGTAAGTTCATGTAGTTTTTGATGTTCATGTATGTTTTGTCTAATCAAAGAAGAGTGTAGTCATGGAGCATGTTTGAGAAGCTCAAGGTAATAAGAGGTATGAAAAATATTAGGGGAGTATATATCATCTATCAGAGGTGGTTATATCTTATTATTACTCCTTTAAGTATTTTCAAGTCCATAAGATCAGGAGTTGAGCCCACTTTGTCATTATGTCAAAGGGGGAGAAAGTGCTTGAAGAGAGACACAAAGTCTAAATATAAGCTTTGTATTGGTGTTTGACATCAATGACAAAGGGGGATATTTTTGGAGGTTTTTTAATGATGTATATAATGTGACCAAGGATTTTTATGATGTGTCATGTGTGCTAGAATGACAATGACAAAGTGTGCTTTAATGAGCTTCAATGTTCTTGCATGGTTCTTTAGTGTTTGACTTAGTGAGGTAATTGATAGATGATAATGATGGTATGGAAATATTTTAGAGACCATATGGGATGTTATGAATGCTTTTATTATTTATTAAAGTGAACAAAATTCATTAGAACAATCATATGAATGTCTAAGCTCAAGTAGTCATCTTGATAGATAACATTGAGTAAGTAGTTTGGTGATATCATTTTCACACATGTGAAGGTTTTAGGATTATTTTGATACATGTATGGATTAAAATATGAGAGTTTATCATATGGTTAAAATTTAAATTTTGGACATGGCATGTAGCAAAATTTATTAAGGTGCAAACTTGACTTCTCAGGTAGAGTTCACTATGTTCCCATACTTAGCCAAATTTGTATTATCGAAGATATATGATAAACATTTAATCAGATCACAAATCAAATGGAGAGAATTTAATATAAATATATAATGATATAATGGAGTGCATTATATAATAATTAGTGATCTAATGGTGTATATTTAGTCAATATGTCAAAGGATGCTCAGAAGGCATGTAGGGCTACCAAGTGGCAAAATTTCATTGGAATCAAATAGTCAATGTGCTCATAAGGCACATGAGGGTGACAAGTGTATTAATAATATAAGTTTATATCAAGATAAACCATTAATTTTTTTTAATAGGATTCTCAAAAATCATGTAGGACTACCAAGTGGCATAAGCATATTGTGTCTGACAAGTAGGGTCCATAGAAGGCACACAAAGCTGTCAAGTGGCATGATCTTAGAAGCAAGGATTAATGATCAATGTTGAGAATTAAAGAAATAAAGATATGAGTATTATGAGGATATAAATGGAGTTTATTTTTTCAAAGTTTTTAGGGGCCACAAGATGATGAAAAAGTCTTTGATGTTTAGTATTTTACACAATGACCATTGGAGTTTAAATATTCAAATTAATGAAGGAAAACCAATCTATAGTTTTTGAGATATATCTTTTGATCATGGAAAAAATTTATGGTGGTGTAAAAATAAAATTTTAAGAATAATTCAAGGCACATCCATATAAGTGAGTTATAAGTTTTAATGTCTATACAATTAAATATATTAAGGTCTAAAGTTGACTATGTGTTTGACCATGTTCTTCAAGTGACTCGAGAAGGATAATTGAGTTGTTCTTGATAGTATTTTGATGTTTCAAGATTAAATAAATATTTTAGAGTGTTTTATATTACATTAATACTATATTTATGGATTTTATATGTTTGAATAATACATATATAGTGTAAAAATTTTCTTAGAAGTTGACTATGTTTGTTAAATGCACTGGTCGATTGAGTGACCATTTTACAAGAGTGAGTTGGAAGAGTTTTGATTAGAATTGAAGAATAAAATGAGTATGGAGATGTTATATAAGTATCTAAGTATTATTATAAATTATTTAATGTCATGATATTCCCTTGATCAGATATGGGGAGTTAAAATAGTATAACTTTATTTTGACTGTGTGACTAGTTTGAGTGGTCATTTTGAGAAAGTTGTTTTTAGTGCTTAGAGCTTGTGTTGAAGTGTATAAAGAAAATGGAGGTGTTTAAAAGATATTAAATGGTTCACCAATGTGATATAATCATATGTATATGTAACAAAATTAATTTTTTAATTCAAAAGTTTGAGACTATGTTTTCTGTGTATGAAGACCTAAAGAGTAAGAAGACCTAATTGGTAGGTTCCAATATTGAGTTGGTGTTCCAGGTGGAATGGACCCATGAGGGAGTGATAAAGGGTATATTGGAGATATTTTTTATCTATTTGAATTATTGTTAAGGTATGAAGGTGGTCCAATTAGTCTCACATGTAACATGTGAGTATGAAGACCTAATTATTTTAGGTCTCACCAAGATCTAATGGTGGTTTGGGGCTAATGAGGTAATCGCTGACCTAATGAGTGTGGGGTTATTACATGTAACATGTATGAAGACCTATTTAAAAGGTAGAAAAATTATTGTAATCATATTAGTTGACCAAGATGGGTTATATGAGTGTGTGGTATAAGTACAAGGTCTAATTGGACTAATTGGGTAAATTGTGTGTGTGGAGCTAAGTAAAGAAGATAAAATTTGAAAGATAAGGTACAGGTCATTAAGGGCCAAAAGAGGTTTAAAAGGTTCAATCATGCTTGTTTGATCAAGGTGATAAAGGTGAGCACATAGGTTATTGGACCTAATGATCTTAGAAGAGGTAGATTGAGCGAGTAAGCCTTAGAGGTTGATTGAGTGAGTGTATTTAGTGGATGGATTAAAGAGTAAAGTATGTTGAGGATTGTGTGCATGGCCTATAGGTCATGTTTCTAATGTTATGACATAGTTGTTTTTGGTTTTTTGATTTTGTATTTTCTAAGAAGTGGAGAGTTATCCAAAGGGTGTTTTAGATGCATGGCTTGAGTGTGTAATTTGTAAGAGTGTAAAGGGGAAAGAGTGAAAGTAATAGAAGTTCATCATTAGGTGTAGAAGACATAATATTAGAAGTTTAGATTAGATCAAGGTATCTAGGTTGGTGCTTGGTTTCTTAAGGGTTGGTTCCTTCATATGGGATGGGTGTCTCACTAAATTAAGGTATGGGTGTTCCTTGATCGGTTGGTGTTAGTATAAATGTTAAATCTTGTCTTTATATTATTGTAGTCCATATTTTAGGGTTTAGTGGGTTTTATCTCCCAAGAGGGTTCCCCACATATATCTTTTATTATGTGTTTGATCTTTCTATATCTTCCTTATTCATTGCAATGGCTAATTTATATACATCATGATTATATGTGCTTAATGTTTAAGAGTTGGGAATTTAATTAGATTATCTGGCATCACTGATTCAATCCCCACCACCTCACTCAGTGATTATACCTATAACACCATGGATCTCCTCCATCAATGGAAGAGGAAACATAAGGAGAATTTGGCCCATCTTGGGAAACTCATAGTGAAGACATAACTAGGAGTCCTTCTACCTCTCAGGCACATACAACTACTATGAATTATCTAAAACATGGATTTGAGGAAAGGCTTGAAAGTCCTAGGGGAGCAACTAATATATTCTCAATGTTTTTGCTACTTCTAGTAACTTTTGCACTGTAGGTAACTCTTCCATCTTTCTTGTTTTGGGTTCCTATTATTTCCTCTCCTTTGATGTTCTCAACAATAATTCCACCTTATAATAGGTATATTATATCACCACCTATCATTAATTCATTAATTCCTAACATTCCCACTCCATCATCACTTGTTGCCACTTCTAGATCACCATCTTTTGTTTTGCTTTTAGCTAAGCTAGCGTATATATGCAATCAAAAATTCATAATGTCTATAAATCAATGCTAGCTTGGAGAAGATATAAAATACCTACACTTATAATTAGGAATACATTTGTTAGATAGGAGCATGCCCAATATGGGGATCGATTAGACTTGATCAGGGGATCACTTATCATAATACACCATGCGAGGTAGGGTTTCAAAGAATATAGTGTAACACAATCATGCAACAAACCTAAAAGAGTCTAAAGGTTTAATATTTCACCTATGCTAATAAACAAGAAAGTAAATCTAATATAGTGCACACCAAAGCTTGTAGCATAAAGTCACGGTTAGAAACAAAATAAAAAACTAAACTAAACATGCATAGTGATATATACTCATGTCAATGTATACGAAATCTTAATGTATGGAAGAGAGAAACACAAATACATTATCTATCTAATCTTATAAATGAGAAGTAAAGTTAGGAATACTTACCTTGAAGATGAACCCATTGAGCATCAATCTCTCCCTTAGCCAAGGTACTTCACATGGGATTGTTGTGGTATGTAAGGATAATAAATACAAGTCAACTCTAGGATACATAACCCATCTATGCATCCAAAAGACTTGTCCATAAAATAAGATCCCAAAGAAAGTATGAAACCTTAAGCTTTATTCCTCAAGTAGAATGGTTAATAAGTAAATGTTCATTCATACTTATTCTTCTTCTCTTTTCTATCTTCAAAAGGTTAAAAATAAACTTGTATATATAGGTAGATCTTGCCTTAAATCCTTTCAAAAACATTGGCTATATAGGGTCAACTAATGTCAACCTAGTGTGTTTTTAGGTATAATTCATTAGGTTTGAGCTAGGACATCCAAAAGGCTAACAAACCCAAAAAGTGAAAAACACCCTAAAATGTATAGGGTCAACCATGGTTGACCTAGTTTAAATGATAATCAAAAAGGTAATTAAGGAAAGAAAAGGAGGATGAAAAGAGGGAAATTATTGGAATAGGTAGAACTAAGAAGAATAAGCTTAGGGTTAATATTTTTAATAAATGAGTGTGTATATGGCAAGTAGAAAAAGGGATAAATATCTTATGAAGCACCGATGGTCTACCCACCCCTTTCTTGGTGTACCCCATAAGGCATGCACTCAAAGATATTGATACTTGATGGGTTCCTTAAAGATACAAAGTGTCATTAATCAATAAAAGTTTTAAAATATTATGTGTATATATATGCCTCACTTGAAGCTCATCAGGTGTCACATGAGTGCAACAGGGGATGGTGCTTTAGGAAATAGAACATGATAACACATAATTTTGATGGTAAGTAAAGTGCAGCAAGAAAAAAATAAGATAAAATAAAGGACATAATTTAAAAACACATACCTTTACTTACCTTAGTGTTGTAGATAAAGAAGTGGACTACAAGAGAAAGTGAAGGCATCCAATGTGAAGAACACTAGGTGAACCTGTAGAAGTTAGTGAAAAAAATATCCAAAAATTATTTAAAAAAAAAAGCATATGATAGTGGAAAAAAATATCTACATCATCACTAATCCAATGTATTTTTTGGTTTTGAAAATGGATGAGTAAAAACAAAGATATAAGGAAAAAAGGAATCTGTAGGACAATAATTGAAGAAATTGAATTTTGAAGTGTTTTTAAATAGGGAGAAAAAGAAGTCATTTATTATTTTGACTTGTGAAAGAGAGAAAAAAAATCTCTAGAGACCAAATGAGCTATGATTATGAGGAGACAATATGCTAGATAGGAAGAGGCTCTAGAGGCAACAAAGGGTACACTACAGGTAGGCAACTAAGAATCTCAAACCAGTTTTTGAAATTTGTATTGAATTAAGTGAATTTTTAGTAATTTTAAATTTTAAGCATTTATATATATTCTTGCCCTATGATAGACAAGCCATATTGGAAGATGTGAAAAATAGATGTCATAAATTTTTGAATACTTGGCATAGGATAGTGAGCTGAGGGATGTGGGATGATATAATTTAAGACACCATGACATAAAATCTATAAATGTTCTATTGAGGTAACATATACACATGTAGGAATCTTAGTAAGACAAAATCTAGACTTACTAGATAAGATGATAAGACTTTATAGGTGACTAGTTAATGTAATGATGAAGGAAAGTGATAAGGAGGGGAATGGAAAGGAAGATATGGATAAATCTCCAAGGTTATTTTGTTCCTACCCATATTTTATCTATTGAAATACTTTTGTTGAAGTCTTATCATCATGTTGAATGTCTCCCCACAACGTTATTGTATCCATAATCTAAGATCAAGGTCAAAGATGAGAGGGGTGGTATGATGGATAGGATAGGGGAAGAAGAATGAGATGGAGATGAAACAAGATGATAGGATGGATGGATTACCCCAAAGTATAAATTTTTTCCACATGATATTATTTTAGATGAATGTATATCACGAGAGATGTTAAAAACCCATTTTCATCATTGTGTTTATCTAAAGCATCGAAGAACTAGGTTTCTCCATTAGATGGTTCTTTTTGAATAGGAATATGTACAATAATGTAAAAAGATGGGGAATTTTTAAGTCATCTCTTCATTTTTATAATCATGAGGTATGTGTGATGCTAATGGTGTTGATTAGAAAGTGACATTAGCCATAAAGAACCATCATGACCTTCTTTGACTTTTGATTGTGATCCCCCTAAAAATATTAACTAGGTATTATCATACCTACTAAAAAAGATTAATTTGCCAAGGATAAGTGGATTTTAGATTTAGGCTAGGAATATGTGATGGGTGAGGGTGGGATTAGTAGTTGCACACACCTGGGGATGTTTTATGTGTTATTTGTATTTTGTGCCACATGATAAGAGATTTTGAAGGATCCATGTTTTTTGTACTTTTTTTCTCTTTGATCTTAAGAATTGAAGGATTATCATCATATTGTTATTAATTTTGGATTCATTTTTATTTTTATATTTTATGTAACTTAAACTACCCACTAGCGCATTGAATAAGGTTTTATTAGGGGAAACTAACTTTTGACTTTGTTGATTTGTATTTTGAATTTATTTTGGCCATAAAGGACATTAATTTAACAAAATAGTTGACTTATTTTGAATTTGATTTACTATTGGACAAGATTTTAATCTATCTATATGCTTTGATTATCTAAATATATTCTTGGATCCTTACAAATTTGGCACATGACATATTGATTTGAGAGAAGTCCAATGAAGTGTGTTTCTTTTTATTCCTATTGAGGAGTGAAATGAAATAATTATTAATGGGGAGAAAAGGATTGATGAGGGATTAATATGAAGTGTATGGATTAGTGATATCAATGAGTGAGTATTGGGCACCATGATCTTCATATGAGTTACTATAATGAAATTTTTTTGGACTAAACATGAAAGGATAAAGAGAAGCATGGATAAAATCTTATCACTAGACCTCACCATATATCACTGTGAAAACTTAGAAAAAATGTTTATGAACTCAAATATATATTAAATTTATTATTCAAATGAAAACTAAAATATTAAACTCGTAGATCTTCACCATACATGGTGTGGAATTAGCAAACAAGAGCCAAAGTGGCTAGTACTTATAGAATGTGTGAGAGGAGAGAGAAAAGTGGAGATCAAGGGTCACAATGCCACTTGTCAAGGCATGATAATTAGTTATGTTTCAGAGGTGTGGATTTTTAAAAATAACATGAAATGTCTCTTTGGATAAATGTTCCTTTAAGACATGAAAACTCCTCAAAACTGGCATAGGACCCTTCAACTACATTCTTGGAAATTGTCTTCATCTTTTGGTCTCTCTTGAGAACTCCAAATTAGACTAGGGAGACCTAACACATTTTAAATATTATGGGGGGGTTAATAAAATCTCAAACATGCATTTTATGTGTCCCTAACCACTGACCTTCTTCTGAATAAGTGTTATCATCATCTCCAGTCTCCATCACTAGTTTTATAGATCTATCTTCACATTTGGCACCAAGATGCTCATTAGTTGTTTAATAAAATCCATGAAAGTCATGATATGAAACTTTTCAAGAGTACTCTTTTCCTTAAATTCATCAAGAAAACCTTAAAAGGTCTCCTACTTATAATCATCACCTTCTCACTTTGTGATCACTCTACATTCTCATTATCTTCCATAGACTACTTAAAGTGAAGTTGATTTCATATATATTAGTATGAATTTTTGAAGCAATATATGAAAATTAAGAGTTATATTATGTCCCACTTTATCTCCAAAAGTTATCCTCATCCTTCAAGACTCGCTTGTACATATAAAACATCAAAATTTGTCAAGAAAACCTATTTTGTACCCTATCTATACAAATAAGGTACAAGAAAATCTGATGGCAAGGAGAATGGGGTATCTATGTACAAGTAAAAATCACTTTCCTATCCAAAATATATAATTTTGATGCATTTATATCCACCTTTCTCCCTCTAGGTCATGAGTAAGGGTTTCAGAAGGTTTTGAGTAGTTTTAACCCTTAAAGATTGTTCATATAATATTGAAATTAAAACTTTAGAAAAATTCATCAAGAATAATGTTAGGGACCTTATTAAAAATATTCTAACTCCTTAGGTCTCTATGCTAAGTGTTCTTACTAATGCAAGTGAAATAAAGTGGCCTATTAATCTTGTTCTTGCATTTTGAATATGCCTAAAGTGAAAAAGGTCAAGTTTGATTAATATCTGATGAATCTCTACAATCTAATGGAAAAAAAAACCTTATGTCTCCCCTTATAAGTAATAAAATATTTAGGAAATTTCAATTTACCCTAAAAGTGGTATTGAGACCATTTTAGGGCTTTAGCCTAGTATAGTCCTGATCTATGAATAGCCACTCATCACCACCTCTAAGTGTTTTGTTATGACTGTTATGTTTCCCATATGATTATTGATGTTAAAATAACCATTCCAAATCTCTTTTCAATGATCCAATATCTCCCAACTTATCCCTTCTCATCTCCATACTAAACTTATAGTTTTTTACTTTTTGGGAATGTACTCTATCTGAGATAGAATAGAGGGCATATCCCTTATTTGATCAATTATTTTGAGATTATGAGAAGATTAGGTATGTTATGGTAATTTTATATACCAATTTTCATGGTTTTTTCATTCTTATATATCCATAAATTATTCAAAAAAAACTTAAGATAGGCCTCTTTGAACTCATTGACTACACAAGGTTTGTAAGCATGGATGTAGATTGAATTGTATAGATTGGTCCTTGTATTAAAGATCACATGAGATGGTCATAACCACCATGATAATTTTACTAATAATATATACCATCCTGACCTCTACCAACTCTCTCAATAGGTACTCTCTCTTCATTGTCTAGGCTTAATTTGTAGACTATGTGATTATGTTTGTTACTCAAGAAAAAGACATGGCTATAGGTATCAATCAATGATAGATCCTGTAAAATGATAAAGATTTATCTAAATTCATCAAGATATTTTCCTTATTTATATATACTTGTCTCTACCCATAGGTATAGTCAATCTCCAAGTTGTATACCCTTAGTACCATATCAGATATAGTTCAACTATAGGTGGTAATTTTGATAACAAAGGGACCCCTGTAGGTGACTCTTTTATGAATTAGTCCTGGTGAATCATGTATTAGTATCCTCTTAAAGTATATAATATCTTTTATTAGTCACTCACATCCATACCATATCTTGGATTCAACCAATAGTTAAACTACCAAATTTTCATATGTCATCATTCTACAGTCAATTGTAGATGTCAATTTGAATACAAAAGAGCCACTCTACATGGTAGTTTGAGTCCAAACTCTAAATCTCAACTCCATCAAATGTTACATGAGATATTAGTGTCATTATCACATCATTAAGGTCACTTTTCATGAATATATTCTCTTATTATACCACCTTAGACTATAAGTTCATTTGAACTTCAAAACACTGTAGAGAACACTGACCTTCTATAGTGAAAGAATGTATGAGTTTTAAAACCTATTTTATCACCTTCTCATGGTTAATAATCCAACCTATAATGTCAAGACACTACCTTCAAGATTGGGTCACATCGTGGAAGCATTTAGACCTATTTATACCTCATGTATTGCACTATGGAAGGATTGAAAGAAAGGTGAAAACCTTGTTTTGGAGACTCTAAGGTAACTTGTCCCTTAAGTCACTTCATCAACTTATGGAGAGTTGAAATAGATATGTTTTTAACTTCATGGATCTACCATGGATGCCATGAAATTATTCATGTTCTCAAACCTTAAATAGGTTCAAACACCTTCACTCAAATTTTCTCTTTCTCTATTTGGACCACCTATAAGATGTCATACATAGTAGTATACAAGGCATGACTATATATATTAGAGAATTGGGTGACTTTAACCAATATCAAAAAAATTTAATGGATTGAAATTTATTTTTATCTCCTTAGGGTAACTCTCACCACGTTGAAACTTCTATACCTAATCTTCATGATTGTGCAAGATTTCTCTTTGATTACATGTAAGTGGATGACTATAAGAAACTGATTATGTGCAACCATCTTGACTTATCACTCCATAAAGAGATGAATTGGAGACAAAATTCCCTTGAAAATAATTATCATCATATTTTTAGAGGTGGATCACAACCTTACCTTTTATTTTGAAGCTAAAACAAGAAAAAAAAATCCATTACTGAGGGAATCTTATTTGTAGGCTATGATAGTATCCTTCAATAGCAACTTGAGATGGTTCATAATTGTATATTGAATTACATACATGAAAACCATATTAATAATAATGTTATAATATTTTTCATTCTCCTAAGGATCAGTAAATTACTTGGTTTATATGGATTAGCTCAAACAAGGAATAAACCTATAGGGTATGGGAATAAGCATACATAAAAAGGTAGTAGACTTATAAACAATGGTTCATAGAGAATAAAAAATCACTACTTTAAATAATACCATGAAATTAAATTATAATAATATTTCTATCTACCACCAAGTGGATTTGACCTGAATCAAACCATGTCATTTTTACTAGACCAAAATTGGTTAGTCATTTCTGCCTGCTTAATGGAACGATGCAAGAGCAAAATGGTTTTAGGCCAATTTACGGATTTACAAAGCTGATAAAATGTGATAATTAGATCAAGGGATTTTAAGGGTCACTAAAAATCCTTCCACATGTCAAATCTCCTATAGAAGCTATATAACCAACTAAAACTACCAAACAACCACTTTTTCAACTATTTTCTTGCTCTAACATAGAAACATGTAGTTTTTTAGTTATGCCATAGTAATAATGACCAAAACTAAAATTTAGGATGTTGAATAAATTCTTATAACATTTTCATGTTCAATAAAATTGTACAAACCTCATAAATGACCCTAAATAGTGACCTTAAGTGATATAAAAAGACTTAAGATTAAAAATGAATATAACCAAGGTAATGACACATAAAATGACATCTATAGGAACATGAAACACCATATAAGACCATAACACACCCCTATATAAGTTTTTTACTATTGGGGGTTGACCTATTTTAAATTGTGGTTAAAATAGTCAACATTTTTGGTGATTTCATAGGGGTGACAATCTAGCTATGCCAAAGTCTGATAGCTTATTCCTATCCACTCAGATGTGAAGCCACCTACACACAAGTTTAAAACTAAATTTCATTTAAAAAAATACCAAATAATAGGAAACACCATGAAAAATAAGAAACTAAAACACACAAGATAAGACAAGATAACAAACATACACTTGTGCTTCATGAGCACTTATGGAAGATACACAATAAACCCAAACAAAATAACTCAAACACAACCTAACCTAAATGAAAATATTCCTCATGGATAAAATTTTAAGCTCAAATAATTTATTGCTTCATAAAATTAAGGAGTGAATGAGGCATATTTTCTCTTAAGCCTTGGCACTTGTATCTCCAACTCTTTCATGATGCTTGCCAACCTCATTAGCATGATGTTTAATACAATGGAAGAATCCATGACCAAATAACTTATGAAAGTTAAATCCTCTTTCATTTAAATAGCCTCAAACTTCTCATAATACTCCTCAACTTCAACCTTCAATGGTGATTTAACAAGGCATACCTCCTTGACCTCTATGGTGCTCTCAATAATATCATGTTTCTTTTTAGCTACAATTTCCTCAAGCTCATCAAGGAGAATTTCATAGTCCACCCAATCTTGATCATTGTCCTCCATGGAAACCTATTATTATATCTTCTTATGTACTTAGCCTTCAAATTATAAAAAATATTCAAGCTCTTGAAAAAGTTTCCAATCATCTTTGCTCTCCTTCTCTTTGAGAACCACCACCTCTTCAACTTTATCTTCTTGGTTCTGATGTTATTGATGTATGAGGTCATCAAGATTGTCTTCCTTCTAATCTAATACATTTGTAAATGGTTTAATTCCAAGTTTATATGTTGAGTTATCTTCAAGGAAAACATCTTCTACCTTGGTCTCATTTGATTCTTTCATGACTATAGATTCATAAATAGTGACTTTATGTTCATATTCATTCTTAACAAGACCTTTTTCTTCATGATTGATAAGATACTCAACTTCATGTTTTTTTTAGGATCATCAAAAGCCTCCTAATCAAATATGAACTTCTTATGAGGATAAATAGTATTACTTAGTTTCTCAAACTCTTGGCTTATGGAATTGAACTTTAACCATAGATCTTTCTCCTCATGACTGTCATGTTCAAGGGATATTTCATCATGGACATCAACTAACTTAGTAGATACAAAGTCTTTATAAAACACCTTTCCCTTCATGTTTTGTCCAAATTCTTCATGGGTAGCTACAACATGACCTTCAACATATTTCTTCTCACTCAATAAGATGGATTTGCACTTGTCGTAACCAAGGGGAGTCCCTATGGTGATTTTTTATTCATAGGTAGTTGAAGCATCCTTTTGATCAGCTATGTCTTGGGATTTATCCTCTTCACTTGCTTCCAAAAAAATGGGTTATCTTTCAAGAAGTGATGAGGTGGGAGGGTGATGGATGGGCTCATAGATTAGAGATGGAGTATGAGGTCTGGTGGTGGGATTGTGAATGGATTTGGGGAAAATGACTTCTTGAGTGAACTCATAGGGGAATGAAAACTTAGACTAGTCAATAGGAAAGATGATTTATTCCATAAGAGTTTCACCTTGACCATAACCTCCTTGATAATTTTCAATAGTTGTAGGTTCACTTTTAATCTCTTTGTCTTCCCACATCCTTAGCCTATCTATTGAGCATTGGAAACACTTCTTTGCCAAGTACAACTACTCCTTAATATCATGAGTTTCTTCTTCAACCACCTCCCACAAATCCATCCACCCTTAAACCAAACCTCCTAACCATTTCATGAGATGGTTAGGGAGCACATCAAGTCATCATCCCATGTTCTCATCATTTCTTCACTATCTAGTAGACTTGGTATGAGTGCTAATAAGAATTCGACATGAGATTGATTTTAAGTAGGAGGAAGAGTCTAATGGTGGGGATTGAGGCCAAATTTAATTTATTGTATTTGAGCATGTAATAATTCACATCTTACCTTATGATATCTTGATGTCTAATCTATGGAATCATCTAATTAATTGTGACAAGACTGATAAGAGTCATCTTTAGGTTTATAGGCATCATGGTATGGTTTGTAGGAGGGTTGATAAGAAGGCATTTCTTGATAGGGTACTTGAACAACATGATGCCCATATGAAGGAAGAAATGTATGACCATAGGGTTACCATGGATCATATAACTAATAGAAAATTTTAAAGGTTTATTGAGGGGTATAACATGAATCATAATTAGGTTGATAAGGAGGTGCATAGTAGGGCTTAACATCATATCCACCCATATAAACCTCATTGGTCAAATGAAATACAATAACTGATCAGAACTTTAAAAAAGGGATACCTGGGATGATTATAACTAGAATACTTCATTGAGATTCACCATTGGTTCTATCTTGCTTGCTTTTAAAAGTTGATTAGAAGAAAGACACACCAATAATCTTTCCACTCTCTTGGATCTTGGTCTCACCGAGAATCCTATAACTATTATCACCAAATCTTTCACCCTAGAGGAGTTTTTTCAAGCCTAGTCTAAAATTTAGGCAACATTGGAATACATCTAGGCTTATGGGTTGCCTATAATAGAGGAGAGCTATAGGTTTAAGGGTTAGCTCCTTAGATTGATCTTTAAGTGCTTCTCACCTACACTAACTGATTGCTTGTGTGAAAAGGGTGTTTCTCTAAATGTTTTCTATTTTAAGTCTAAAGGAAAACAAAAAAGAATGATAGGGATAAGTGATTAGAATGAACTTGGATTGGTTTACATGTTGTATCTACATATTGTGAGCACTCCTCTTTGGCTGGGGAGGACTACCTGCAAGTAAAAAAATAGTACCACTAGATGTTTTTTAGTAGATAAATGAGTGGGATACCAAGCTCTATGCTTGTTCCAGGAAGTGAGAAACTTCCTTAGAGATGATATTCCACTTTTGAGAGATAAAAGAGTAATAAGTAACTAAAATAATGTAAAGAGAGAGTAAAAAAGAGATAATATTACCATTATTTGCAACCTAAGTGTAGTAAAGAGTGACAAGGTGTAGGTGGTGTATTTTTTTATATTATAAAAGTTTTTTGGGTAGGTTTTGAAGAGGTTAGGGATTCTACAATCATCGATGTCGATAGGGGAATGAATGATATCAGTTATACTACTAAGGTCAATGGTGAAGGTGATCAATGTTCATTAGGCTACTGAGATTGGTAGGGGTAATAATTGCTTAAAAGCTTACATAAGGATTTTTTAGGTTCGGCAAATGGTTTTGATTAGGTCTGGGAGTTTGGGGAGAGTTATGAGAGAGAGGGAGAGAGAGTATGGTTTGGGTAGATCTAGTTAGAGGTTTGGTGTGTCAGGTCAAGGGGAAACAAGCAAGGAAACTTTATAACTCCCTCACAGAGGTTTGTTCAAAAGTGTATAAATCAATGAATAGTAGATATAAAGTGATAGCTAAATTAAATACTTAAAAGACCTAAAAAATAAGTGATGTAATTAGCTATAGGGGTCACTGAATGATAAGTGCCAAATTGATGGTACCTATCAAGTAGTTCAAATTGATGGCCTGGATAGAGAGAACAAGTGGGTGTTGTTGGTCTTCACGAGCTTAGTTCCTGATCATGATTGACTTACACATGATGACAGTAAGCCTAGATGTCAAAATTTGAATGCAAATAAGAATGAATTTTCTTGATTTCTCTTAACCTAAACTTTAGGTTAAACGATCCCACTGAAATCAGTTATGGGTTGACCGACATCAGTGGCCCTATAATAGGTAAAGATTACAATTTTGGCCTATTTTATATTGATTTTCATGCCAAGTGTGGTACCCATTAAAAAATGATAAAAATAAGAGGTTAAGAAAGAGGTAGTTGATTGGGAATTTAGTTTGGAAGTGAGAATAAGTCTTGAGTAGTTAGGATGAGGGGACCAGGTCTTAAAGTGATTCATAAAGTGAGAATTATTCATAGGGTGAGGTGGATAGGTTAGGTGGAAAAAGGGGTTTTTAATTAACTTAATTAAGTATTTTAAATTAATTAAATATGTGAGGGATAAAATTATGGGTTAGGGAGGCTAATTATTATTATTGAAGAAAGGGCTAAAAGGGGTTTCAACATAGGAAGTTACACACATGTGTGTGATGTAATTTTGGTGTCTACATTTTCCCCTTTTAGTATTGTAATTTGTATTGATAAGTTTTCAAGACAAAAATAAGAGTTAGAGGATCTAAGTATTGGATGAGGTCTCCCCCCTCAAAATGGGAATCAATGAAGGAGAAACCAAAATTAGGGACCAGTTCGATATAAAGGTAATTAGGTGAGTTGTGGAGAATTGAACATTGAATCATATGCATATACTACTACTAGCTATAGTTGACAAAGTCAAGAATAGGCAAGGTTGAAGAGGACTTAGATAGAAATAACCAAAGCATAGCTTGTAAGTGATAGATGATAGGTCAAAATAATCAAAGTTGTATCTCCAATGATCAATGTGTGCTAGGTATCTAAGGTAGGATATATCCTTGGGAAACTTAAAAGTGTTGAAGGTGACAATATGAGCTTGGGTACCATACACAACACATAATATACATGCATGTGTACAACAACTAACTATAGCAAAATAACATAAGTGGTTAAGACAAACAACACAAGGTTGGTGTAAAAGGGTCAATGAGTGAGGAGATATTCATGATCTCCAAGCAAATTAATTTTGGGTGAAGATTTAAGTGATCTATAATGGTGTTTGTAATGGTTGGGGAGATATATGTGATCTCCAAATTACCTCAGAGTAGGGGTAAAGTCTAAAAAGTTTGGGTTCTTTTTTGGGGAAAAAATTATTACAATGGTGCCAACATTAGTGACATTACTAATATCAATAATAAATAGTGTTGACATCAAAAAATTAAGGTAATATTGCCAATGTTGATAGGCATAAGCATTGACATCAATAGATTATGTCAAACATACCAACATTGGTGGCTGACCAAACTTGACAAAAGAGGGTTTGGTGGCCAACCAAACTCATTTACAACTTGTGATTATAAAAAAATAGAGTTGTGAGAGAGAATAAGATGGTAGAGCAAGGAGGGGACCTAGTAGGAGGCATACCACCATAACAGCCAACTGTGCCAACTAGGAGAAGACTAAGAGATGAGGTAAGAGTCTCTACTAGTTATTTTGAAACTTGATTTGGTTATCTAGAATTTTTAGGCCAATTTAGAGGTGGGGGGGATAGAAAATGTTAGTAGAGGGGAAGGAAATAGGTTAGGGTAATTTTAGGATAAGTTGGGGGAAATTTGGGGTATTTTTTTAGGTTAAAATTATAATTTTGGGATGGGTCATTTAGCCCTAGGGCCAAACTAGATATCGACATTAGTGAGGTCCACCAACATCAACCAATATAACATCAAGGTCAACATGTGTCTACTGATGTCAATCAACATTTAGGCCTACAAAGTACCAACATTAAAATTAATGCTGACATTGATGACTTTGAAGAATTAGTAAAATAGGAGAAAGGGTTAGTTTGGATCCTTAGTGGAAGTAGTCAACTAGCCTTATGGCCGAGCTAACCTTAGAAGACCCTGTCTTGATTGAGTGCTACTTACATAGCTTAGTTTAGGACCTTAAGCCAATGTAGTTGTCATAGAGTCTAGGAAAAGAATCTAAGGTATGGTTAAAAGGTGTGTTAGGGGAAATGGTTAAAAAGGTAAGTTAAAATAGGTTAAGAGATTTAGGGCTTAAAATATAGGGCATAGTGTCAAGTGTTAGGGATATAGGCTATGAGGTCTAGAGTTGTGATAGGTAGGTAGGCCTTGGGTGGAAATAGAGAAGAGTTAGTAAAGCCTAGGGTAAAGAGAGAGAGGTAGTGAAGCCTATGGTAGAGAGAAAAGAGTAGGGTAGTTAGTTAGGTGGGTATATGGCTGAGCTAACCTTAGAAGACCCTCTGTTGATTGAGTTCTACCTACATAGCCTAGTTTAGGGCCTTAGACCACTATAGTTATCCCAAAGAGATGGGAAATAGGTGGTTGTAGGATATATTAAAATTCACGTGACTTGAGTTGTGTGTGTATGGATGTAGGAAAGGATAGAGCTGATATTACAAGATCATCTACTAAGGCTTTTGATGTGTATGAGGAGGGATGTCACTCTAGATGAGTGGGAGCACATGGAAACCATGGGGTTGAGAAGAGTGTGATGGTATTGTCAAGTCACTTGAGGTGTGAGCCTTATGATAGCATTAATTAGGAGGTGGGATCATACTACCAACACCTTCCATCTACTGACCAGAGAGTTGATAGTGACCTAAGAGGATGTCTATAGGATTTTATGGCTATCACTTTAGGGTGAGGAGCTCTAGAGGAGCATAATATCCACATGGTGGCATTGTATGGTGAGCATGTTAGTGAGGTGACTTATATTCTATGAGTTTTGCCTACAAGCCACTATATATGGCCAATGAGGAGCAACATCGACTAAGTATCTTGATCATGATCAGGATCATGGTGTATGCATTACCAAATGTAGATGGTGGTAGATTTTTTATTGCATTGATAGGTGTGCTTACATAGCTGGTTGAGTAGTGGACTATTTTTGTATGGGGTCTAATATTTTTAGCATAGTTATATAGAGAGCTTTGGGGTTTGAGACTATGATGGTGATATACTTTATGTGTTTGTGATCTACTACACTATTGGGCATACGAGCACATCATGGTGACACAATCATTGGGGTTACCTACCATGATTCTAATTAGCTTTAGGGTTGGTTTTAGATGGTGGAGAGAGGGTATGGCACAAAATTGAATGGATGGCATAGTACATGACATTACCTATTATAGGTGCATGATTGAGGGTTTAATCCCTACAAATATTTTATGGAGACCCTACCTGACATATGCAATATTCAGAGGATAGACATAATAACTTATTGGTTTGCAGAGGTTACTATGGCTCAGGGGGAGATGAGTTGGTGAGTTGGAGATGGTACATATGACATGGGTTAAGAGGTAGTTTGGTCTACTATAAGATATTATGCTTTCCTTCCCTTGATATAGGAGGGATGACATAGAGGCACCCCTACCATTACCCCAAGAGATAGATGGGCCAAATTTTGAGGAACTATCAATAGGGCTAGGTGTTAGAGATCCAGGGTGCATAGTAGCATATATAGCTTGGTGGGTAGGTTTACATCCCATGGTGGAGGTTAGGAGGCCACCACTAGATTTACAAGTGTTGGTGAGAGAGAGGGATGTAGTTGTATAGGCATGATATGTAGCTCTATAGGCTATAGATATAGCACAAACATAGGTATTATCCTTACAAGGGTAGGTTATGATAGTCCAGGGCCTAGTTGGGGCATTACAGGGCCAAGTTGTAGCATTACATGGCCAAGTCAGAGTTTTATAGGGTCAGGTGACTGTAGTCATAGTAGAGAGGGATAACCTTAGAGTAGCAGGTCAGGCTATTGCTCTTCTACCACAACCATAGGGACTGCTATAGGTTGGGCCATCATCAAGTGCTATGGGACCTCTACAAACTATATCTTTGGTGAGATATACTATTGCCCTAGATGAGATTACCTATTATGAGAGGGCCATCAGAGAGTTTGCATAGATTTAGTGATATTCTGAGTTTAGGGAGTAGGAGAGATTTGTGTCATGTGATATAGGTTCTAGCTCATGTAGATACTAATGGGTTGAGAGTGGTGATGACATTGCTTCATCATGACCATGTGAAGAGCCTTGATGATACTGAGTGGTAGATTTTGTCATTTTGGTTATATATGTTACATGTATACCAGGCTATGAGCTAATGATGTGTGTGTGTGTGTGTGTGTGTGTGTGTGTGTGTGTGAGAGAGAGAGAGAGAGAGAGAGAGAGAGAGAGAGAGAGAGAGAGAGAGAGAGAGAGAGAGAGAGAGAGAGAGAGAGAGAGAGAGAGATGATTAATTTATTTGTAATTGTGAGATGTGTGTATTGTGATAGATGATGATGATATGGATGATGATTATTTTATGCTATGTTAATTTGATGTTAATGTTGATCATATTAGTTAAGTTAGATTAGCCTTTCCCATATATGTGATGGTATATACATAGTTGGCTTGTTAGTTTCATCTTAGCATTTTTCTATATTCTATGATGTGTATGCTTAAAATGAATAAATTGGTTATGTTAGTTTATTTCAGTATTTTTCTACATTTGTGATGGTGTATGCATACAATAAATTTAGTAGGCTTTGATAGTGTTGGTATGACATTGTTTTTCATCTCAATAGAGAGATAAACATGTGGTTTGGATGGGAAAATAAAGAGGCAAAATGCTCATGCACCAATAAAGACCGTAATCAGAACATAATAGGCTCAGGAAAATGAGCCTCTTTCATGCCTGATATCATTGAACCATTATGTTTGTTAGAGAAGCGTCATGTTTACCTTATATTAAGTGAGCTTCACAATCCCTTGAAAGAGTATGAGGGAAAAAAGGGGTAAAGTGAGGGGAAATTTTTGGGTAGCATAACCTACAAAGTGGGGATGGTATGCCCTTTTTGTGGGTGACCCAAGAGCTACTATAGGCAAGTCCATGACTTAAAGATTTTTTTTCTTGTGTAAGCTGATCAATGTGGGAAGCCTACAATGGGATTTTGTATGGCTTAAGGTCATATAAAGCTGATCAATGTGAGAAGCCTTTCTTTTTTTTTATATTTCCCTTTGAGAACAAAGCTTGGCTTAGCTATCCTTTAAGGGAGTGGTCTAAGCATTCACTTTTAAAGTTTAAATAACTATCCTTTAAAGGAGTAGTCTATTGATAGTAGTAAAGGGAAGTTATATATATGTCCTTCAAGGGAATAGTCTACATTGAGAAGCATGACCTATGAGTTTAAAAATTGTCGCATATCTCATTTATTTATTTATTTATTTATTATGCTTTTAGTCATGGAAAAAACTATAGAGGCTTAGGAGTTTTCTACTTTGAGGGAAAAACCATACCAATGCGTAAGTTAACTAAGTGTATAGGAGTAAGGGTGAAGAGGAAGGGAAATGAGTGTAATAGGGATGCTGAAAGGATGAGCTCAAGTTAAACACGAGGTGAAGTGACGATTGTTTAACAAAAGAATGGTAATAGGTGTAAGGCATTTAAAGGCTCAAGTTCTGGCCTTCCTTCAAGAGAAGATAAGCGATAAGTTCCTGAGCCATACTTTTGAGTTATGATATAAGGTCCAAGCCAATTGGGATCAAACTTAACCTATTTTCTTTTCTCCATTTTCATCACATGTTGATTTTTGTAGGACAAGATCTCCTATATTGAAATCTCACTCTTTGAGGTTTTTATTATAAGTGTATTTGATATGCTCTTGATAGATTTGGAGGTGGTTGAGGGATATGAGATGATGCTCATCAAATAATTCAAGTTGAGCCAAATCTTTTGGCAAAATTCATCATTAGTAAGTATGTCTTATAGATAAAGGCAAAGAGAAGGAATTTGGACTTCAAGAGGCAAAATAGCCTCCATCCCATATACCAAGGAAAAAGGTGTAGCACTTGTAGGGGTTTGAATGATAGTGTGGTAAACCCACAAAGTAAAAGGAATGTGTTTATGCCAATCATTATCCATATCATTGACTACCTTCATGAAAATTTTGTTCAATGTTTTGTTAGAATCTTCTACCTATCCATTTGCTTATGGATAGTACAGTGATGAAAAGCTTAATTTGACTCCAAATGTATCACAAAGACTTTGAATCACCTTGTTTTTGAAATATTTGCCATTATCTATTATAATTTTATGAGGGATACTAAAATGACATATTATGTGATGGTTGATGAATTCAATTTTATTAGCTTTAGTAGAGATGAGAGGGATAGCCTTGGCCCACTTGGTAAAGTATTCAGTGGTAGTAATGATAGAATGATGGCAGAGGGATGAATGAGGGTTAATATCCCTAATTAGATGTAAGCCCTATTTGGAGAAGGGCCAAAAGTATTTTGTGACTTGTAATGCATGACTTGGAATGTAAAGATGTTAGCATGTTGTTAACACTGGATGCAATGTTGAACATAATCAACACAGTCTTGATGAAGTGTGGGCCAATAATAGCCAAATCAAAGGATACACTTGACAAATATGTGACCATTGAAATGCACACCATAAATCCCATCGTGGACTTCTTTAATGGTAAAGGGAGTCTCAGTACTAGTGAGGCATCTAAGAAAAAGACCATCAAAACCTCGCTTGTAGAGAAGTCCCCCTAGCATAGTGTAACAAGCAACACATTTTATGAAGGCACATCTCCCATTATTGGAGAGATTAGAAGGGGTAATAGAGAAGGAAAGATAATCTATGAGTTGATTGTACCATAAGTCATGTGGGTTAGATGTTACAATTATGATAAAGAGGATGTTAGTTGATACATAGGAGGATAATTTTAAGTGATGCATGATGACATAGATTCTCGATGAAGAGGATGAAGAGGGTATGTGAGAAGCAAGTGAAGCCATCATCTCAACAAACTTATTTGTAGATCGAGGAATAGTTTATAAGAGATAAGAGTTAAATGATCCAAACAACATATCTACATGATGTTTATACCTCTGTAGAATGTACTTTTTGCATAGGTAAGAACCATTAACCTTGTTAAACACTAGCTAAGAATCACCAAAAATGGTTATGGATTTGATACCCAAGAAAAGAGCTATTTGAATTCCTAAAATCAAAGTCTTTTATTCAGCCATATTGTTAGTGCATTCAAAATACAATTTAAATGACAAAGGCATAGGCTCACCATCTAGAGGAATAAGACTTACCCCCACACCCACACCATATTTACATTTAGATATGTCAAAGAACATCATCATTTGATAGGATATTTTATCAGTGGAGAGCATTGCGATAGATTCATCAGGGAATTCAAGGTTTGAAGGTTGATTTTTAGGTAAAGGGGTAATAACTAACTGGTTAGTGATTGTTTTCCCCTTAATAGACTTTTTTTGAATGAATTTTAATTCAAATTTGGCAAGAAACATGAGCCACTTAGCTACACATTGGTTGTGATATGGCTTGGAATACATGTATTTGAGGGGATCAGTATGGGTGACCACATAGGTTTTATGATTTAGGAGATAATGGTGAAGTTTGGAGGTGGAAAAGACCAATTCAAGGTAAAGTTTTTTATTATGGGTATATCAAGTCTCATAATCAATAAGTGTGAGACTTATGTAGTAAACCACCTGCTCTCAATGTTGGTCATCTTGATGTGCAATCGTAGCACCTAGAGAATGGTCTGTTATAGAGATATATAGGTAGAAAGGATAATTTTCCTTAGGTGGAATAAGATTTGGTGGGGAATGGAGATATTTTTTAAGTGCATCAAAATATTCCTAGAAATTTGTTTTCTAATGGAAGGATACATACTTTTTGAGAAGATAGTGAAAGGGTTGGCAATGATCTGATAACTGGGAGATGAATTGGTAGATTGACTAAAGTTTTCCCTATAGGATATAGAGTTGTTTTATATTAGTGTGTGGAAGAATCTCTAGGATTTCTCTAACCTTAGTAGGATCAACTTCAATACAATGGATAGAAATGCTAAAACCTAAAAGTTTATCAGAAAGGACTCCAAAGACACATTTCTTTGGGTTCAATCAAACATTATATTAGAGGAGATGAGTAAATATGGTCTTAATAATTTTCAAGTGGTCTTGACAAAGTTTAGACTTGTCGAGTAAGTCATCCATGTAATCTTACATAATTTTTTGTAAGAGATCATTAAAAATGTAGGTTATAGCCCATTGGTAGGTTACACCAGCATTCTTTAGGCTAAAAGGCATGACCCAATAGTAAAAAGTCCCCCATGGGGTAATGAAGGTTGTCTTATGTTGATCCTCAGGAGCAACTAGGATTTTATTATATCTAGAGAACCTATCCATAAGTGATAACACCTCATGGCTAGATGTTAGATCAACAAATTGGTTGATACTTGGCAATGGGAAGTCATCTTTTGGATAAGCGAGGTTTAAATCATGATAGTTAGTGTAAATATATATTACCCTAATTATTTTTGTGATAAGAACAATATTGGAAATATATTGAAAGTAGTCGATGGGTTGGATAAATTTAATAGAAAGGAGGTGTTGGAGATCTTCTTTGATAAGGAGAGAAATATGAGGATGAATCTTATGAAGCTTCTGCTTAACAAGTTTAGTATCTTGATTGGTGACAATGTTATGGGTGATGATAGAGGGGTTAATACCAAGCATGCCATTATAACATGAAGTGAAGGCTTTTCTATGGTTATTAAGAAATGTGGCATAATCAACTTGTTTAGAGGAATCCAAAGATTGGCCAATCTTGAGGATATGAGGTTTATCATGAGAGGTTAGGTTGATGTCAATGGTTGATTCATTTAACATAGCCTATGTTTTGAATGGGAGTAATTATTGGATATAGGAATCATTTAAACTAATGTAAGTGAGAATTGTGTCATCATCTTGAAATTGGATAGTGTTAATAGTGGGAGATCCTTCATCAATTATTTCAAGATGAATGAGAGGAAGGGACCTTGTTTCCTTACCTTGGTGATAGGTGAGAGGCCCCAAATGGATGGAATTTATTGAAAAAAAAATAGGAGGTATAGATACATCTAATTTGATAGGTGATGGTGGAAAAGAAGGTGGAGAAGGAGAGACTAGTTCTTCAATAATTGGTAAATGCAAAGTTTTAATGAGTTTAGTTGGTTTGTTATATCCCACTCCATGCCTCTTTTTGGCATTTTTAATGGTTTGGCTAGTGGGATATTCAATAGGTGTATGGACACCTTGTTCGTAATGACCCAAACTAAATCCTTTTCAAGCACACTAATAGAGATAGGTGTGAGTGAATCTAGGGTTACTCAAGAAAGAGAAGTAACAGGTAAATGGTTATGGTCAAGAAGATGGATTGCTAATAGTGGGATCCTGATCAATTCCCCCATATTTGAAATTAGTTTGAAGGTTAGGAGGCCCATAATGGATGACCATCCCAAAGAAGGGATCATAATTTGGGTGCATGTGAAGCCTTCCATACTATTATGGAGTATAGAACATGACAAGTTTCAATAAATGATATTCACCAAGTGATAAACATTGGAAAGTCTCCTCTATAGGATCCTTGTCAGGAATTCATGTTACTAGTATCTATGTAGCTAGGAGAGTGGAGATTGTGGAAGCTTCAAAAATATCATGTAGGGAAGATGATGTTATCAATGGAATGAGAACATCATTGGGACTATAAGTCATGTTACATGTTTTAAATGGAGGTGGGTTAGCAGGTATAACATGTGCTTTCCATCATGTTCAAACTTGACACAACGATGCAAAGTTGAGGGTACACATGACATAACATGTATCCAAGGTCATCCAAGTAGTATGTTATATTGGAAATCTCCTTCCACAACATAGAAGAGCTTAATAATAGTGCAGGGACCTACACAAATATGTAAGATAATAGGGCCCATCATAGTACCTATGGTATCATTAAAGGAGTGGAGTATCATGTCAGTTTAAGATATGCAATTTTTAGGAAGGGACAACTATTTGTAGGCATGGGTGGAAATATTATTAATAATATCTTGCCCATTCATCATGATTTTCTTGACATGAGTTTGATCAATATATGTAGTAATAAAAAGGATAGAATCTTGATCTTCAAGGTGTTGAAGTGGAATTTTTGAATCACTGAAAGAAATCAAGAAGATGGAATTAAGGGAGCCAACAAAAATTGCAAGAGGTTGGGAATCATCTGATTTTACCTCAATCTCATGCAAGGCACTAATTAAATCTTGACAGTGTTTTTATGAGTTTTGGATTAACTCATATAAAGACATTTTCACAAGAGTTTGGTGAAGTTGTTTCACCATTAAGCTTTGAATAACACCTGAAGATGTTATTTTAGAAATGCCCAAGATTGAAATCTTAGGATTAGGAAGAGGAGTGTCTTTAGTATAGGGATGAGCCCAAGGAGCAATGACTTTTTCCTTAGCTTTATCTTTTTGGTTTTGTTATCATGTGGCCACATTAACTGTGTTGATCTAAAGTGTAGGTGAAGGAGATGGTAAAGGGATTATGACCACATATTCGGGTTTAAATTTAGGTGGAATAGTAGGAGGCACTATGGATTCCAAAGGTAAAATAATAGGAAGGTTAATGGGAGTATCATTGAATAGAGTGTCAACATCAAAGTGTTACTGAATGATTTCTATGAAGGCCTTACAACTCTTAGTATTGTGTCCAAGTGAATGATGATATAAACACACTTGTGTATCATTAAACCAAGATGGCTTCATTCCAAGAGGACTATAAGGCTTAATGGGAGGAAGAGTTATTATGGAAGATTACAATAACTGATGTAGGAAAAAGCTCTAAGAGCCTATAAGTGGGATTGCACTTATTATGTTAATAGGAGTGGACACCATCTTTTGTTTTAGTGTTGAAAAGGTAATTTTATATGGTGCTTTATTTGGTGATAGTGAAGTTACATGTTTTTCTATCACTTTATTAGTGTCAAATGTGAAAGGCCTACCAGATGGAAAAGGCAGGAGTGGAGGTAACTTAACCTTTTTTTTTACTTGGATTGGTAATATTCCAACTATAGTAGAGGGGTATGGTCCCAAAATGGATGGTAAAGTTGAGGGTTGAAGAAGGGATCGACAAGATATAGGAAGCTTAACATTTTCTATAATTTAGGCCATGAAACTCCAACTTGTGTTTGAGGAGTTAAATATAATTTCACTTATGGATGAATTAAATTAGAGAGAAGGCATACGCCTAAGGGCTTGATCTGATTTAATGGGGCAAATTCTTGTGAGGGTGAGGGTTCTAACATAGATGGATAAACTTTAGGTGTTTTTGGTGAAGAAGCTCTATCTTTGTCAAAGAGCTTGGGGTAAAGGGTAGTGAGAGGGTTGGCAGTAAAGGTTGACATTCATTGTGTGGGATAAGGAGTTTTAAGTTGGTCCCAAAATGCCCCATGATCTAGCTTCATGGAGTCAAGAAATTCTAGACTTTTCACCAACCATGAGAAGGGTTTAGATGAAGTTGATGAAGGCCTTAATATTATGTCTTTAGAGTATAGGGTGTTTGGGAAAAATGTAAATTATTAGTTTTTGCTACTTTGATCCAATGACAAGAAAGAACTGTAATAGTGTCCTCTTCGATAGAGATGGGACAAGAGACATGGTCTACTATGGGTGGAGGAGAGGTAGGTGAGGAAGTTTCTTCAAGAGGGTAAAGCATAGGTATTATGGCTCCCTCAACATGTGGGTGAGGCATAGGTAAAGTATGATCCTCCATAGGTAAAAGGAGGGGTAAGAGTGATACAATTGGAGTAGGAACCATAGGTCTCTCATCTATTATGGGAGTAGATAATATTGACTCTTCTAAGTGCAAAGGTGGAGTGGATGGGGTACTACTTTCTATAGGTGGAGGAGAGGTAGGCACAAAAGGTTCCTTAAAAGGGTATAATATAGGAATGATGTTCCCTTCAACATGTGGTTAAGGAATGGGTGGGGTGTGGTCTTCAAGTGGTAAGAGGATAGGTAATATTGGTGCAAAAGGAATTGACATTATAGGGTCCTCACGTGGAAAAATAAGTGGTAAAGGAGGCTCTTCCTCATAAGGGAGTGGAATGGGTGAAATAGGTTCTTCTATCTCAGGAGGAAGAATGGGAAAAATAAATGTCATTGAATGTGAGCGAGGAGTCGATGAAATGGGTATCTCCTATTAAGGGGAAGGTTGAACTAGAGGTAAAGGAAAGACCATATTAACCATATGGATATTATGATCACCTGAGTTAGTTGTGGTTTGAAAAATATTTTGATTTGGTGAATGGTTAGGAAAAGGGTGTTTGAACACATCCATACTTTGATTCGGGGGTGCATTAGGATTATCTAAGATGAGATCACCCTTATCAAGCATATCTTGAACAATATTCTTGAATGTCTTATAGTTATTAGAATTGTGGCCTTTAACTCAATGGTAACCACAAAAATCATCTTCCATATACCAAGTTGGAATAATATGTGAGGGGTCAAACTATATAGGAGGTTTGATCTGAGGAAGGGTTATGACACCTTGTTGCAATATTTTTTCTAAAATGGATGTGTATCGCTCCCCAATGAGAGTGTATTGTCTTTGTTTATACTGTTGTTAGAATTGCTTGGTCAAATTTTGGGAAGTTGAGGAACTTGATTGGTTTGTGGTTGTGGAAGAGGCTGAATTAATGACCACCATGTTGGTGGAGCCTTTATATTTTTGGTTAGAAGGAGAAGTTTTAGAAGAGGAGTCATTTGATTTGGAATTGGGATTCTTACTATGCAACTTGACTTTGCCTTCATCTATAGCATGAACCTTGAGTTTTCATGCCATTGTAAAGGTCTCATCAAATGTACAAAAATTTTGTACCCAGAGTGTGGATGAGATGTGCTTAGCACATGCCCTTGAGAAGAGCTCAATAAGCTCAAGTTGGGGTAAGGAGAAGGAGAATTTATTGATTAAGCTTATCTAATGAGTGACAAAATCTGAAATAGACTCATCATCATATTATTTGATAGAATAAAGGTCTATTATAGAAACCTTTTTAGAAATCTTAATAGAGAAATGGTCCAAGAATATTTGTGTGAGTTGGGTGAATGAGAAAAAGGAGTGCTGAGGTATAGAGCTATACCAATCCAAGGAAGCAACTAAAAGAGATAGTGAAAGTACAAATTAGTAATGCATCATCATGCCCTATTAAATAACAAGCATGTCTAAATGCTCACAAGTACTATTGTGGGTCCTCTCTACTCTAGAAATGAGTAAATTTAGGGAGTTCCCATTTTCATAGATAATGGTGAATAGGCATAAAAGGATAGATGGGTTCATTATATATTTGATCATAAGATAACACATTATTTGAACCAGAAATGGATGTCTCTAGATTAGACATATTGTCCATTAGTATTTTAATGAGGTCTGGAGGGGGATTAGTTTGTTGGATACCTCCTAAATTATAGGGAACTTGATAAGAAGCAGAGGGAGCATATGACATAGCTTGTTGAGGTTGTGTTGGGGCAACATAAGAATAATGAGTCATAAGATAGGGTGATGAAAGAAAAGGGGCTTGTCCCATTGGGTTAGAGACTATGCTTTGGTTGGTTATTGTTATTTCAGGTTGGATTATTGGCATGGTTAAACTGGATGAAGGGTGAGTTATAACTCAGGTAATTATAGGCACTAGGGTAGATAGAATAGGTACCACTAAATTCTAAAATGGGGTAAGACTTGACTGAATTGGTTGTGGTTGTGAAAGCATGGAAGTCACACCAGGGTTTAGGTGGGATTAGGCAATTGGTGATGTTAAAATTTAGACATTATTTATAGTTTGGTTACTCATCAAAGTGGTGGTCTGGGTAACCATGGTGACAATAATAGAGGTAATTGAAACTAAATTTGTCTCCATTGGGGAGGTTGGCAAACCATAGATTGGGTCACTCAAATAATTATAGGTTCATCTCATAGCAAGGTAATGCTAAAGGGTTGATACATTGTGATCAAGAAATTTAGCAAAATATTGATTTCCCTCAAGCACAATGGGAATTTGGTTGGGGCTAGAAGTATGCTCTGTATCTAAAGTATGCTCCATGATAGAATCAAAAGTGAGAGGGGAAGGTGGAAGTGTTTTTCAACTTGCGTAATCAATAAGAATTTTGGCTTGAGTTTATGTCAATACCATGCAAGTGAAAGTATAAATAGTCTTACTACCCTGTATTAGTGATAGAATAAGGAAAAACTAGGTTTGAGTGTAGGTAAGTGGGTTATTTTAGCTTGCAGTTTTTAGTAGATGGAAATTACATAGTCATCGATGTCGGTCACTTGACCGATGTTGATAGGAAAAGTTTTCCAACATTGGTGGGTGAACCGATGTCAGTAGGTAAAATCTACCAATACCGGTAGAATTAACTGATGTCAATCACTATGATATCCTAGGAAATGGAAAATTTGATGCTTTATAAAACTATAAGTTGAAACTAGGTAAAATAGTGGATGCAATAGGTCTGTGTAAGAAGGAAGAACACTCAAAAAACTTGAGATAACATGTTATATAAACTGAGTATTCAAAATTGTATTGATTTTGTGAATCAATAGGAAAACATCTTTACCAATTCCAAAATATAGAAGGCAATAAATAAATAGAAAAAAACATACAACCAACAACTATTAAGTCCTAGAGATTAATTTTTAGTCTCATGTTGGCTTATGCCTTTATTAGATAGTGAAAAGAGAATTTGGTTATCAAAGGTACTAGAAATCAATCTAGAGCTAGTTTTAGGTTAGTTTTAGTGCTCAAGAGGAACTCTATGTTAGACCAGGTAAGTGGATTGTTATAGGAGATTTATCTCTACACTTCATGGACCTAGACTGAAGCCAAGATTCGTAGCCAAAATATACCTTCTATCTAGAGTTTATACTCTACCAGAGATTGGAGTGGGTTCTCCCCTTGGTGTTGAAATCCAAGTAGGATAGCTAGGTAGGGTAAGGTGATCGACCAAGTGATGAAATCTTGATGGGCCTTTTCTCAAGTGAGTTTAGATGTTTGTTTGTGTGAATTTGATTTATTTATGTAGCATAGGTGCACTATAATTTATTCAAAATGCTAGTAATTAACTAGGTGAGTTAATATGTAATAAGCAAATAATGAAATGCAGTAAGTTTTAAACCTAAATCTAAAATATTTAGATTTGAATGCAAACAAAGATGAAATAGGAATAGAGAATGAAATTCACTATCCTAATGTGAATGCAATAAGAAGTAAAGAAGAGATTCTTTTTAACTTGTAAAAAAAATGAGAAATTGTATTTAGAGGCAAAGAGAAAAGAAAGAAAATTTTAGTTTAATGGTTTTAAACAAAAAATACAATGTTGAATTTTTCATTTTAAGAGAGAAGAGAAGGAGAAAGTGAAATAAATGAGGTTTTCACTATAATGCACCTATATGAATTCTTAAAACAAGAAATGAACCTAAGGAAAACTCCAGGGTGCCACCAGGCATGCCAAAAATGTTTCTCTAAATTTTGTCTATTTCAAGTCTAAAGGAAAACAAAAAAGAATGATAGGGATAAGTGATTAGAATGAACCTAGATTATTTTGTTCATCGTATCTAGATGTTGTCAGCACTCCTCTTTGGATGGGGAGGACTACCTTCAAGTAAGAAAACACTACCACAAGATGTTTGTTAGTAGATAAATGAGTGGACTACCAAGGTACGTGCTTGTTATAAAAAGTGTGAAACTTCTTTATAGATGACATTCCACTTTTTAGAGATAAAAGAGTAATAAGTAAATAAAAGAGAGGTAAAGAGAGAGTAAAAGAGAGATAATATTATCGCTATTCACAACTTGAGTGTAACAGAGAGTGACAGGGTGCAGGGGGTGTGTTTTGTTTATATTTTAGAAATTGCTTGGGTAGGTTTTGAAGAGGTTAGGGAATTTATAGTCACCAACATCAATAGGGGAATGACTGATATTAGTTATACTACCGAGGTCAATGGTGAAGGTGACCTATGTTGGTTAGGCTACTGAGGTCAGTAGGGGTAATAATTGCCTAGGAGCTTATAGAATGTTTTTTTAGGTCTAGGAAATGGTTTTTATTAGGTATAGGAGGTTGGAGAGAGTTATGAAAGAGAGATTATGGTTTGGGTAGATCTAGTTAGAGGTTTGGTGTGTCAGGTCAAGGGGAAACAAGCAAAGAAATTTTGTAACTCCCTCACGAGGGTTTGGTCAGAAGTGTATAAAGTAATGAATAGTAGATATGAAGTGATAGAAAAGAAAATACTTAAAAGACCTAAAAAATAAGTGATGTACTTAGTTTTAGGTGTCACTAAATGATAAGTTCCAAATTAATGGTCCTTATAAAGTAGTCTAAACTTATGTCCTGGATAGAGAGAACAAGCGGGTGTTTTTGGTCCCCGAGAGCTTAGTTCTTAATCATGATTGACTTATAAACAATGACAATAAGCTTGGATGTCAAAATTTAAATGCCCAGAGCTTGATTTAAAGTAAAAATGAATTTTATTGATATTTTTTGACCTAAACTTCAAGTTGGAGTTTGGCTTATATCGCTAACATCAGTGATCCTACCGACATCGATCATGGGTTGACTAATGTTGATGGCCCTAAAATATTTAAAGCTTATTATTTTTGGTTTGTTTTCTATTGCTCTTCATACCAAGTGTGTCATCCATTAAGAAATGGTAAATATAAGATGTTAAGAATGAGGTAGTTGATTAGGGATTTATTTTGGAAGTGAGAATAAGTCTTGGATAGTTAGGATGAGGGGCCTAGGTCTTGAGGTGACTCATTAGGTGAGAATTAGTTATAGTGTGAGGTGGATAAGTAAAGTGGAAAAATGGGTTTTTAATTAACTTAATTAATTATTTTAAATTAATAAATGTGTGAGGGGTAAAATCATGGGTTAGGGATGCTAATTGTTATTCTTGAAAAATGGGCTAAAAGGGGTTTTGACATAGGAAGTTACACACATGTGTGTGACATAATTTTGGTGTCTAAAAAGGGAGTAAAAATATGCATGAAATTAAAATATTATAAGGGGGTGATACACCATCAATATATTCACAATATATTCATACTCTTACACTTATAAACAAGACCTATAACACTAGCTTTAAAGTCCTAGAATACTCTAACATTAGTATTTCAATACAGAGGTGATATGAATGAGATAAATCAAGGTAAGTGGATAAAAATTTAGTTGAAGACATTAAGTATACTTGAACACTTTAAATGAGTTAAAGATAGTATATACACTCCATATAACCTATTAGAATGAGAACTTCTTACACTAAACATGGAATGATAAAGAGAATTAAGGATAGAAGATTATCACTAGACCTCACCATACATCACTTCGCACACTTAGAAAAGATGTTTATGAAATAAAAACCATATTTCATTTATTATTCAAATTAAAATTATGAAATCAAACTAAGAGGGCGTTGCCATACATGGTGTGGAATTAGAAAACAAGATCTAAAATGGCTAGTACTTATAGAATGTGTGAGAGGAGAGAAAAGTGGATCTCAAGGGTCACAATGCCAATTGTCAAGGCATGAGAATTAGTTATGTTGTATATGGGTGGAGTTTGAAACATACCATGAAAGGTATCTTTGGAAAAATGTCCCTCCAAGGCATGAAAACTCCTCAAAATTAGTGTAGGTCCCTTCAACTACATTTTTGAAAACTACCTTCATCATTTGGCCTCTTTTGAGCACTCTAAATTAGAATAGTGAGATATGACACATGTTCACTATGGTGGAGGGTTAATAAAAATCTCCAAAATTCATTTGATGTGTCTTTAATGATTGATCTTCTTCTAGACAAGTTTTCTAATTATCTACAATATCCATCACTAGTTCTATAAACCTATCTTCACATTTGGCACCAAGATGCTCATTAGTTGTTAAATCCAATAAATAAAAGTGGTGATATTAAATTTATAAAGAGTTCTAGTATTATTAAATCCATCATGAAAACCTTAAAATGCCTTCCAATTAAACTTATCACCTTCTCACTTGGTGATTACTCTGGATTCTCACTATCTTCCACAGACTACCTGAAGTGAAGGTGATTACAGATATACTTTTAGGACTATTTGAAGCAATATATGAACATGAGTTATTATATTATGTCCCACTTGATATCCCAAAGTAAACCTCATCCTTCAAAACTCCCTTTTACTTTAAAAACATCAAAGTTTGTCAATAAAACCTATTTTATACCTTGTCTATACAAATAGGGTACAATCCAATATAATGGGAAGGATAATCAAGAATTTATATGAAATTAAAAATAAGTTTCCTATCCAAAATATCTAATTTATATTCATTTCTATCCACCTTTTTCCCATCGGGTCATGAGTAAGGGTTTTAGAGGTTTTGAGTAGTTTTGACCCTTAATGATTGTTCATACAATCTTGATGTTTAAACTTCAAAAAAATTCCTATTTAATAATTTTAATTACATTAATAAACATATAATACCTCATAAATTCTCCATGATAATTATTTTTACCACTGAAAGTGAAAGAAAATGGCCTATTGAGCTCGTTCTTACATTCTGAATAGGCCTGAAGTGAAAAAGGTCAAGTTGAAGTGCCTATTGAGCTCGTTCTTACCTTAGGGTACCTCTCACCACCTTTAAATTTATATACCTAATCTTCTAATTGTGTAAGGTTTTTATTTGACTGCTTGTAAGTGGATGACTGTAGGAAATTGACTGTGTGCACCCTTATTGATTTATCACCCCCTCAAGATATGAATCAGAGACAAAATTCCATTATAAATATTAATAATAATATTTTTATAGGTGAATCACAACATCACCTTTGATTTGGAAGCCGAAATAAGAAAATAAATCCATTACTAAGGGAATCTTATATATAGGTTATGACAATATCCTCACTAGAAACTTGAGATGGTTCATGCTTTCCCATTGAATTCCACATGTGAAAAAAATAATAAGAATAATGTGATAAGATTTTTCATGCACATAATGACCATGTGAAGTACTTCATTTATACCGATTAACTCAAACAAGGAAGAAATCTGTAGGGTATGGGAATAAGCATACAAAAAAGGTAGTAAACTTATAAAAAATGGTTCATAGAGAATAAATAATAAATCCTTGAAATAATAATAAGAAATTTAATTATATTAATATTAATATCTACCACCAAGTGGAATTTACCTCAATTAACCCTTGTTGTTCGTATTAGACTAAAACTAGTTAGTCATTTCTACATGCCTAATGGAATGATGAAAGAGTAAAATGGTTTTAGGGAAATTTTGGATTTTCCAAAGCTTATAAAACATCGTAATGATCTCAATGGACCTAAAGGGTCAATAAAAATCCTTCCGCACATGTCAAATCTCCTATAGAATCCATAAAACCAACTAAAACTACCCAAACTACCACCTTTTCAACTATTTTCTTGATTTGGCATAGAAACCTATAGTTTTTCAGTTATGACAAAATACTTCTAACCACCACTAACACTTGGGACACTTAATAACTTCTTATAACATTTTTCTACTTAGGAAAACTATATAAACCTCATAAATGACCCTAAATAGTAACATAAAAAGTCTTGGGACTAAAAATGAATATGACCAAGGTAATGATACATAAAATGACATTTATAGGACCATGAAACACCCTATAAGACCCTAATAGACCCATATATAAGTTTTTCACTATAGGGGGTTGACCTATTTTGACTTGTGTTCAAAATAGTCAAGAATTACCAACATTGAAATTTTGGTACTCATACTCTCTACAACATTTTGAAATGATTTTTATATGAGTGGACTCAGGTAGAGTGGAAGTGGATGGAAATTAATCTATATGTATATACCTCTTATACGTAGGATCATATGGGACCCTTTCAATGCTTGGATAGTATGGGTTACAATCACGTCCTTCCATCATTTGGTAATTGCAAAAACATAATGAATCACCGTCAATTGTGACTTTTATTCCAGAGTGTGGTAACTTTAAACATTGGTGGAGATTAAAGGGAATATAAAAAATATAATGGATCTAAGAAAGACCTAAGAGGATGTTACAATTCAGGTCAAAATTAACTACATGAATAAGTGTTTGATACATAATAGGACCCATAAAGATATGAAGGTATATAGTTACAGTCGAATGTTGCTCATTGTCATCATAAGATTTTATTATAGTAGGTTATCCCCAAAATTGGACTCATAATATCCAAAATTATTGATTATATTTATGCTACAAGATTTACAATTGATCATCCATCTGCAAGCACCCATGGGATCTTTTGGTCTGCAATGGACACCTTGATATACATGGGGTAGTTATGATTAGTGTCAATTGGTGGCATATCCTAGGGGTTGAAGGTGATATTATATGAAGATGATAAATGGTAAATAAGGTCTTAAATTTGGATATCATAAATATCTATTGGGACTTTAGATTTATGAATAATTTTATTCAAGATGTCATAGTGAATAGATGAGGTTTTAAGAAGATCCACGATGTAAATTTACATGGGGATATTCTCAAGTTGTTGGATGATATCATAATTTTACTTAGGATTGTTATGGAAAGTTTTAGAGACATTAACCCTGGGTATAACCCTTTGTAGTGGGGCATTTAGAGGTGCACCCAAACACTTATTTTTCCACATCAGGTGGTAGTAGTACAATCAAAAGATGCCCGTTTAACTTTGATAATGGGACATTGTGAGACTTGGCGATATTCATGTATATTTTTCTTGATTTTAATGGTAGTGACATGATGATTATACTTTCAAGAGATATGATGATAATTGAATTATTTGGAGGATGAAGATTGACCTTGGTCCCTATAAGTGCCCTTATTATTTTGACCATACTTGAGGTAGGGGATATGATATATACCCAACTACTAATTCTTAAAATAAGGTTCATCTTCACCTTTGAATTTTATTTCACCTTCATATATTAGCTCTTGAATATAGCTTCTAATATTCATACATATATCATTGTCATTCCCCTTCATACGGTGATAATGAAAATATTCATCCTCCTTATAACAATCTAGATATGGTTTGGTTTCATGAAAAGCTTTTATTTTTGGTTGGGTAATCATATTTTCTTCAATCAACTCACCAATATTAATGTAATGTCATCTTATGGATTTAGTCCTTGACTTACCTTTACGTATAATGATGTTGGATGTGTTATGAAAAGTATAAATATGAGAACCTTGAATGTTTTGAATGTGTTTATAATCTAACACAACATCACCCACCTTATTTTTATTTTGAAGAATTTGGGATTTTTAGGTAAGGTATTTATTTGATAATGATCATTCATTTATAATATTTTTATTACACTTTTTTCAATGAGATCCTTTTTAATTGGGATTCCTTTACTGATAATCTCATTTAAGATGTTGACATAATGCAGTTGTAATTGGAAAGATAATTTTGGATTCAGGTTATCAAAGAAAATAATAACAAGTTGTTTTTTAGGGATCGAGCATAATATTCTACTTTCAATGTTTCACTATATTTTTAGGAATGATGAGAAAGTTTCTCCATTTCTCTATTTTTCATCATACAATTCATGCATTGTGATCTCATGTTCCACATTATGTGAGAAATGTTTTTATAATTTTTTTTTTTAGATCTTCGAATGATGTGACTAAATCTTTAGATAAGCATGTGAACCATTCCAAGGTCATTCCTCTAATATTGCATGAGAATAATCTAAGTAGGTATACATCACTATATGTAACCTCTTATTAATACATGAAAAACTTTATGATATGTTCTCATGGATCTCCCTTTCCCTTATATTTTTTGAATTTAGGTGATTCAAAGTGAGAAAGGAAAGGAACCCATAATAAGTCTCTATCTAAAAGATATGGGTAAAGGTCCTCAAATATACATTTTTCTATGTTATTCTACTTTCATCACTTGGAGAGTATCCTTTATGGCTTTTCATTCGTAGGTGAACACATGATACATGAGTGGGGTGGATGATGTCAGATGAGGATCATGCCAATTTTGATTTTGATTGGGAGGCGTACTAGTTTGGGTGGAACTTTAGGATTTTGTGTCTTATTCGTCTCATTATTAATTTGGGACATAAGAGAGGATACTTGTTAGATAATTTGGTTAAGTTGTTCAAATATGACTTGTTTTTAGTCTTTTTTGCTTGGTTTTACAAATAGGATTTCCCTTTACTAATATTTATGTGGTTGATATTTATGGACTCAGGTTGAGATTCCTCTCCTTAAACTATAGAGGGATTATGTCTATGATTAGGAGTTTGTAATTATAATTTAGGACTTTATATAAGGTTATTTGCATTGTCTTGGTCATAATCAAGAGGGAGTCTACCTCCTACTTATATGAGTTGGGATAAACAATCATCTCTATTTTCATAGATATATTTTTGTAGCTAGGATATCCCACATTTAGTATTCAATAATTCATAATGTGAATTTTAATTAAGTGTATCTCCATAAAAAAAGGTTATCTCCATCTTTATGATGTTGTTACTCACCCACTAAAATAGTTTCAAGGTCATTGGTATTACGATTTTGTCCAACCCTAAGTTATTGGTGAGTTTGGACCAACATAATGTTGATGTATAAATGAACTAGGATAAGTTTAGATGGGGTAAGATGAGAGGATATTTAGTAAATATTTCTTTGAATATTGGTGGTTTAACTTATGATATTAAGTATGAGATAATGACTATAGATGAGGAATTTTTGAGAAAATTTAAATGAAGATCATTTAGTTTGATTAATATGGGTAGGGTATATTAACCCTAGGTTTGGTTAAGTTTGGATGGTGAGCTAAGATCATGGATTGATTTTAATTGGTTGGGTGATAGGTATAGGCTATCAAGGATATTATTTGACTAGTTTTGACTAGGTTATGGTTTACCCTAATCAAAGTTGATTTGATATAGACTAGCTCAATTATGCAATTATATGGGATTTACTCAAGGATGATATGTTTTGAAAATGATGGGGTTTATAATATGATTTGATAATGAGGTTAACTTATGTGAGAGGTTTGACTATATAAAAGGGGTGATGGTGAGTTGAACTTCAAGCAAACTTACAAGATTGTGGTGAGTGATAAAGTATATTTAGTCCAAGTCTTAGAATTTGAATGGGATTTATTAGGTGATGAAGTGATGTATGATTTTTATTGATGTATATTTGGATAATAGGGATAATGTATAGACCTTATTTTGATTCAAATTAGGTGTTTTGTTTGGTATAGGGTATAGGTTTGTAAACAACACTAGTATCAATAATACACAAATAAGAGAACATAAGCCATAAATCTAATTCTAGTGATTGATGTAGGAGTGAAACTTGACAGCCATCCCACTAAATGACTCATAATGAGTGATACCTATATTGGTGTCACCCAATCCCATCTTATTGTCTATACCTAATTAATGATATTTGGGTATGTTATTTTCCCTATCCTGGATGCCTATTGTGGCTAAGGGGTCTTAAGTTAGGTTTAACTAGATCTCTAAGGGAGTCCCCTAAACACTTTTCAATACATGCGGCCTAATTCCATGTAGGGTGTTGTTTGATGCCTGAGTATTCGAGTGTCACCTACTCACCTCATTGGATCTTGTATGGGGAAATCTATTTAACTTAGTGATAGTTTTCCTTAATATTTATACTCTAGTAGAACATGGAATGTGGTCTTATGCATGGTGTTTCAATTAATGTCATAATCCCCCTGAGACTATGATAAATATGTGGGGATGAATTCCAAGTCAAGTTTCTCCTAGAATAGAAAAATATGGAGGTTTATTAATGTTTAATAATCCCAAGAATTACCCTATGGGTGAAAGGGGAGAACATACATTGTCATAGCCTCGAGTGACAAACAAGTAGCCAAAAAGAGTATGCTAAATGAATTACAATTTATACACACAACAAATAAAATTAATTAATTAACCTAATTAAAATGTGATTAAGCAAATCTATGACAAAATGGTTTCAAAATTACTAGTCTTTAATTATAAAAATATGCTTAGTTGTTTTAAGTTAGTTCTTTGGGGGTAAAACCTATAAAAAAACTCAATTAGTTAATAAATCCATGGTCATAAATATGATGTTGAATTTACATAGTCTAATCTCATGGCTACACTGATGCAAATTTACTAAAAATAAGATTAGATGAAAATAGTAAGAAAAAAATCATAGCACAATGAGACAATATCATGACTAAATGAAAAAATTATGGAATTAAAAACACAATATTATAATTGATAGAAAATTTATACTTGAATAATGTTTTATCTATGTTTTTTTATGTCACATCTCTCATTCATAATATTATGATTGTGAAACCATGAGTTCACACCTATAGGTAGAAAATCACAACTAGAAAAAGTCACATGATATAATAGTAAAGTCATGGGTTTATAAGTCAATGCCACAGTTATACAATCATGACTTTGTTCCTATCAAAATAAAGTCAAAATTTATATAAATATGATGGATATGCCTAAAAACTAATTTAGATAAGGGATTGTGGATGATATTTCGTGATATGTAACACCTCAGTCTTATATAATTGGCAAATTCATGACCATGGTTGTTCCTCTTAGTTCTACGCATGCCTTGCTACTGCAACCCTCACATCTACTTTATTTGGTTCCCCTTGGCTATGTATTAGAATAAACAACCTTATATTGATATTAGAATCACAACCACTGAGGGGGCTGTATCAGTGTATAAAATTTTCACTTAATCCCATACATCATTCATTAACCATTCAGACTAACATAGATATATAGAAATGCATAGAAAAGCAATTACATAAGCATGAATCAAAATATCAACACATGAACCCCATAGATATTTGGGAAACCCTCATGGGAGATAAAAACAACTAAAAAAGCACTTGGAATACTATCCTATAATAAATGGATCATGTTTAGTTGATGACCAACCCAATAAGGAGCACCAACCCTTATAATTTATCTAACAGCAACTAGACTTTAAGAAACACCCTTTTGCAAGGAGGTTACAACCCCCTAGGTAACCAAGCACCAAATCAACCACCTCTTTACTAAGCACCCATGTAACCAATAAATTTTATTCCACAATGGTATTATTATCTTCTATAACAGATCATGGATACCTTGCAATCTTTCACACACAAATATGCCTCTCACATAAGCACATAATTTCCCTTCTTCTTCTTCACCCAACTAGCCCTCATAATATGCAATATGGATAAACACAACATGATATCAAAAATTATTATCACTTGAAGACCTAAAACATATCAAGAACACATCACTAATCATATTTGATAAGCTCATGAATCTCTCATAGGTCACTACTCACTACCCTTCTTCTACTCATGTCTTCAATCTTAAGATATCTTTAACATACCTATCACGCTTTGACTTTATCAATAGAAACTAAAATAAAAACCTATTTCATACCCTCTAATGATGTCTCATTATCTAATGAATACATGGCATGGATTGGTTTCCATTGTTATCCCTTTATTCTACTCCTTGTGATTGATATTTAATCAAATCCTTCGCACAAGCATGACTAGAAAAATAAGCCTAATTGCCTTGACTTAATACAATTTACTAACTCATCACCTTTAGAATTAATGTTAAACCTTCATAACATATTCAAAATACTATTATAATGGTCCTACCTTTGCTCCTCTATTGGGTTCTTTTCTTCTCTTATATTCTCATGTCTCTAACTAGCTCAAATAGGCCAATTAGGCCTTGATTTTATACACATCACTTTCTCTTTACCCTTTTGGTCAGCCAAGGACATTGACACACTTAGATCAAACTTGGAAGATATCAATATAATCATTATAGAAGATAATCAATCACTACTCTTGTCAGTCATAACTCATGAGGACTAAAACCACCTTTTTGCCTAAAGGATACTTAAAGTAATTAAGTCTACTCAAACCACATATTACACTTGTAACACCTTTGAACATTTTGGGTCTTTACCAATGCATGAAAAATTTCAAATATACCTTAAATATACCCTTGATATCATCCATATAGGTGTAATTATACTTCCCATGACCCTATCCCTCCTTATGAGTACACATTAGCTCACGTGCAGACTATCGACCATAGCTATCCCACTTTAAGCAATTTTCCACTCACATTGAAATTTACTACATCATACATCCATCCCTTATACATCCTTAACACATCTCTAACATTTTGTGCACCAGACAGGCCCTCTAGATGCCTCTTGGGGCCCTTTAGGAGGTTTTTTACCACCTAAAGTGGCCTTTTGACCTAGGCCATGGCTTAGGGAGGAAACCTATGGCCTAGAATACAAGTTTCCTTCATAAAAGATGAATCCTAGGTCATTTCCTAGGTAGAACATGCAAAAAAGGGCTTGGATTTGCCTAAATTACTAAAAATGGCTACTTTTGGCCTTTTGGCAGATTAAGGTTAAGATATATGACACTTCCTCATTCATTTGAGTCTTTCTCTCCTATATTTTCCCTCTAATCTTCCCACTTTATCATCACACTCAAGTCTTGGCTACCTTTTTGAATCTAACTTGGTTCATTCTTGTCACATTCAACTTTCATTGTGATAGGGGATGCCCTACTATTTTGTAGGTTATCTTGGTGATTCAGATTACTCTCTATAGTATTCCTAAAGCTTTTGGGTTGCTCCTAGCTACCTCAAGACTCAATTGCACATGTTATTGTGATCCTTGCATTGGCTCTCTCACATTTGGTAGCTTTTCCTTCACCTCTTCCGTAACTTTTGGCTCTTGGTTTAGATTTAACCTATACACAACCTGATCATACTCCTCCACTAATTCCTAGCTTGGATAATTAGTTGGTATAAAGTATGGACACTTGTTTTGAGTTTTATATGAGGGAAATTTTCTATCCAAAGTGAATTTATTGTTTTTTTAAAGAAATATACATGCTAGGTTTTGATTATTTTAGTGATTTAACTTATTTAGGGTACTATCTAAGATAGTTTTTGAATGTTTTATGCATTTTTATGTGGTTAAAGATATATTTAATTTCTTTAAGTATCCTATATTACATGTCATGTTATATTTGGAAACTTTTCTCATTACATAGTAGAATCCTACATGCTTAATAAAAATTTTACATTTTTAGGAAATAATAGTGTTGAAAGTAAAGATTTAGCTTAAATTAGATTAAGCATGCTCTTACACCCTTGCTTGAAAACATATTTAATTTTTAAAATGAATTTAAATTTTTTTATACATGCCTTTGCTTCTAATTTTACACATTTCTTGTTAGCTCTATTTATTTAGCATTGTTATTTCCATAAGTTCTATGCAAATAGTCTTCTAGTCTTAGCTACTTACTTTACTATGGTTATACCTGCTAAAGATACTCACATCCTTTATGTACTTGATCATGCTATCCATAACTTATTTTACAACTCTATCTATATCTTGGTACAAACTAAAAAATCAAATAGCCTCTATATATCTCCTATATCCCATATAAGCCTTGAGTCCTCTAGCCTTCTAGTTGTTTGTTTAAGTACCCTGTGTAGCCCCCTACCGAACACTAGTGGTTCAATTTAGATGCTTAGAGTTACATTTTGGTATGCATGATGGGACCTCACATATGGTCTCATGTTAGTTTGATCCCATTTAGAACTCTCCTAGCTAACTCCCCTCTGTTAACAGTTAGGATTTGCTTTTAGTTGTGTTTCAACTCTTGCCTTGGTTGTTTTATCTTACTTTGGTTTTATGTTATTCTCCTTACAAGTTTTCCATATATTTTCCTTTTTTATCTCCCACGTTTCTCTTGTTTCATTGAATCCATGGCTGGCCTCCCACCCTTGGGATGCCAATATGATTAGATTCAAGGCATTATCCTTAAGCTCACCCATGATCAAGCTATGGTTGCAATGGAATTCCATAGACACCATAAGATCTAAGTGGTTACCTCAACCCAACATGATTACCTAGACCTTCTCATATTCCACATGAAACAAGATTGATAAGTTTATAACCAATAGACTCAGTCCATTTTTCACTATTCTAAGCTTCATTCATTTGAAGATGTTTCCCCTCAGCCTCATGCCATGATTCATTCTCATATTCAAGGTGATGAAGACCCTATTGTATATCTGAGGCCTGATGAAATGTGTATGATCATTGATGATTTCCATAGATTCCTTAAAGTGAATGAAGGGAACCATTATCCCCCTAAGAGTGGGTGACATGATTCTTATTGAGATAGAGATCACACCCATTTAGTTTCAAGTGCCTCAACCAATTCTCATGTGAGTTCCTCACCTCTTTCCCAGTAGGAAACTATACAACAATAACCCCCTCATGTCCATGTTATGGGACATAGGTACTCCAACTCAACAAGGCATCTCCATCATGAGGATTCCTCCCATCCTCCTAGTCCTTATTTTAGAGTTTTAGATGAATTTACTAATTTTAGTCACCGCCTATAGACAAGAGATCTATGGGATGCCTATTCTAAACATCAACACCCTTAGGTTGACCCTCATTTGATGGAGCATGACCAACATCATGGATACCCAAGTCACCATGACCTTTTTTATGAGTATGCCACATCATCCCATCATCCCCATTAGGGATGATACTCTTCTTATGGTCATTCCCCACCCTCTGGTAGGGATGATTTCTAGAATGAGTGTCTTATAGATTAGGGGTTACCTTAGCATCATCCCTTGCATGATCAAGGTTATGATGAGGTCTATTAGTATAGGCAACATCATAACCATCATGAGCCTCCTTCTGGAGGTTATTTCCATCCTTATATCAATTGTGCCTATGAGGATCTTTTTAGGAATCCTATATCTCCTTAGGTGCATGTTACTCCCCTTCCTACTCCTATCTATGAACTACCTAAGTTCAATGGGACTCAAGACTCTAGTCCAATGGAGAATATTTTGACATTCATGATGGTGTGTATTGATTAGGAATAGGATTAAGGAATGATTTTGAAGCTCTTTGCTCATTCTTTACAAGCTAAAGCTTCTTTTTTCATTTCAAAATCTATCTCCAAAATCTCTTTCTAGTTTCTAGTTCCTTTTAGATGACTTCCTCTAGTACTTCAATATCTTTAGACCATTTAACCTTGACATCTAATCACTCACCTCCATAGCATATCCTAAAGGTGAGTCAAACTTTGATTTTGTGTATAGGTGGTACTCAACCATCTGTACATGTATAAGTAGGTTCTTGAATGATCAACTTTATGACATGTTCATGTGATCACTGAGGCAAGAGGTTCACATTGAGGTCCTTAAGTGTGAACCCACCTTGTCTAATAAAGCTATTAATAAGTGTCTGAAGATTTAAGTATTTGAGGTGGATGTGGGCATGTGCCCTATACCAACCCAAAATTCATCCTCTTCATGTAATCATAACCAAAATGAGATTGAGGATGGTGTCATGAATTCTCCTCTTGAGAAGGATAAGAAGGATATATGTGAGGTGAATGATTTGAGAAAGAATCCAATTGAAAATAATTCTTATGAATCAAGCACATCAAAACCATGGATGGTGTTTCCCTATGAGACCACCAAGTTTTACAATTTTCATCAGATGAAGGGCCAAGATGATGTTAATTGTGTTGCCTAAAACTATGATACATAAACCTCACCTCCATCTTAGAGTTCTCCACTTGTGAAACCCAACCACAAGTTTAATGTGTTTAAGGATTCTCTACCTAACCATGACAAGGAGAAGAATAAGAAAAATAAGAAATCTAAGGCTAAGGCCCATCGTTCCCCTTCTTGCTCTTTTACCTCTTTTGAATCCTCTTCCTAGGCTAACCCAAGAGGGAAATCTAAGTGTGAGAGTAAAAAGGTCATTACTACTATTAACATATCCTATATTGGGTATGATTTCTTTTTCAACATGTGTGCAGGTTAGGTCACTAACCCTATTTGAGAAACTAGTGGTCTTGGGCCTCCTATCCAACTGACGGGGGCAAGGAACCCCAAAGTTAGATTTAACTTTTGACATAATATCCCTTCTCAAGTTAGAAATCATCCTTACTTTTTCATAGACGAGTTATAGGGCCTCTTAGTTGGGATCTCCATTTGAGACCTTCACCTTTTCCCTGAGCAAAAGGGTCTCATCTTTTATGATACTGGTCTCTCTCATAAGGGCTCATTTAAAGATAATTCCAAAGTTTTGTTCAACTCAGACATATTTAAGCACCCTCATCCTCATGTCTTATCTTTCCACCCTACCTCTTTGAAAAACACTTTAGTTCTTATAAAGAGGGTTTAGTTCCCCCTTTATATTGAAACCTCCATTGATGATTTTTGGGTTAATAGATGCATCATTGAAAAAGGAGCTACATTGAATATCATGCACCCATGTATGTTTAATGTGATTGGGATTAGTTAGAATAAACTCTTTGATTCTTGCCATTACTATGTTCATTTCAATAAAAACACATTTATACCAATGAAAAACATGAAGCTCCAGGTCAAGTTTTTCCCCAAGACCATTAGGATTGTGTTTTGTGTGTTAGACTTAGATCTTTCATACAACATGATTCTTGGCCATCCTTAGACCACTACCATGTAGGACATCATGTTGGCTATGTTTCACAAGTTATAGTTCATGAATGAAGGTGAGGTTCATACCATGGAGGCTAAACCATATCTATGGGCATTGATTTACACAAAGACAAAGGCCTCAAGAGAGGCTTTGGCTATTTCATCATAGGGATCAATGGACTCCCACACACCCCTGACTTCTGAGTCTCACTTTCTCAAGGATGAACATTGTGATCTAGTTGAGTATCAATTAGCATTCACTCCTTTAGATTTTGACACACATTGACTACCTTCCTCTTCTACTTCATGATTCTAATTCTTCTCTTCCCTCCTTATAGGCCTCTTTCAGTATGTCTCCGTAGACTTTGAGCTTCCCCTCACATCACACTTTTCCCATTATATTATAGGATCTTTTAATGAGTCTCCCATAGAGACCACTAGAGTAGCTAAGTCCAATCTCAAGTGAAATATCATTTATGTTATGACACATAACCTATTCAAGGAGATAAAGGCATACATCAAGATCATGTGATCCTATTTTAAGTAAAATTATCCCCTTGATGGGTTAGGTTTGGAGATCTCTCTGATGGTCCAACCCTTGACATCCCCGTAGTGCATATCCTACACCTAAGTTTTTTGAGGAAGGAAATGATATGGATGTTGAAGGATATGTAGACATCAACCTTGACACTTATGTAAGTCTAAAGACCTTCAAGATCAGTTCCAAACTTTCTCTATATGAATGGGATGTCTTGGTTACTTTTTTATGAGAATTTTTGGATGCATTCACTAGGGAATATGCCAATATGAAGGGCATAGATTCCAACATCAGTGTTCATAACATAATTATGGATGATGGGGTCCACCCTATTCACCAAAATAAATGACCAATGGTGGTCAATTTTTTCTATTCAATCAAATATTAGATTGAAAACTTAATTTGAGTTAGCTTTATCCAAGCCATTGGCTACCCCAGATGGATTGCAAACATCATCCTTGTTCTCAAGAAGAATGGAGCCATTCACATTTGCATGAAATTTTGAGATATCAATTTGGATTATCCAAAGGATAATTTTCCCACTCTTTTGATTGACTAAATTATGGACTCCATAACTTATTCTAAGATCATGTCCCTCATAGATGGGTTCTTAACGTATAACCAAATCTAGGTTGCACCTTAATACAAGCAAAAGATGACATTCACTACCGCATAGGGTACCTTTTATTGTGCCATCATACCTTTTGGTCTAGATAATGTTGGGGCTAAGTATTAGCATGTCATGAACCACATTTTTCATGACCTCATCCAAAATATTGTTGAGTTTTATGTCAATGACCTCCTCAACAAATCTTGTAAGTGGGATGAGCATGTGTAAGATGCCAGGATCATCTTTAAAAATCTCAAGGAGTATCACATCAGCCTTAACCCCTATAAATACATTTTTGGTGTATCTACTATAAATATTCTTGGCTTCCTTATTTCACAAAGATCCATCAAGGTAAATCCTGAGAATATTAAGGTGATCCTTGAGATGTCTCCCCTATACAATATTACTAAGTTACAATCCTTCTTTAGAAGGTTCAACTTCCTTAGATATTTCCTCAAGGAATATACATAAAAATCCATACCCTTCACATATCTCTTATCAAAAACAACCCCATTCTTGTGGTCTACTAAATTCCAAGTTGATTTTGAGGAATTAAAGCACATGCTTCATAACCCTCCCATCCTAATGGCACCCATCTAGAGTCATAAGTTTATATTATACACCTATATTAATTATTTATCTATTAGGGGCATGTTGTGTCAATTAAATGACTCTGTTAGAGAGAGAGGTGTTTACTACATATCTCACACACTAGCTATCCGTAAGCTCAACTACTCTCTCATTGAGTGACAGTCCCTCTCCCTCATCTTCACTACAAAGAAGTTGTGACACTACATGTTGGGCCAAGACACCAATGTGATTATCCAATATGATCTACTTTGATATTTTATTGGTAAGACACATCTTCCTGATTAGACTACAAGGTGGATCATGCTACTTTAAGAGTTTGATCTCTATATTGTTAGCCAAAAATACACTAGGGGTTTGGTTGTAGCAGAGTGACTCACTGAGTTCTCACTACCCAATCCTAGGGAAAAATTGGTTGATGATGCCTTCCCTAATCTAATGGTTTACTTGATTGACTAAATTTAGGTCTCTAAGTGTAATTAGTATTGGGACATTATCCATTACCTTGAGACTCAATCTTATCCCATTAAATCTCCTTCATAAGGATACTATCAGATTTGCAAGATCATTACTCACTATGACATCATAGGTGGACTATTATTAAAGAGAAGTATAGATGGCATGTTTTTTTAATGTCTATCCCCTAAAGATACCACTCTCATGTTGGAGGAGTCTCACAGGAGTGTCTGTGTTGACCACATAGAAGGGCAAGCCACTACTCAATGTATCATCAGGATGGGTTACTATTGGCCTACTCTTGTTAATGATGTTATCCAATATGCCAAGAAATTCAAGATGTGCCAAGTCACTGGGGATGCTATCAATTCCAATATAGGCCTCTTGCATTCTATTTTAGCCCCTTGGCCCTTCTCAGTTTGGATTCTTGAATTTGTTGGTGAGTTCAAACCCACCTCTTCTAATAGCTATCATTGGTTCATCACTACAACTAACTATTTCATGAAGTGGGTTGAGGCCATACCTCTTAGTGGAATGTATGGGAATATCATCACCATGTTTGTCCTAAACCATACTATTTTTAGGTTCAAGATCCCTTCTATGATTATAGCCAATAATGGCCTAGGCTTCCAAAGCCCTGAGATGTATGAGCTCATTTAATGCTTCAAGTTCAAGCTCCATTTATCCTCCACCCATTACCCTTAGGTAAATAGGCAAACTAAATATTCAAATAAGGCTTTGAAGAAGATGTTTCTTTATACTATTTCCTAGTCTAATCATGATTGGCATCTCATGCTCTATCCTACCGTTTGAGCCTACCAGACCAGTTTATGGATGGCTATGAGGGTAACGCCATCTACAATCCTATACGGGTCTGAGGTTATTTTTACTTTAGAGGTATTAATACCTTGTGGGTTAAGATGTTTGGATCCCTCTCTAATGAGAAATAATATGTTTCTTACCTCATCACATTTGAGAATCTATATGAGCACCACATTGATGCTCTTGAGCACAACTATGATTAATAATACCAACAACATCATCAGTTTGAGAAATTAGTGTGCCCATGTACATTCAAGGTAGGTGATACGGTCCTCATTTTTGACAAGGGACATCAAAAAAAGAGAAAACTCATGCACAAGTGGTTTGGCCCTTTGTTATCACTGCCTCTTTAGAGAATGATTCTTATCATCTCTCAACCTTCGAAGCTGATCCCTTACAACACCCACTCAATGGGATTTGTCTCAAGATTTTTCAAATCTAGGGCCTACATGGTTCTTCAAGAAAGTCACTTATGGTGGAAAGGAGTGTTGTCTCCCAAAAATAATAGTCATTTTTGGAACAACATTGAATTATTTTGGTTCTACAAACCAAAATAATATCTTCCATTTTAAAAATTTGTCTTAGATATTTAGATTTCTCATTTTTAGAGCTTCTCAAAAAATCTACAGACTCTACAAGGTTAAATCTATAGACTCTGCAGGCTTGAATCTACGGACTCAGCAGGAAGAAAAATCTACGAACTCTATATTAAAAGGAAAATCTACAGACTTTTGTAGGTGGTTTTTAGTCAAAAGAATTGATTTTCAACATTTGTTCATTTTTTGAGATTGGTTCAAAGTTTTGGTTCAATTAAAAATCTTCATTGAAAAGCATCTGAATATAAAAGGAGACCTAAATCATTGAACCGTTGAACCATTAAACCAATTTGGTTCAAAGTTTAACAAGTTCAATGTCATTGGAAAAAGTTAAGCACTTCATAAAGGTTCAAAGTTTAGTCACTTCAACAGGTTCATTAGCTTCCAAACATTTGGTCATTTCAAAATGACTTGAACCATTGAACCATTGAACCAATTGGGTTTAAAGGTTCAATAGGTTCAAAGGTTTAATAGTCAATTCAACCAAGTAGTTCAATGTTTTATTTCACTCAGATGGTTCATTTCCTTTGTTTCAGTGTCTCTTGATTCAATCATTTGGTTTGTCAGTCGGTTCAAGGCTTTTGTTGAACCGTTGAACCAAATTTTTGGTTCAACATCTTGGTTCAACGAAAAGGTTCAACAACAGGTTTATCACTTTTTGGTTCAAAAGGTGCTTGGCATGCTTCATTGACCCATTGAACCAGTTCAATGGATAGGTTCAATCAAATGGCTCAACTCTTGGTTTAAAGGCAAGTACAAATATTTGGTTCAATGCTTAGTTTATAGGCCTATTTTATTCATTGAACCATCAGCTTGAACCATTGGCTTGAACCATTTTGGTTCAAAGCCTTGGTTCAACTGATTAGTTCAATGTATTGGTTCAATGGCAAAAAGTGCATCCAATGGTTCATCGGCTTTTTGCTTCAAAGGCTTAGCGTGCTTCATTGAACCTTTGAACCAGTTCAAAAAATGGTTCATCGACTAAGTTCAAAGGGATGGTTCAATGCTAAAGAACTTTTCCAAGGAACAAGTGCCCTTGTAGAGGACACTTCATTGACCAAAGCACCCTTTGACTTGTTCAAAGACTTGTTTAAAGCTTGATGGAATTTTCCCTAGGGAAAATGTCTGTAGGAAACGTTCAAAGGGAATGGCCTGAGGAAAAGCTTGGGGGAAATTTGCGAAGGACCAACGAAGGACCCCGAAGGGTAGGTGCCCTTGCAAGGAACTCTCGACCATTAATTTGAGGATACTTCCCGAAGCCAAAGGATCATTTCTCAGGGCCTAAAATGGGCAAAGTCCAATCTAGAAAAGCACCAAGTGGAAAGCCAAAAGAAGACCAAGCGGTGATGTGCCCGAACACGTCAAATTCAACACAGTCAACTAGCCATTGGAAACATAGTGACAGGCACGTGAACATCAAATTGAAGACAATAAAATAACTGTTGATCCTTTGAAAATATAGAATAGAATACATTCACAATTTTCAAGGCCAAGACCAGTAGAAAGTGGGGAAGGAATAGAACAGCAAGCTAAATCTAGGACCCAATTCAATTAATCAAAAAGGGAGGAATGATGAAGATAAGATCAGACCCCCAGGCACACATTGAAATTTGTAAAACTTTCAATTGCATGACTTATCTATCTACATTAAGAAGATCAAATGGGTAAAAGACCCCAAAGTTCCAGCTTGTTTTCCTAACATTTCCCAATGCATCATGATGTATTACTGTTCCTGAGTCCTTGAAAGTGGCTATATAAGGGACTTCCTATCATTGTAAAAGGATCATCTTTTTTTTTGATAATGTGAATGAAACTCTGACAAAATTGAGAGGCATCATTAAGACTTTGTGCTTAGTCTGTTTATCATATTTTATTAATGAAAACAAGGGACTTTTTTAGACTTTGTGCTGTGATATCTTGTTTGTTTCATTGATTTAATAAGTAGGATTAGTAAATTTGTCAAGAAGGTGTCTTGAAGAATCAACTATGGAGAGACTTTGTGCCCCCATAGCTACCTTCAGTGTGTTTGTTTTTTCATTGCTGTGCAAAGAACTTTGAAAAGACTTTGAGCTTTCATTTTTCTTCGTATATCACTCTTGAGTATTTCATGTGTAGACTTTGTGCTGTGTCTTGATTTCCTAGTTACCATACTTTAGTCATATTCTAATTTTATTTCCAGGAGTATTCTTGTGGCTGGTTGAATATTTCTTCTGAAAGAAGAGGAGTGTTGTCTGTCATTTTCTTGAGTTCTTCCTTTGTTTTGTATACATCAACTCTGAAGAAAGAGAGATGGATGTCTGGTCCTACCCTTGAGTATTATTTTCTGTTCATATATATACATAACATATCCATAGGGAACCTCCCCTTGATGAGAGGAGAGAACAATCTCCTTCTGATGTGATAAATTTACACATTAGGATGACTAATCTTCTTGCTTTGGCTGATAAGACCTATTTTGTTTACCAGTACGCTGATAGATAAAATATTCAACCAATAGTTTTTGGTGACTCTACTGGGGATATACCCATTATCCATTTATTGTCTATCCATTCCATTCACCTCTACACCAATAGGAAAAGAATGCATATTTCAAAGCCTCAAGCTTTATCTAAGGCAAAGTTAATTCTTTTCAAATTTTGTTTTACAAATTTGGTAGATTCAAGGTATACACGAAGCCAAGGGGGTAAAGGTGTCATTGATCTTGTGTTCAAGCTGGTATAACAAAGTGATTTTGATCTATTTCCTTCACCATCTCATCTGCAACGAACCAAGAGCTTCCCTCCTACTAAAGCTAGATCTTGATTACCAAGCAAAATATCAACTTCTACTATTGATAAAGCTATGCATGTAATTACCCCTTTGAGATTTGTTATCCCTCCATTTCAATACCCTATAATGGTAGTTCAAGGCCCCTGAGGTAATGCTTTTGGCCTTCTCAATCTTACTCCTCCTCTACATGAACTTCCATGTAGTTCTAAGAAGAATTTCCCAAAATTCCATGGTGATGGAAAAGTTCATCCTGATGAACATATTGCAACATTTAGTATAGCTTGTGGAGTAATTGGGGTAGAGTTTAAAGATGTAATAGTCAGGCTTTTTGTTGAAACACTATAATGTCCTACTGCAGATTGGTTTTACCATTTACAAGCTCGATCTGTGACTGATTGGAATACTTTGAAAGCTAAATTTGAAGCCAGATTCAAACCTATAGAAGATGCACATACACTTCTGGCTCAACTTACACAAATGAAAAAAGAGCCGCATGAGCCTATGAGAAACTTCATAGCTAAATTTGACAAGTTGAGAAACATAATTCTTATGATTTCCAGACCTATAGCTGAAAATCTTAAATATTTTTTCATTAATTCTTAGCTACCTAAAGTTAGTTTTCTCTTGAGACGTGCTGGCCAAATAGATCTAGCTGTAGCTCAACTTTTGGCCACTGAAGTAGAAGACAATCTCATCTTAGCAGGGAAAATAAGAAGAGATCCCAATATAAATGGAGCTTCATCATCATCTGAATTTGTATCTATAAGCACCACAGATCCAATGGTGTAGAAATTAGTGAATGAGCTCCTTGCACTCAAAAAACAAATGGCTCAAGGAATGTCTTCTTCTCCTACATTCAGAAGAATGTTCCCAAATCAGTCATATCAAGGCAATGCTGCCAAAAACCAAGGACAACAAAATCACCTTCCTCTTCCAAAAGGAAAACTTGCCTTGGAAGCTCCTCCAACTAATTCAGCAATGGGATATTTTGAGACAGAATCAGATTTTTCTAATCAGCCTGAATTAAATCAAGAAAATGATGTTGATATCATTGAAGACAGTCAAGAAGAATTAGCTGGTGACTCCCACATTGGTTTCCTAAATTATCAGGATGAACTTAGAAGTAAAGGAGAATCTTCAGATGGATCATATGCAGTGTTTATTAGGTCCAAGAACTAATCAATCCAGTAGGCTGATAAAAGAAAGATAGAAGAGCAATCACAGTGAGCAGTCACAATTTCCAAGCATGGGACAGTTCTGCCCTTTCAACCAAAAGATCTAGTAATCACTCAAAAGGTAAATACATCTACTACACCTTCCCCTTCTACTTCTAATTCGCAAACCAGTATACCTCCCATCCCTTCTAAAACTCAAAAAGTTGAAGTACCTTTCTCTGTACCTAGTTTGATTCAGCCATTTGACATAATTGATCATGTCAAAAAGACAAAAATACAAATGTCTAAATTTGAGTACTTGTAGTCCAATCTAGATCAACTGAATAAGCTGGTCTAATATGTTAAAAATTAGACCATCCCTGTAGTACAAAAGGCCAAAAAAGTGACTTTTGATTCCCCAATAAATATGCCTAGTCTAAATAATCTGATTATTACTCCAGCTATTTTTGGAAAAATAGAACCCTTATATGTTTCCCTGTTAATCAATGGCCACAAGCTGAGTAATTATATAATAGACTCAGGCACATCTGAAAATGTTATGCCTACCAAAGTCACTGAGTCTCTTGGTCTCACATTGACCAAGATGTTTGGCAGATGTTTCTCCATGGAGAATAAATAAGTGCCATTGCTGGGGCAGATCAAAGATGCCCAATTTACATTTGCAGCCTTTTTAGACAAGAGGATTAAAATGATTGTATTAGTGGCTAAATTCCCAGTATCTTATGGTATTTTACTTGGACAGAATTTATATAAGGACGTGGGAGGAGAGCTAAACATGGATCTATCTGAGGCAAGGATCCATGTACAAGGCGTGATGAAGAGATTAATTCCTAAAAAGGAAGCAAATTATGTAGTCACCAAGATGTCAGTTCTTGAAGCTCAAATGCTTGTTGAATCCATAGGTATGGGTAATTACTTTTTATATACATATCATGAAGAAAGATCCTCCATCTCTGATGAAGGAAAGTCTAAAATAAAGCCAGTGTCTGATAAGATTTGGACTCTAGAATTTGATGGTAGTTGTTCCTCTTCTGGTTCTAGAGCCAGAATTGTTTTGATATCTCCTTAAGGATATATGTTCCCTTCATCATATAAGTTACAGTTTAGTAACACAAATAATACAACTGAATATGAATCATTGTTATTGGGCATGTAGGCTACTCAAGAAAGAGGCATCAAGTGTCTTCATGCTAAAGGGGACGTTGAATTAGTGGTCTGCCAAGTGAGAAATTCATATCAGACCAAGAATGAAAGGCTGCACCATTATCATAATCTTGTTTGGGATCAAATTGAAAGCTTTGATGCTTTCAACATTTCTTCCATTCTAAGAGAATCCAATGATAGCGCTGATGTACTTGATATTTTAGTAACTCTTTTAGTTCCACATTTTGATTTTAAAGAAGCCAAATATACCATTGAGTTGATCTATAGGCCGAGTGTTCCTGATAATGCTGATCATTGGCAAATTTTCAATGATGATAATCAGATCATTGCCTTTTTGAAAAGAAAAGACAATTTTAAATAGCTGTATTTTGAAGGTAGTGAATCTCAGAAGTCTAAATTAATTTTTGAATCTAGTTCAGATGTAAATGAAGAGTTAATACAGCTGAAAGGAAATAAAATTCCTAAAGGCTTGGTTTCTCTCAAAAAGTTGTTTGACAAGCATGATAGATTCGTCAAGCAATAGTAGATAGATTCAAATTTCTCTCAGGGATTTGACCAAGTGAATCTAACCAATGAAGAAAATCCAAAAATGGTCAACATTGGTAAGTGATGTACACCTGAAGAAAAATTCAAATTTACTTCTTTGCTTCGTCAATACATTGATGTCTTGGCATATTCATACAAAGATCTGAAGTCTCTCAGTCCTGATGAAATCTGTCATCATATTCCTCTCAAGGCTGATTCAATGCCTTACAAGCAAAAATCCAGACAATACAATCTGAAGATTTCAGGTACAATTATGTTTAAGATTCAAAAAATGTTAAATGCTAGAATTATTTTTCCAATCCATCATTCTACATGGATTGCAAATATAGTTCCTATAAGGAAGAAAAATGGTGAAATCCACATTTGTGTTGATTTTTAGAATCTAAATCAGTCTTCTCTGAAAGATAATTACCCTTTGCCAATCATGGACCAAGTGCTCCAAATAGTAACAAGATCAAAATTTTTATCAATGTTGGATGGCTTCTCAGGCTATAACCAAGTTGAAGTTGTTGAACCTGATCAACACAAGACTGCATTCATCACACCTTGGGGTACTTTTTCATACAAAAGAATGCCTTTTGGATTAATATATGCTAGCACTACCTGTCAGAGAGCTATGTATATGGCTTTTAAAGATGAAATTGGCAAATTCATAGTTGTATATCTTGATGATTTAACTGTCTTTTCAAAGCACCGATCTGATCATATGTGCCACTTGCAACAAGTGCTAGAGCGCTACCATAAAAGTGGTATTTCTTTGAATCCTAAAAAGTCTATTTTTGGAGTAACAGAAGGAAAACTCCTTGGACACATTATGTCCAAAGAAGGCATAAAGATTGACTTAGACATAGTCAAGTCTATTTAAGAGCTGAATTTGCTTGCAAGTAAGAATGATGTTCACTCTTTCTTTAGAAAAGTGAATTTATTATAGAGATTCATCCCTAAATTTGTTGAGAGGACAAGACACATTGTAAATATGATGAAAGGAAAGACTACTTTCAGCTGGACCAAAGAAGGCAAAGTAGCATTTCAAGATATCAAAGTCGCTATTGCTCACACCCCTACCTTGGTCTGCCTAGATTACCATAGAGATTTCACTATATACAGCTATGCATCTGAGCATACTCTTTCAGCTATTCTTGTCCAACAAGACAAAGAAGGTATGAAATCTCCCATCTCTTTCATGAGTTGCCCTCTGAAAAATCATGAATTGAAGTATTCAAATATAGAGAAGCACGCCTATGCCTTGGTAAAAGTAGTCAAACACTTTCGCTTCTATATTTTGAATTCACATACTACTGCCTTAATTCCTGACAGTACAATCAAGTCTATTTTAACTCAGCAAGAGTTTGGCACAAAGAGAGGAAATTAGATTGCAAAGATCCAAGAATTTTATCTAGATATCAAGCCAACAAAGCTGGTCAGAGGTAAAGGTCTTTGTCAATTAATGGCTAATAATAAGCTAGAAGATACACAACTCAAAGAAGTTGAAGTAGACAATATGCCAACAGTCCTTTTTGTTTCTACTAACAATGAATGGTATTCAGATATTGCCTATTTTTTGACTTATGGAGAATGTCTTGCTCATTTGTCTTACAAAGAGAGGAGAACCATCAGATTGAAAGCTACCAATTTTGTCTTTTGGGACAATGGCCTATACAAAAGAAACATAGATGGAGTTTTTCTTCACTGTGTAGACAAAGAACAACAGACCTAGCTCTTGAAATCTTTCCATAATCTAGCTTGTGGAGGACATTTTTCCACTCTTGTGACTGCTCACAAAATTTTGAGAGCCAGGTATTATTGGCTGACTCTTTTCCAAGATGCACATAAATGGGTAAGGAAATGTGAAATTTGCCAGCAGTTTGTTGGAAGACCCAAGTTGGTTGCTTTGCCTCTTAAGCTAGTAATCATAGAGGAACCTTTCCAGTAGTGGGGACTCATTTTTATTGGGACAATAAATCCATCATCAAGCACTGGACATGATTATGTCCTTATAGTGACTGATTATTTCACTAAGTGGGTAGAAACAATCTCGACAAAGCATGCTACCTCAGAAGTTGTATGCAACTTCCTGAAAGAGAACATCATTTCCAAATTTGGAGTCCCACTCAAAATTGTTACTGATAATGCAGCTTGTTTCACCTTTCAAGAAATCATGCAATTTTGTTTTTATTATGGAATTACACTCTCTCATTCTTCTGATTATTTTTTGCAAGGGAATGGACAAGCTGAGTCTAGCAATAAAAATTTGGTAACTATTATCAAGAAACTTGCAGATGATAATCAAAGGATGTGGCACAAAGTATTGGTAAATGCTCTGTGGGCTAATAGAATCATGCCAAAAAGGGCAATTGGTATGTCTCCTTTTAATGAGATACTAGTCACTTTAGAGTTACCAGTCATAAAATTGGTGAAGGCTATTGAAGATCAGACATATGAGAGTTCTCTTGACAAAAGAATCATGTGCCTGACTTAGCTAGAAGAACAAATAACTATGGTGGTGGACAGAATTATTTTTCATCAAAATCTGATAAAGAAACTTTTTGATCAGAAAGCCAGAAATTGTGATTTTCAAATTGAGGATAAAGTCTTGTTGTGGGACAAAAGAAGAGAGCCAAAAGGGATGCATGGAAAGTTTGACTCCCTTTGGAGAAGCCCATTCAAAATTCATCAGCACATGAGTGAAAATAGATTTTTGTTAAAATACCAAGATGGCACACTCTTTTCTCTACCCCATAATGGGCAGCATCTGAAACACTTCAATTCTTGAAGTGTTAGATCATTGCCTCTGTATATACGTATACTTATATAGTTTTAATTTCTATTTTATTTTGTTTGTTTTCATTCTTGTTGCCTTTCATTTCTAGAAAGCATGACTCTGAAGCCCAATGGTACACTTGAAGACACTGGAGTTTTTGAATTCTACTCCTTCCAATTTGTTTTGCAATTGACAGAAGTTCCCCAACTAGAGCCAGCTGTTGTCTCCCAAAAATAACAGTCATTTTTGGAACAACATTTGAATTATTTTGGTTCTACAAACCAAAATAATATCTTCCATTTTCAAAATTTGTCTTAGATATTTAGATTTCTCATTTTTAGAGCTTCTCAAAAAATCTACGGACTCTACAGGGTTAAATCTATGGACTCTACAGGCTTGAATCTGCGGACTTAGCAGGAAGAAAAATCTACGGACTCTGTAGGAAAAGGAAAATCTATAGACTTCTACAGGTGGTTTTTAGTCAAAAGAATTGATTTTCAACATTTGTTCATTTTTTGGGATTGGTTCAAAGTTTTGGTTTAATTGAAAATCTTCATCGGCAAGCATCTGAATACAAAAGGAGACCTGAATCATTAAACTGTTGAACCATTGAACCAATTTGGTTCAAAGGTTCAATGGGTTCAAAGTTCAACAAGTTCAATGTCATTGGGAAAAGTTAAGCACTTCATAAAGGTTCAAAGTTTAGTCACTTCAACAGGTTCATCAGCTTCCAAACATTTGGTCAATTCAAAATGACTTGAACCGTTGAACCATTGAACCAATTGGGTTCAAAGGTTCAACAGTCAGTTCAACCAAGCAGTTCAATGCTTTATTTCACTCAGATGGTTCATTTCCTTTGTTTTAGCATATTTTGATTCAATCATTTGGTTTTCCAGTTGATTCAAGGCTTTCGTTGAACCGTTAAACCAAATTTTTGGTTTAATGTCTTGGTTCAATGGTAGGTTTATTGCTTTTTGGTTCAAAAGGCAATTGGCGTGCTTCATTGAACTATTGAACCAGTTCAATGGATAGGTTCAATCAAATGGTTCAACTCTCAGTTTAAAGGCAAGTACAAATATTTGGTTCAATGCTTAGTTTATAGGCCTATTTTATTTGTTGAACCATCGGCTTGAACCATTGGCTTGAACCATTTTGGTTCAAAGCCTTGGTTCAACTGATTAGTTTAATGTATTGGTTCAATGGCAAAAAGTGCATCCAATGGTTCATCAGCTGTTTGCTTCAAAGGTTTGGCATGCTTCATTAAACCTTTGAACCGGTTCAATAAATGGTTCATCGACTAAGTTCAAAGGGACAGTTCAATGCTAAAGAACTTTTCTAAAGGGCAAGTGCCCTTGTGAAGGACACTTCATCGACCAAAGCACCCTTCGAATTATTCAAAGACTTGTTCCTAGCCCAGGGGAATTTTCCCCAAACTTTTTGTCAGCAGGAATTTTCCCCAGGGAAAATTATCATGGGAAAAATTCAAAGGGAATGGCCCGAGGAAAAGCCCGGGGGAAATTTATGAAGGACCAACGAAGGACCCCGAAGAGCAGGTGCCCTTGCGGGGAACTCTCAACCATTAATTTGAGGATACTTCCTGAAGCTAAAAGATCATTTCTCAGGGCCCGAAATGGGCAAAGTCAAATTTGGAAAAGCACCAAGTGGAAAGCCAAAAGAAGACCAAGGGGTGACGCGCTCGAACACGTCAAATTTAACACAGTCAACTAGCCATTGGAAACATAGTGACAAGTGCACAAATGTCAAATTGAAGACAACAAAATAACTGTTGATCCTTTGACAATACATAACAGAATACATTCACAATTTTCAAGGCCAAGACTAGTAGAAAGCAGGGAAGGAATAGAACAACAAGCTGAATCCAGGACCTGATTCAATTAATCAGAAAGGGGGGAATGATGAAGATAAGATCAGACCACCAGGCAGACATTGAAAGTTGTAAAAATTTCAATTGCATGACTTATATATATACATTGAGAAGATCAAATGGGTAAAAGACCCCAAAGTTCTAGCTTGTCTTCCTAACATTTCCCAATGCATCATGATGTATTATTCTTCCCAAGTCCTTCTTGAAAGTGGCTATATAAGGGACTTCCTATTATTGTAAAAGGATCATCTTTTTTTTTGATAATCTAAATGAAACTTAGCCAAAATTGAGAGGCATCATTGAGACTTTGTGCTCAGTCTATTTATCATATTTTGTTAATGAAAACAAGGGACTTTTTTAGACTTTGTGCTATGATATCTTGTTTGTTTCATTGATCTATTAAGCAGGATTAGTAAATTTTTCAAGAAGGTGTCCTGAAGAATCAACTATGGAGAGACTTTATGCCCCCATATCTGCCTTCAATGTGTTTGTTTTTTTGTTGCTGTGTAAAGAACTTTGAGCTTTCATTGTTCTTCGTATATCACTCTTGAGTATTTTATGTGTAGACTTTGTGTTGTGTCTTGATTTGCTGGTTACCATACTTTAGTCATATTCTGCTTTTATTTCCAGGAGTATTCTTGTGGTTGGTTGAATAGTTCTTCTGAAAGAAGAAGAGTGCTATCTATCATTCTCTTGAGTTCTTCCTTTGTTTTGTATACATGATCTCTGAAGAAAGAGAGATGGATGTTTGGTCCTACCCTTGAGTATTATTTTTTGTTCATATATATACATAGCATATCCATAGGGAACCTCCCCTTGATGAGAGGAGAGAACAGTCTCCTTATGATGTGATAAATTTACACATTAGGATGACTAATCTTCTTGCTTTGGCTGATAAGACCTATTTTTTTCACCAGTACGCTGATAGACAAAATATTCAACCAACAGGAAGAACCTTTCCTCTCTTCTTACATCACTAACATTTGTGCCACTTGTATATGTGTGTGCATGTGGGTTCTTTATTAATAGTTCATACTATCTAATCACATGTATCTAGTAGTATATCTCAGATGAAGCATACACATCACATACAAAATCATATACAAACATGTGTTGTTAATGAGAAATTAATGTATAAATATTGTAAAAAATACATGTATTTTCTCTTGGTACATCATATGGCTTTATCTAAGCTTGGGATCACAATCCCCAAAATTTTTGCATGCATGGCTACATATATGAAACTATCTAAAAAACCTATGACTAGGATCTATCTATGGTACCCTTGCTCTAGGTAGAGATCTTGATCTCTACCTCTCAACCAGTCAAGCCATAGTCTCCTTTAGCGTAGCCAGTTGGTCTTCCCTCTCCTCAGGTGCTCCATTCCTTTGGTCTACTCTTGGGTGAGCTTAGCCCAACATAGATTTATCTTGGCCTACACTCTAGTTAGTTGTGCCTTAGCTCATGCTATAGTTATCTCATGCCATGGCATGGCTACCTCATGTTATGATGACTCTACCTCTAGGTGTGGTATCTAGTGTCAAGCCCTCACTAGCTCTAGTGAGGCCCGTGTACCCACCTTACAAAAGTGAGTATGTGGTTCTACCCCTATTGGTAGATGTCGTACCCATTCCATGAGTGGTATCACAACCACATCAAGAAATAACTCCTTCATTAGTAGGTCCACCTGGGATTAGGTCCAGCTAGGTTGGTGTCATGCACACACAAAAATAGAGCACATATATTAGTCATATAGTAACTCTCACTAAAGTATGAGTACAAAATATAAAGTGTTATCTAGAAAATACACTTTTTTACCTATTCATGATGAGATCCCCTATCTACTTCTAATAGGTCATGCTCAATCTAGTGGTGGTGGTCCTCATTATGGATGACTCTTTCCACTATTAACCCCCTCACTCTATCTTAGTTTCCCTTTGTGCTCATTCCCTAGCTAGCTTGAGATGTACCCATTTTTACCATGCTACCAAAGCCTATCTCCCTAGATGCTAGTATGGCCCTTTTAGACCTTGAAACTCCTATCCCATATGAATCTCCATCCTAGCATCCTCTAGTCACACCATAGACATGTATGGATCTCAAATGTATCTACCCACTACATCCTAATCTAAAGTGTTCCACATAAGCTAATCCCTATCTATGAACTATGTGGCTCATGGATTACCCTCCTCTAGTGTAAGGTATGCATGACGACCCCATGGTGTCCTTGGTTATGTCAATGAGAGTCTCTTGTAATCCCATGACATGAGTAGGCTAGTCTATGCCAATCCTCCTTCCCATGTGCATTGGATGTGATCTAACTATTGGTATAGTTCACCTAGGATATACTAGCCCCATGCATATCTCTATCTACCCTTTACTCCTTGGACAACTCCCATCCAAGATAGTGGTAGCCTCCTCATAATCTAGCTAGTGTAGAGCCTCCTTACCATAATGCCTTCTATCACTATATATAGTGGTTTCACCATAGTGATAGATATGGGATCTATACTCCATGGTTGTTATTATCTCAGTGGGGTCTCATTAGGTAGATCTTGGTTTCAACTATATCATGTACCTATGGGAGAATTATCTCCCTCCCTATAGGTTCTACCTTGTAGAGCTAGTAGATGTACTCAATGCTCAAGATGACCTTTAAATTAGGCCCTAAATGGAATACATGTCTCTTAGGTACCCATGTGGTAACCAATGAATTCACCAGATCCATAGAGTAAAGAAATGAAGGCACATGTACTAGTCTCCAAAGTCTTACACTCCATAGGTGATCATAGTCCTCCATAGGTAGAACATCTACCTCATTAGCCAACCATGATGGGACTCTCTCTCTTGGTTGGTCACCTCACATGGTCTATCTCTCTATGTTGGATACTCCTTCACCTATGAAGGCTCTCCCTTTGTTGGTATGTTATTTCCTTTACATGTCTAAAAAACTAAGAGATAGGAAAATGGATTAGTGTCACTAGCTATGAAATGGATAAAGTAAGTAAAAAATAAGTATTTTTGGATATTTTTTTATTTCCCCCTATTTTCAACCTATTCTAACCCCTTCTAGGCCTTCTTAAATTCCCTGAGGCTTGTCTTAGGGCCTCTCTACCCTGGGATAAAAATTTATAGGCAAAGCCATGGCCTAGTAGTGAGAAGGCCATAACCCCATATCCTAGTAGTTTCCTAGGCCATGACTTTTCCTAGTAAGGCTATGGCCCCTTGGGGAGCCCTAGGGCTCCCCATTTCTCTCTCCTAGGACCACTCTCTAATGAGCTATAATTTATGGTGTGTCACTCTTAGCCTCCCCATAATTTTAACTATTTATTTCATTTGATTCATCCACTAAATCATTCATAATTAGTGAAAATTACTTTTGGGCCTCCCAAACCCTAGAAATGGACAAAATTTTCAAACATTTTGATCAGAGGACTTACTTAAACCATCTTGTGTAGCTGTGGTGTGTTCCCACAACCTCATTTGCTTTGCTTAGGATTTGATGGCTTGTAGGATCTCCTCAAGATCTATTAAAGTGAATGTAAATGTGAAAATGATTCAATTTTCACTCTTTCCCCTCTTTTTATCCCTTTTTATTACTTTTTGTGGGCCCTTTTTTGGTGTTTTACCCTTTTTTGCATTCCCGCCCATAAAACCTCCATCTTAGAGGTTTTGGCCAATTATGAGTGCATTAGAGGCTTCTATTTTTAATTCAAGGCTTATTTAGGCCCATTTTAGCCCCATTTTGGTCTTTAGGACCCTTTCTAGGTCCCCATTGACCTCTCCAGCATGTGCCCCATCTCTTGAGAACCTAGGGATAGAAGTTTCTTGCCATGTTTCTTTTAGTTAGTCATTTTTTTCTTTTTTACATTCGATCCATTCTAACCCTTATTTTATCTTTTTCACCATGGTTACAAGTGGGGTCATTGTATAGTTTTGGTAGCTCAAGACTTGTTCTAGTCTTGCTGACTAGTATTCATCTTCTATGGACTTCCCCCCACTTTCCCTTGTTACCTCTTACCATGGTTGGTGTTAGTCAACTGCTATGTTTGCATCTTGGTTTCATTATCCATTTCCCTCATGCAACTCACTTATCCTAACACATTTTGAGATCACCTTTCCACAATTACTATTCTTTCATCCTCTACGCCTATTATAGTGCACCTCTGAATGGTTATTCACATAGATGGTGGTAATTGGGGCAACCCCAGATCTGTTATTGTGGCTTATGTTATTGATGATCTATAGGGCCATAAACTTGTTACAACTAGTTTCTTCTTTACTAGTGAGATGAATAATGTCATCGAGTATCATGCAATCATTAGTACCTTAACTAATGCCTATGAGTTAGGTGCATACTATATGTAATTATTCTCTAACTCACTCTTAACTATGTCTTAACTCATCAGTGCTTGGGTTGTCCTTAGCTTTGAGTTTATCCCGCTCTTTGAGGTAGCATGCAATTTTCTCTCCTTCTTTAAGGACATCTAAGTCACCCATATCCCTCATAGGGAGAATGTTATGGCTGACATCATAGTGAATGTCATTCTAGATTGTATGATTTGATTTTGTTTCACTTGTGTCCCTTTTTTGTAGGAGCTAGAGCTGTAGTTGGATTTTAGATTACACACCATTTGTAGTCTCACCTATGGATCACACCTTTGAATTATTCTTCCACCATCCTTATCAGGTAAGTGTAGGTAATTTTCTCTTTTATATTTTTATTTCTTACTTTTTTTCTTTTGTGTGGCTTTCAAGTACTACACAACACTCCTTGTTCATTCAAACACTAACTGCTTATACCTCAGGGGCATATGTAATCATACTTCCTATAAACCTACTCCCTATGATTACATATAAGCTCAAATGAAGAGTATTGACCTTATTTATCTTAATTTGATTCATTTTCCACTCATATTGAACTTTATTACATCATACATCCATCCCCTATATATCCTTAGCACATTTTTAACCTTTTGTGCACCAAATAGGCCCTCTAGATGCCTCTCGAGGCCCTTCCAAAGTCTTGTTGACCACCTATAGTGTCATTTTATCCTATGAAATGACTTAGGGAGGAAACCCATGGTCTAAGACACATGTTTAATTCACAAAATCTATGTCTTATGATGTGTCTTGGGTAGAACATGCAAAAAAGAGCCCACCCAAATAGTTAAAAATAGCTACTTTTTGGCCTTTTAGTGGATTAGGATTGAGATATATGATAGTTCCTCATTAATTTAATCCTCTCTATCCTAATTTTTTTATTTTATCTTCCCACTTCATCACAAAACTCAAAACTTGGTTTCCTTCTTGAATCTCACTTGGTTCATTCTTAGCAGAGTCAACTTTCATTGTGAGAGGGGATGCCCTACTATTATGTAGCTTATCTTGACGATTAAAATTACTCTCTAAAGTGTTATTTAAACTTGTGGGTTAATCCTATATCTAAGAGGAATCCATTACACCTATTATTGTGCTCCTTGCATTAGATTTTTCATAGTTGGTATCTTCTCCTTCACTTCTTCCATACTTTTGGCTCCTGGCTTGGACTCAACCTACAAACAACCTAATCCTCCTCCTTCACTACTTCCTAGTTTAGATAATAAATTGGTATAAATTATGAACACTTATTTTGAGTTTTATATGATGGAAATTTTCTATGAAAAGTGATTTTTTAAAGTAATACACATGTTAGGTTTTGATTGTTTTAGTGATTTAGCTTATTTAGGGCACTATCTAGGATAGTTTCTAAATGTTTTATGCATTTTAATGTGGTTAAATATATATATAATTGATTAAATTAACATACATTATATGTCATTCTTTATTTATAAAAATTTATTATTACATATTAGAATCCTACATGCTTAAAATAATCTATACAACTTGCATAAACTATCTCTCCTCTTGCTAAACTGAAAAATTGCATTATTAGTAAACAATAGTGTTAAAAGTAAAGAGTTAGCTTAAAAATATATTAGGCATGATATTTAAACATTTATTTAAAATTTATTTACTTCTTAAAATGTCTTTCATTTGGCCTAAAAGTGCCTTTGCTTTTAAGTTTACACATTTCTTGTTAGCTCTTCTTATTGAGCATTGTTATTTTCATAATTTTTATGCAAGCAATCTTCTAGTCTTAGCTACTTAATTTAATATGGTTATACCTGATAGATATACCTAAATACTTTTTGTTCTTGATAATTCTATCCCTAACCTATTTTACAAGTCTATCTATAGTTTGGTGTAAGCTGGCAAACCAGATAGCCTCTATAGATCTCCTATAGTCCAAAAAGCCTTGATCCCTATAGCCTTCTAGTTATTTATTTAAGTACCATATGTACCCTCTACAAAAAAATAGTGGTTTCATTCATATTATTATATCTAAAATAGGTCCATACCAATTTTTAGATAAAATCACTTATTGAACCATGCCATTAGGTCTGCACACACTGAAAAAGTCTCTCTCTTATATCAGAAGCATACAATCAACTTTTTTAAACAACATAATCAAAAAAATACATGAATATATCCTACATTGCCTCATGGTCACCACCATGTCATTATACATCACCAAATATGGAAAAACACCTCAAATACATTCTTGCAACATAACCACACTCCATGCTCCAAAAGGGACTTCTCAAATATTTTGACTTTTCACACTTGAAAAGAGACTTCTAATGACTCCAAATGAATTATCATGAACATAATATATACCTATTTAACACATTAATAATAAATGGATCCTTAAAATTAGTGAAAAATGACTCAGAAACATCATTCTCTCTCACACACATAGAAAGTTACCTGTAGCACAAAAATATAGTCATGAAGAGCATTATCTTTAGCACTCATAATGATACTTAAATGACTTATAAATAAATTTTACAGTTTATATATGAAATTTAGTTCAACATAAAATTTATAGATCATAATTTTTTATGTCAAATATTGGTTTTTCAAATTAATTTGTCAAGTTACTCTCTCCCCTTTCTTGCATAGCTAGATAGGTCATTTTAGCTTTAATGTTTCAAACTCTTAAAGCGACTTTCCATATTTAATAAATAATTTAAAGGTTATTTAGGTTCTAAAAAACAAATTAATAGACATTATATGCATAATATAGGTGTATATATCCTCTAACTCACAATTTTCACAAACTTACTCAAAATTGTCATTCTGCCTTAAAGCATAGTAATAAAGAATGTGACTTTTAACATATGTAGAAACACTTTAAAGTCAAAATAAATATATGTATATAAAATTTATGACCTTATAGTCATCATAAAATACATTAGGAACCCTATATTAGGATTCAAACACTCATAAACACTTATTCAAAAATCTCTTTTTGTTCTGTCATAAACTAAAAAAAAAGTCAACTTTGACAAGAAATAAGTTCAATTTTACATATTTTCATGAATAAATTAAAATTTTAGGTTATTAAATAATAATCATAGTACAATGTTTATTTTTATAACATGCCAAAATTCTCCATACTCAGTCTCTACATGAATTTATTTGCATACTAGTTTTTATGGTTTTTACCACAATCAAAACCTTTGACTTTGATCTATAATACATGTACTTGTATGAATAGTTAATACATGAAACCATATGGAGGATGATATTCATTGAGTCTACTAGAAATTTGTATTTTACACCAACTTTACATAACAAATATCTTACCTTAAACAAACATTTCTTTGCTCATTGGTCTCTTATGCATAAACAATCATTTGAAATCTAACATTCATATTTTTGAATTTTAACATATATTTATCGAGGCTTAAATTATATGGTCTCTGGCATGTCAAAATATACTAGAGTAAATTTGGAGGTTTATAAATTGAGCTAGGAAATACTTCAAGACACCAAATTTATAGGGAAGGATCTTGGCACTAAGAACAACATCTCCATATTTTATTTCGACTCGAGTTAAATTTTTTATTATATGTAGTAAATACATAAAATTTATAGGTTATTCATATCTCTATGATGTACAATGATGTTATGGATTATCTTAAGCTAGAATGATGCATTTTTCTCTCTCCAAAGGTCAATATGAAGTACCAAAACTTTACCAAGACATATATGGATGCCTCACAACCTCTTATTTGTCTTTAATAAACTTGACATATGCCATAGACTTTCCAAGATATAAAACTAACCTCATATATCCATTAGGTCATGTGATGTCTCTTTTTACACTAGACCTAGAACTACCAATCATGCCTAGACCTTGAATATACCTTGATGTCCTCTTGTACTCCTCTCAATGCTTTATCAACATGTCATATATACTTTTAACATGCTCATATACTAAATTTTACATCTTCAAGCTCAAAAACATCTATTTTAATCATCAACATACCTCATCATGCCTTATTCATGTTTACGGACTACAACATCAAACATACCTACTATGCACCATATCACTTTGAGAAATTTAAGACACCTAATTTAGCTCATTACTCTAAAACTTTCTCATGCCAAAGCTCACTCATTTTTCTAATCTTCATTATACATGTCTTCACTAAGATAATAATAAGATTTGTGAATAACTTACTATACTATGCTTCTCCACAACATGATTTTTGGAACATCAATCACACTCCATTGGCTTACTCAAATCCACACTAGGAAGATGAAATAGTTAACCACACATCAATAACCACTCTCACCTTGACATCAATACCACACTCAAACACATAACATCAATGACCACTTGTAACAATATCCTCCTTTATCATTGATTGAAAACACACTTCAAGCTGACTATCCTTTCAATAACAAACTTCTCTATAAATCTGATCTCTCTCCCCCTTTGAAATTAATAACAAAGGATATCTGTAACTATCATCTTGTATTTTCACTCTCACATGGTCATCGATACATAGTCCATTCATCCTTGGACCTGACCACTCATAAAATAAGAAAGCTCACCATTTGTTCATTCATACTTCTCTTCAAGCTTCTCGAGATCCCTGAGTTAGCTCCACCTAACTCCATGCTCTATCTATATCATGTCATATGATTGTAAAGAAATTACATGTATAATTCTTACAATAAATATCATACCTTGATTGAAGATAACATCACCCATTCATATAATGATAATGTTGATCACCACACTTTATAGAACAATTATCCTTCTCAAACCAACCTGAAGCCATGCTCATAAGATTTCTTACACCACTAGATTTGTTCAAGATACCTCATTAGGCCACCCTTTCTTTGTCATGCACTACCTATTCAAAACTCAACAAGAATTCACCATGCCTCCTCTTGTAGATAAGTGTCTCTATGAATCCTAATAGAGACACCTCATTTCATAGAGGCTAGAAAACATTTTACTTAGAGGATGCCCACATCTTTTATAATACCTCTTTGATCATCTTACACTTATTAGACTGATTGTTTACATTTATAATCCTTTTAGGATTTTCAACCTTATTTGACTTACTATCCTCAAAATCCATGATGTTCTTCATCTTCTTAACTCTTAAAACTATCATTTTATTTGATTCTTTCTCAACTATATCATGTAATCCATCTTTATTATTGGGCCTAATTTGATCTTCCCTCATTGAATTTGGTCTCCATACCCATGCTTAACCTTTCTTATGAACTCTAGAAGCTACATATATCTTAACATGACTTGATAACCTAATTAATCCATTTGGATAGAATCTAAAAATGTGACCAATCTTATGACAATAAAAATAAACAACCTCACTCATAGATTTTACTTGATGAAAACTATAAACTTCCTTTGACCAATTGATTCTCCTCATACAATTTCTTTCCCTATGACCAAAATGATGAAAAATAAAATAATGACCATGAAAATAATTTGGATACCTTATTATGTTGGGTTGTTTGATTAGTTTCTTCATGTTTCCCTTCTTATTTGAATCTTTCTTAACTTGGTCTAACTTCTCATTATCTTTTTCAAACTTTCTCACCTTGCTTATGATTTTATCATGCTCAACTTTCAAGGAACCTAGCTCAGTCTTAAACAAATCATATTCAACCTCCTTTGATCTTAACGTTTCATTATCAATCTCTACATGATTTTTGAAACCCTTGATCATATTTTCACTATCTTTCTCAACCTCAACCAACTTGAGTATGAGTTGTTCCAAATCTATTTTGAGTTGCTTGTCTTCTTATTCTCTTTAGATTAGACTTGTAATTACAACCCCTAACTAGTCCTTGTAGAATATTTAGCCATGTCACCCTTCAAAGTACATATCTACTCCTTAAGTTCTTTGATCATAGATTTCAAATCTTGATTTTCTTTCCTTAGCTGCTTAGCCATTTTGTGCTTCTAGGATCATCTTCAAGCTATCAAGCATTCAACAAAGGACTTAATTTGATACCAATTATTTTAATCACATCCACTAAGAGTGTGGTGAATTAGTGTACAAAATTTTCAATTAATCCCATACATCATTCATTAACCATTCAAACTAACATATAGATATAACAATGTATAAAAAAGTAATTACATAAGCATGAAACAAGATATCAACACATAAACAACATAGAAATATGAGAAAACCTCATGGGGGATAAAACCCACTAAAAAACCACTTGGAATACTATTTATAATAAATGGATCAATTTTATTTGAGCACCAAACCCTAGAATTTATCTAGCATCAACTAGACTTTAGCAAACACCTACTTGCAAGAAGGCTACAACCCTGTCGGTAACTATTGATGCCTAATATATATCAAAAGTTAATCAAATTTTTTAATAAACACTTATCATTTTAAAATTAATAGGATGAGTTCTAGTTACTGATAATCCTATTATCTATGGTGGAATAGAGATAGAACAAGTGACTGTTTCATAATATTTATATTAGTTGGTGGTTAGGAGCCCCTATGGCCTACAAATCTCTAAAAATATGAAGATATTCTATGATAATTAAGATTAATTACACTTGATTATAAGTCTAAAACTAAAATAAAATGGATATATATAATCAAGCTTTAATCTAAAGTGATCAGGTTAAAAAAGAAGTAAAAGGAAGGGTAAGGCATAAAGAAATATGTTATTGGTCTTATTTCAAACATTATGACAAGGTTCAAATATCATCTGAATATACATTTAACCAATGTATGAAGTGAAACAAATTAAGACCAAATCATAAAATTCATCAAGAAAGCTTCAAAATAAGGTATTAAATGATGTAAATAGGAACCATACTCACTTTGAAGGTTCACTCTTGTAAGCATATAACATTAACCCAAATGCAAAAGAAGTGTAGCAAATGAGATAAGCTTAAGAACTTTCAACTAATATAGAATTGGCACAAATTAGTAATTATACATCTAAGATAAACATCTAAAATCCATAGGAACCATTCAAATCTGAAAGTGAAACTAGACAACTAAGAGAGAAACCATATAACACTTCACACAAGCAAATACTGGACAATCTTTGTAGAATTACTTACTTATATTAACTGCTAAAATTTTACAAATTAATTTGGTTCTAATAACTCCCCCTTTTAAAAATGGTAATACTCCCATTTATAGAATGTTAAGGAAATATACAATTAAGTTATATCAAATTACAAGTGTACAAGTGTAAAGACAACTGTACTTTTAAAAATCACACATGCCTTTACAAGGGAATATTATATTTTCAAAATATTATAAAGTTATACAAGAGAATATTCCTAGCTAGCTTTATAGACCCTGTGTTGATGTTGCCTCTTATTATGATGAAGAATTTTCAATCTGTAATGTTGTTCAGTGATAAAATAAAGATCCAATAATGGCTTTAGTGAAATATCCATTCCATAATCCTATAAGTATTTAAGGTTATTTTCAATCTTCTCTATAACTCATTTGATATCCCTGACATCTCCGATTTTCTCCTTGAATGATAGGAGTAAGCCCATGACCTTTTTTTTACCATCTGACATCTAGTTTTACCCTTGGTTTCTTACTTTTTACATGAATTGAAAGGTCCTATGTTTGAAATATTCATCAGTTATGAGACCCAGTGAGTTGAGGGATGTGGGCTCCTTTATCAATTTGTCTAATATATGAGACCTTCCATCTTTTAGCTACTTGAAGTCTTTAGAAAGGTCTGTCATTCTTTTAGACCAGCTATCTAGGGACTCAATATTGTCAACCAATATGGCCATGGCCATATTCGAATGTTCCTTGCTGATAGTTCTAAAATTTGAAACTATATTCTTAGACGAGGCATTAATCAAGTCTTTCACTTGAAGACATGTATCTTACCAGCGGCCAACTTGGCTTGTTTCTTTAGAGATTTGCTTCTGTATTTCTCTTTGTATAGTCTTGAATACCTTTAAAGAGTTAAATAGATCAGCCATGGTTTCCTTGAACTTCTTGAATATATCCTCATGAATTGATAAGACAATAGACTCTTTCAAATTCTTGTTTTTTTTGTAACATTCATTTGATCATTATTTGTAATTAATCATTTTGAGCTTGGGCCACTCTAAGGATCTTCTCCTAAATTTTTTTGTCTTGTCCTAGATTTTTCCCTACCACTAGATTTAGACAAACAAAAGGTTCAATCTTATAAAAGGTGAACTCTTCACATTTAACCATGGCTTTTTTCTTAATTTCTCTCTCCATGCTAGTTGTCTCTAGGTTAAACTAAACTCCCATTGATGATTTTTTCACTTGAGGAGTAGGGATATCAACTTGTGCTCCACTTAAAGTTCCATGAGCATATATCTATGTCCCACTTGACCCTCCAAGGGTATCCATACATATTTCTTTTTCCTATTATTACAATGCCATAATCCAAGACTTGAATTCATATTGCACATGGATGTTAACAGAATTTGTAATATCCCAATGGTGGTGAATGGTTGAAACCTTTTAAAACTTTCCATTTATGAAATATTATGGAATAGAGGGGCCATAAATTGGATTATTATCACTTAAAAATTTGATTTCACTCCAAGGTTGAGTGAAAGTCAACTTTTGCTTCTTACCTCTTGCTTGAACTAGAACTAGGTTAGCTTTTATTTTGGGTTAGGTTGTAATAATAACTAAGTTCAAAGCTACTTGCTTCCCCTTTTCTTCCTCTACTTCTCCTTAGTTTGGGATTGAGGTTATTCCATTTATACTTCTTCTTCATCTGACTGGTAAGCACTAGCCAATGCCTTTAGGGCATCTTCTACTATATCCTTGGGGTCTAATGAAATTATGTCAATTTATTTAAATTATGAATCTAGTTCTTTAGGTAATGTTGAAGATGATGTTACTTCACTAGGTCTCCTATCCTCAAGTCTCTTTTCATCTGGCATTTATGCAACTTGTGCTTTGGGTTATTGTGTCTCTACCTGTGCTTACATGGGGGGGAGGTCTAAAAGATGGTACTAGTAACAAATGATACTACTTAGGCCCCATATACCATATATCCTCACTTGGATTTTTCTCTCTTTCTAATATGGCTTTGAGCTTGATGTTATGCTTCTTTAATCTTGATAAGACTTATGTGAATGAGGAAGCCTGATATACATCAAATCATAGACACTAGGGTGATGTTCATAATTCACACTAATATGATTGGCCTTCAAATATTTTTCAACCCTTTTATAGGGGACCCATAGTCTGATTTCATCAATCTACAAATTGAAGGAGGATCTATGCCTAGAGATAATCTCTACATGGTCCCAATTTTAGAACATATTCCTACTAATAGTTAAAGGAAAGGAATGGAGTAGTCCTTTCTTTTTGCTTCTACACATTGTTGTCAATGCCATGGAATAATTGGTATGCTACCTAATTCTCTACCAATGTTTTGGGTACATGGACTAGTAACCTAAGGGGTTGGCTCATAGTTCCTTCTATCCAAATTATATTACAATTTGGATATATCTAAATGTCCCCAATGAGCTCAATATACTTCTTGATAAAATCATTGACTCTCATCATAGGGATCCATATAATGGCTTCATTTAATGCTGGGTATATGTAATCACATATGAATTGAATATGGTCCATGTACTTGAATATATGCAATTTGGAATAATACTGGGAGACTATTTGTCTCCCATCAGGTGACCATTATTTTATGCTAGGGATTTTGGTGGGTGCTAGAAAGGCATCCAAAAGATAATAAATCATATAGAAATGGTTGTTAGTTTTCTTATTTATTACAAATAATTGTTGTTTCAGGTAAAGATTTATCATCTCTCCAAAAAGGGGAGTAAGTCATTTCTCAATCATGAAATACACAAAAGGGACCAAAATTTTGTTGACATAGGTGGTGGAGGGGTTTCTAGATAATCTATTTGATAATGTCATAATCATTATAACACCATCCCTAAATTGGGTGATTGGGATCCTTCCACTGAGGTCAGAGACTACTTGGGTTCCTAAATATAACCATGGGGTAAGGATAATTTTTAAGTCATTCTAATTAGACCATTCTTTGATTGTGGGTAAGTCCACCTAAAGCCTGGGTAGCTTGTATTAATTATTGAAGCTAATAGGGGAGATATAAGAAATTCTTCTAAAACTATGCTCATGTACTATCATGTCTTGATCAATTTTACAATCCTTAAAAATAGGAGCAATAACATTGATGTAATGTAGTACCTCTGGCTTTATTATCACATAGTGAAGACTTGTCATTTGAATGGTGACTAGGTCATAGTATCTTTGGATGACTGATACGATCTTTTCATATTCTCTTGTAATGGTTGATAGCTCCTTAATGGTCTAAAAAATCTTATGCCATTTTTTATTTCCTGTGTTCAAGGCTATAACATCAAATTTAGTATCTTTTAAGACTCTCCCTTTTGAATTCATGGTTAAATAGAGTTTTGTGTCCTCTCTATGTGATTTTTTAGCCACCATGACTATGAATTATTTTACATTGATCACTAGTGGTCTAAAATTCACCTCTAGATTAGTTTTCACTTGCTTAGGTGATAATTTTGCTCTTTCATTCTTGACTATTATCAATTTGAGATTGAATTAGGGAATTGTAGACCCTAGGGTTCTTCTATAGGTTTTTCCCAAGTTTTAATGGTGATATATTTTTCACTTGAGTGAGTTTATGTCTTAGATTTTCTTTGGACCTTAACATTTATACATTTGCTTTTTTGAGCCCACAAAATCTCTATTTTTATCATTTTCTACCCATGTGGCATCACCACAGTATCTACATGGCAATTTTCATGTCAAATTATTCATTAATGTTTGAAAACATGACTTTTACCATTTAAAATCTATATTTTATTTCATACCATTAGATCTTCTTGTATAGATCAATGTGGCTCATTGATCTTGATCCCAAGATATGAATGTTATTGGCTACCTTTACTATGTTTTCTGTAATTATGACAAGTGTCATTATCACTAGTCTGTTGATATTTGTTAAAAAGTCTATCCTCATCTTGCTCTATTTGATTAACTTCATTTGATTAGATATAAGATGTCAATTATGATCTGTTAGATAGATCACCATTGGCTACTTGTTGTTCTTTGGTCATGACCATGACACTTGTCACAATCTCATCATCTTAAACCCTCTTTTGAAACCTTGACCTGGCCTCACTCTATCAGATCAATTTCATATGTGTGAATGAAAGTCATAGATCCTACAAAGATGTATAATGTTTAAATTAGTATAAAGAAATATAAAGAACTTAGCCTAAATACTTTAAACTATGGTATTATTTCATGTTAATAGACACGAAATGAACCTTAGGCTAAAATATTTAAGCTAGGTTTGGATTATAGTAAAAAGGGGATCCAAAATAATAAAAGGGACTTAATGTAAGGTTTTTAACCTAGATTTTTATTGTATTAATACACATGATAAAAATTTAGGGTCAATACTCTAGGATAAGTCTTATAACAATATGACCTTACATTAGTTATATCGAGCCAATAAAATATACCAAAAGATCATGGGATATATAGGGACCAAGCATAATATTTTAGACTAAAGTTTGGTTAAATGTTTAAAAACATGACTCAATCTTAGGATAACATTTAAGCTAAGTTTATGGTGTTTATAATTGTTCCCATGTGATTTTACGTAGTTTATGATAGGTCAAAGGTTGATGAAAGATCAATTTTGGTATTGAGGTATAAAACCTTAAGTATTTTATTTTACAAATTAGATTCCATTGATCTTGTAACATGAAGACAAACATGTTCATTCATCTCAGTGAGATTGGTTCCTGAGCCTAGATTTTGATGGTCTTATAAATGTCAATTATGGTCACATGAATGTTAATGGCATTTGTGTGAACATCAAAATTAAGCTCTCATGATTAACCATAGGGAATAAAATTTGATGGTCTCATGGACATTAATGATGGTCTCACAGATGTCAAATGATGGGCATGATAACATCAAATTAAGTCCTATGAAACATAATAGGTCTCATAGAAAATTTGATTCGATACACATCATTCGATTGATCTCACCCAAAATTACATGGGTCATCAATTATGATCCAAGTAGTTGGATGTCATTATCTCCTACAATCATAAAGGGATTAAGTGAGCTTAAGACCATTTAGAATTTAGACCAAAGTATAACATAAGTCTTTAACATAGGTCTTTAAAACATAATAAAATAATGACCCTTTAAATAATTAAAGTCATAACATAAATTTTATCCTAAGGTTTTGTTATATTGACAAATACAATAAAAACCTTAGGGTAAAAATTAGGCTAAGTCTAAATTATAATAAAAGGGACCCATTTTGATCCATGATGATCTTGCTCCATTAGATATTTAGCATCCATGTGAATGTAGATCACCAATCTTGACCTATGAAACTGAGAGGGATTGGTCCCATGTGTTAAATTCTTAGGCATATAAAGCTCATCTTTCTCTATTTGATCAATTTCACCTGATTAAATGTGGGTCATTGATCCTACAAACAAGCACATAATTTAAGTTAGTGTTTGGAAACATATAAGCCTTAGAATAAAGTCTTAATACTAAGTTCTTATTTGTGTTAATAAACATGAATGGGGACTTAGGACTAAGACATTAATCTAATTTAATAACATATGAAAAGGACCTTGCGCATAAAATGTTAGACCATGTTAGAATAAAAGGGGACAAAGGGCTTGGGATATAAAAGAGACAGTGTATAATTATTAGACTAAGGTTTGGTATTGTTGAGAAACCTAACTAAGCCTTAGTATAAAAATTTAACTAAGTTCATAACATATTAAAAAGTTCCCATGTAATTTTATTCCTATCAAATTTAAATTCAAATGAGGGGTCTAAGCTAAGGTTTTTGAATGAGGTTTTTAGGAAGCTTAAACATGGATTTAATTTGACTTTTAATAGACCAAAGGCTAGTAAAAGGTCAGATTAAGATAAAATCACTAAAATTATGAAACCTAGACATTGTTTGCCTCTAATGGACATATATTAGACCTGTAACCTTAAACAAGAAGATCCAAAGTTAGAAAACTTTAGATAAGGTTAAACCAAAGCCATGAGCAAGTAGACCAACTAGAACATGGTGTGGATGATCTTCAAATATGAATAATGTGAAAACATGGTAATATTGTTATGATCAAATGGATTTTCAATGTTAAGTATAAATTTGGATAATTTTAACACAAGGGTCCGCATTTTTCAAGAATGGGGGTATGTTACCCTCAACAAATAGCAAATTTTAGGGGAAACATAGCAATATGTTAGAATACAGAGACTCTAATTTAGACCAACAACTAAATTATCTATTCCACTTGATCATTAGACTTATCAAGAATAATTTATGGTTAAAACAAGCCTTACACCTATAGAATTAGGGTTAAACATCAAAACACAACCATGTTATGTGTGTAATTTGATGCCACTTACTATTTTCCATGAAATTTAGGGAGTAACTTCCAAGTTTTATGTCTTTAACCATTAACATTGACTTTGTAGCACATTTAGATATCCATTAAGAATCAATGCTTTAGTTTAGGAAGGCTTAGGCATTACTTTGCTACCAGTTAGGCATATATAACCCTAATAGAGATACCTTCAGCTCTACTCAAGGCCTTTATCCACTACCATCCAGGCATCCATAGCCCCGATAGAGGTTACCATAAACACCATTTCTTAGAAAACTTTTGATTTTTGATGGAAGATATTATTTTTGTAATTTTTAGATCTTTTAGAATTTATATCAAAGGTTGGGAACCCATTTAGCTAGGTTTCAAGATTTGGTCAAATGTTTGATCCTTAGATAATTAGCTATGGTTGCACCCTTTATCCCAAGCAAGAATGTTTTTTAAGTGCTAGCATGACTATGTCCTAATGGATTAAGATTTCATCCTATATGTGTAATTCTTCTTAAAACTAAGCTTAGATCGAAATAATGTTTAAGATCTTATAGAATAGTTAACTTATTCACTAGTCTTTACTAGTTTCTCTAAACTATAATATCAAGTTCTTATTTTAATAAACCATGATCAACCAAAGTTGAGAAGTCATACCTACATTTTTGAGCTGTGAAGTTACTTAAGAAACTTAGATAAAACTTGAGCTAAGAATTGTCCAAAAAGGACTTATTTAAAATCAAGGAACAAAGCAACAGAAAAAAAAAAAACAAATACAAACAAGCACTATATACAAACAAGGGGCAGGAAGGAAAAAGCAAGAAAAAAAGAACAAGAAAGAAACTAAACTAACTCTACACTAACTACATAAAGTATTTACCTCCCAAATCAAATGGAATATTATCTAGTCTACTAATAATCTTAAACCATGATTACTTCCATTCAATGGCCTCTTCTTGTGGATAGGATCACTTGTATGCTTATGTCTTCTAGGTGATGTAGCTTAGTCTCCTATAAACATTCTCAAATGCATGGATCAGAGATGTGAATCTAAGACCCAATCATCTTCTTCCTAAATTCTTCTATTTTATAGAAAAAGTACTAGTTATGATTCATCCATAGATAGATAGTGTCTTATATCATATTCAGTTAATAATGGTAGCTTGGCTAGTATTCTTAGACTAGTGTCTTCATGAGGTTATTTTTTAGGTGGAAATGTACTACTAATAGTTTTATAAATATCTATCAAGTCATCCCAAAATTCTTCTTCATCTTGGTCAATTGATTTATGTTCATCTATAATCCCATCAGAAACATGTTGGTCCCATACTCCTAACCTCTTGATGAAGTCATATGACAATTCATGATTTATTTCACCTGCTTCATATTCATCCTCATTGAAGATAGGAAGCTATTTTGTCCAATCGAGCTCTAGATTATCTTGGTTTAGGACTTTAAAAATAATATCATCTTATGGGAACTCTACATCACTGGTAAAATCCTTAGATGAAGTATCCATGAGTTATTCTATCCCATCATCCACCATCTCTAGCTCTTTAATTCCATATTCTACAAGAGTATTCTTCATTTTAGAAATAAATATACGTGGGTTATATTTTTTATTGTCTTTTGAAGAGAGATCATCTTGTTCCATATCCATTTCTATCAATTCTTCTTCATCATCTATAGACTTTATTTCAATAATGACCTCATATGAATTAATTTCATAGCTATCTCCTAAATATAGGTCATCTTGCATCTAGTCTCATTCATGGATCTATTCATCTTGGATGACCATTCCTTCTTCCAGATCATCTTCAGGTCTACTAAGTTCTTTAAATGGTAAATCAAAATCCTACATGAAGGATTTAGATGTTCCTACAAATTTAAATGTCCTTGTAACACTATCTTGATCAAACATAAGGTCAGATACAACCTTTTCATTTTGATATTCTTTCAGGATATTATAATGATTAGTTAGGCCTATATCACACAGATTCATTTCACACATGTTTCTAGATGTCTCATTATTGATTTTATCATGAAATCTATTAAACCTTTGAGGAGCATAGCTTTTGTTGGAACCTTCCCCATAAATGCCCACTTGATTTTGAAATTGAAGAAAGTCAGTGCTTAGCTTTTGAATGATCTTAAGTATGGATTCATTCTCACTCTCTATTGCTTCCAATTTATGAATTTGATTGCCATTAATAGCGAAAATCAAAGCTACCTGTCCTTGTGGGTGAAATCCCTTTGAATCATTATTCATGAACCCAAAATTTTGGCCAAGATAGATATGGCTTAAGGTTAATTAGTTCAATTTTGGTGTCTAATTTAAGGAAAAAAACACTCTAATTGGCATTAGGAAGGATATTTCATGCTTGGAAATTAATTTTTACATTTGGGATAGCATATGCAAGCTAGCTTTGAGGTTGCAATTGATCATTAATTATTATAGCTTTAGGATAAGTGAATGCCAAGGTGTTTATGACTCTAATAGACCTTTTAAGGAACACAAAATTCATGGGATCTAGAGAATCCTTGTTAATATCTAAGGTTAAATCCTCTTTAGGTCTATAAGGGTATACAATTATGACAAACATCTTCTGGACCCTAGCATTAAAGGATCTAACGGGTTCATTTGAGTTTCTTTTGACAGTGGTAAATTATTGATATATAATGCATGGGCTAATGATTTTACCAAATTTATCAATGAAGACCTTTTTAAAATCATCTTAACTGGAAATATAATCTTCTATAAGGTTAAGGAACCATTTATATGCAACATCTTTGAAAGTAAATAGGAACAATCTACATGCTACATCTTCACAAATAACATTTAAAAGTTTTAAAATAGCTTTGAAAGATCTAACATGTTCTTAAATTATGAAAACATTAGGATTAAAAAAGGGTAAATACCTCTCATTATTTCAAAGAAGATCATGTACTATACCTGGTACATTAATTAAAGAACCACCAGCCCAAGCCATACCTTGAACACATGAGAACTTTAAACTACTCAAGTAGGTTGGGAGCTTGAGAATTTTTTTATTTACCTCAGTCTCACTTTTACCAATTCTATCTTAGGAGGTAGGAATCCTATTTGAAATATGATGTGTCAAATAAATATTTACAAATAATAATGACTAGATTTGAACATTAAGCAAAATTTTCAGATATTCATATAAATAACAATAAAAGACAACACTCTTTAACTAAATTAGCTCAAATATGTATCCAAATATGTAAGTATGATTTATATTTACATGTTTAAGTTCAAATGAACTCAAAATTTTAAATTATTTATGAATATTTGATCAAAATAGCTATTACTAACCTCAAACCTACTAAATTCATAGTTCTAAATCTATATTTACCATAACTTAACGTATGTATTCAAAGAATGTCAATCTTCGTTTGAATAAGCATAAAGACTGGTTTGAAATGATGAAGATCACCAACCTTATATAATTATGCTAAAAGAAGCATAAATATGCAAAGAGAAAAGTGATCTTTAAATAGAATTCATAAAAACTAGAAAAGATACTACAAATCTACAAAGAATTTGGCTGGGGCCCTCCTAGCACCAATAAAGATTGACTTGTTGATGCCTAAATATGTATCACAAGGTGCTCATAGTGTTTAAGAAACACTTAACATTTGAGAATTCAAAGAATTCAAAGCATGATCTGTAATCTATGATAATCCTATTATCTATGGTGGAATAAAGGTAGAACAAGTGACTATTTAATAATATTTATATTAATTGGTGGCTAGGAGCCATTGTGGCCTACAAATATTTGCAAATAAGAAGATTATCTATGCTAATTAAGATGAAGTGTACTTGATTCTAAGTCTAAAACTAAAATAAAATGGACATATATAATGAATCTTTAATCTAGAGTGATCAGGTTAAAAAAGAAACAAAAAGAAGGGTAGGGAAAAAAGAAAGATGTTGTTGGTCTTATTTCAGACATTATGACAAATTTCAAATATCATTTAAACATCAATTTAATCAATGTATGAAGTGAAACAACTTAAGCCCAAATCACAACATATATCAAGCAAGCTTCAAAGGAAGGCATGAAATGATGCAAATAGAAACCATAGTCACTTTAAAGATTCACTCCTACAAGCAAGCAACATTAGCCAAAATGCAAAAGAAGTGTAGAAAATGAGATAAGCCTAAGAAATTTCAACTAATCTAACATTTGCAAAAATTAATAATTTTTCATCTAAGATACACATCAAAAATCTATAGGAACTATTCAAATTTGAAAGTGAAACTACACAAGTAAGAGAGAAACCATATAACACTTCACACAAGCAAATTCTAGATAATCTTTGCAAAATTCCTTGCTTATTTTAACTACTCAAAGTTTACAAAGTAATTTTGTTGAAATAACTCCCCCTTTATAAATGGTAATATTCCCTTTTATAGAATACTAAGGTAGTATACCATTTACTTATATCAAATTAAAAGTGTAAGGACAGTTGTCCTTTTTATAAATTTTATAGAATACACTAGACTTTTCCAAATGAACTAACCCATAGGCAATGCAATTTTTAAAATTTTGCATGCATTTACAAAGAAATATTATATTTTAAAGATATTAAAAATTTATACAAGAGAATATTCCTAACTAACTTTGTAGACCATGTGTTGATGTTGCCTCTTGGTTTTACTAAAGGATATTCAATCTATAATGTTACTCACTGATAAACTAAAGATCCATCACTGGCTTTAGGGAAATCTCATTTCCATGATCCTCTAGGTCTTTAAGGTTCATTTCAATCTTATCTATATCTCATTTTATGCTGCTAACATCTCCCATTTTCTCCTTGAATGATAGGAGTAAGCCCATGACTTTCTTGTTGCCATCTACTATCTAGTTTTACCCTCAATTTCTTAATTTTTGCATGAACTAAAAGGTCTTATGTTTGAAATCTTCATCAGTTATGAGACCTAGTGATCTAAGGTTTTTGGGATATTTTATCAATTTTTCTAAGATATGAGATGTTCCATCTTTTAGATACTTGAATTCTTTGACAAGGTCTTCCATTATTTTAGACTAGCTGTTTAGGGCCTCAATCTTGTCAACCAATATGGCCATGGCCATATTAAAATATGACTTGCTGATAGTTCTAAAATTTAGGAGTAGATTATTGGATAAGGCCTTAATCAAGTCTTTCACTTAAAAAATTACAACTTGCCATTGGTCAACTTGTCCTATTGCTTTAGAGATTTTCTTCTCTATTTATTTTTTTGTAGTCTTGACTAAATTTAATGAGCTAAATAGGTTAGCCATGGTTTCTTCAAACTTATTGAATTTATCCTCATGAATTGATAAGACATCAGACTCTTTCAAATTCTTGTTTTCTTGTAATATTCCCTTGATCATTATTTTCAACTAATCATTTTGAGCCTAGACCACTTCAAGGATCTTCTCCTCAAACATCTTGTCTTTTCCTAGCTTTTTCCCTACTACTATAGTTAAAATAATAAAAGGTTCAATATTCTAAAAGGTTAACTCTTCACCTTCAACCATGGATTTATTCTCAATTACTCTCTCTATGCTAGCCATCTCTGGGTTGAATTAAACTCACACTGATGATTTTGTCACTTGATGAGTAGGGATCTCAACTTGTGTTCCACTTGAAGTTCTAAGAGCATCCATCTATGTCCCACTTTAACCTCCAAGGGTAGCCATGCATATTTATTTTTCTTATTGTTTCAATACCATAATATAAGGCTTGAATCATCATACACGTGGATGTTAATAAACTTTGTAACAACCCAATGGTGGTTCACCATTAAAACCTTTTCCAACTTGACATATATGAAATACTCTAGAATGGAGGGGCCATAAATTATATTATCATCATTGAAAATTTTGATTTCACTCCAAGTTTGAGTGAAATTCAATGTTGGCTTCTTACCTCATGCTTGAACAAGAGCTAGGTTAGTTTTATTTTCAATTTGTGTTGCATCAGGAACTAAGTCCAAAGCTAATTCCTTCCCCTTTCTTCTCTGCTTCTTCCTTAGTTTAGGATTAAGGTTATTCTATTTTTAATTCTTATTCAATTGATCGGTATGCACTAGACAGTACCTTCAAGGAATCTTCTACTATCTCCTCAATTTCCAATGCAGTTATGTCAATTTATTCATATTATGACTCTAGTTCTTTAGGAAGTGTTGAAGATGATGTTACTTAACTAGATCTCATCTCCTCATGTCTCTTTTCATTTGGCCCTTGTATAACTTGAGCTTCAGGTTGTTTGTCTCTACCTATGGCTGCATGGGGGGAGGTTTAGAAGATGGTCTTGGTAAAAAATGATACTACTTAGGCCCCAATTCCATATATCCTCACTTGGATTTTCCTCTCTTTTTAGTCTAGCTTTGATCTTTATGTTATGCTTCTTTAATATTACTAAGACTTCTATGAATGAGGAAGCCTTGATATACATTAAATCATAGACATCGATTTGATGTTCATAACTGATGCTAATTTGCTTGTTCTTTAAATGATTTTATACCCTTGCATAGGGGTCCCATTATCTCATTTCATCAAATTTGTAGATTGAATGAGGACTTGTGCCTAGAGATAGTCTCTACATGGTCCCAATTTTGGAACACAATTTTACTAATAGTTAAAGGAAAGGAATGGAGCAGTCCTTTCCTTTTTATTTTAAACTTATTGTTGATACCATGGAATAATTGGTATTCTAACTTTTACTCTACCAAATTTTTAGCTACATGGACTGGTAACCAAATGGGTTTTCTCATAGTTCCTTCTATCCAAATTATAGTACAATCTAGATATACCCAAATGTCCCCAATGAGCTCAACATACTTCTTGTTTAGAGGGTTGACCCTCATCATAGGGATCCCTATGATGGTTAGGTATATACAGTCACATATGAAATGAATATGGTCCCTGTACTTGAATATATGCAATTTATAATAATAATAAGAGACTATTTGTCTCCCATTAGGTGACCATTCTTTTATTCTTGGGATTTTGGTAGTGGTTAACAAGGCATCCAAGAGATAAGACATCATATAAAAATGATTTATAGTTTTCTTATTTATTGTAGAGAATTTTTGTTTCAATAAAATATTGATCATCTCTCCAAGAGGGGGAGTAATTCATTTCTCAACCATGAAATACATAAAAGGGACCCAGATTTTGTTGACAAAGTGGTGGAGGGGTTTCTAGACAATTTATTTAGTAATATCATAATCATCCTAACCATCCCTAAATTGGGTGATTGGGATCCTTTCACTAAATCAAAGACTACTTGGGTTCCTAAATATAACCATGGGGTACAGACAATTTTTAGTTCATTCTTATTGGACCATTTTTTGAGTATGGTTAAATTTACTTGAGGCTTGGGAGCTTGTAGTATTTCTCAAAGGTAATAGGGGAGATAAAAACAATCTTATAAAACTATGCTTATGTACTATCATATCTTGATCAATTTTACAATCCTTAAAAATAGGATCAATAACATTGATGCAATGTAGTACCTCTGGCTTTGCTACTGCATAGTGAAGACTTGTCATTTGAATGACAACTAGGTCATAATATCTCTAGCTAACTAATGCAATATTTTCATCATCTTTTATAATGGATGGTCTCTTCAATGGTCTAGAAAAGCTTGGACTAGTTATTATCTCCTATGTTTAAGGCTAAAACATCAAATTTGGTATCTTTGAAGACTCTCCCTTCAAAATTCATGGTCATATAGAGTTATGTGTCCTCTTTATGTTGTTTTTTGGCTGCCATGATTGTGAGTTTTTTCAAATTATTCACTGGTGGTCTACAATTCACCTTTAGATCAATTATACTTATGGAGGTGACAATTTGGCTCTTTTAGGCTCAACTATGTTCAATTTGAGATTGAATTAGGGATTTTGTAAACCCTAGGGCTCTTTTTTAGGTTTTTATTAAGCTTTAATGGTGACAAATTTTTCACTTGAGTGAGTTTGTGCCTTAGATTTGATTTGGACCTTGGAATTCATTCCTTTACTTTTTTGAGCCCACAAAATCTCTGATTTTATCACTTCATTCCCATGTGGCATCACTATGGCATTTACATGGCACTTTTTATGGCATATTATTCATTAATGTTTGAAAACATGACTGTTGCCATTTAAAATCTACCTTATACTCTACA
>JARHVA010005927.1:622500-625000 GCA_037957365.1 Torreya grandis
TACATCTTCAAGATCAAACATATATATTGTCCTCATCACCATACCTCATCATGCCTTATCTATGCTTAAGGAATAGGACATCAAACATACCTACTATGCACCAAATCACTTTGATAAATTTAAGACACCTACTATAACTCATTACTCAAACAGTTTCTCATGCCAAATCTCAATCACTTTACTAAGCTTAATGAGACATGTCTTGACCAAGATAAGACTAGGCTTTGTGAATACCTTACTAGACTATGCTTCTCCACAACATCACTTTTGGAACATAAATCACACTCCATTGGCTTACTCAAAGCCACACTAGTAATATCAAATATTCAACCACATATTAATGACCACTCTCACCTTGACATCAATGACATGCTCAAACACATGATAATTAAAGACAACTTGCAACAATTTCCCCCTTTGTCATTGATGGTAAACCTCATTGATGGTAAATAAACTTCAAGCTGGCTATTATTTCAATAACAAACTTCTCCATCAATATAATCTCTCTCCCATTTTAACATTAATGGTAAAGGATCTCTATAATTATCATCTTCTCTTTTCACTCTCACATGGTCATCCATACATATTCCATTAATCCTTGGACCTAACCACTCATTGAACATGTAAGTTCCCCCATTTTTTATTCATACTTCTCTTCAAGATTCTCAAGACACCTGAGTTATCTCTCCCTAACCCATGCTCCATCTATATCATTCCATATTATTGTAAACAAAGTACATGTATAATTATTACAAGAAATATCATACCTTGATTAAATATAACATCACCCATGCATGGGATTCCAATGATGATCATGACACTTTATGTAATAACTATCCTTCTATAACCCACCTTAAACCATGATCCTAAGATCTCTTACACCACCAAATTTTTTAAGATACCTAATTATTAAACTCTTTCTTTGTCATTCACTACCTACCCAAAACTCAATAAACATTCACCATGCTTCTTCTTATGGATAAGTGTCTCCATGAAGCCTAACAAAGAGACCCTATTTCATAGAGGCTATAATAAAGTGAACTTAGAGGATGATCACGTCTCTTCTCTTACCTCCTTAATCATCTTGCACTTAATAGACTAATTGCTTTCATTTATAATCCTTTTAGGCTTGTCAACCTTCTTTTACTTACTATCATCAACATCCATGATTTTTTTCATCTTGTCAACTCTAACACCCATATTCTTATCTGATTTTTTCTCAACTATAGTGAGTAATCCATATTCATTCTTGGGCCCAATTTTATCTGCCCTCACTATCTTTTGTCTCTATACCCATGTTTGACCTTTCTTATGAACTCTAGAAGATCCATATCTATTAACATGACTTGAGAACTTAATAAATCTAGTAATGTGACCAATATTATGACAAAAAAGAAAAAGAAAACCTCACTCATACCTTTTGCTTGATGAATATTGTAAACTCCCTTTGACCAATTACTTCTCTTTATACAATTTTTTTCCCTATGACTAAAATGATGATAAATAAAATAATTACCCTAAAAATAATTGGGATACCTTATTACAATGGGCTTTTTGATTGGTTTTTTCATGTTTCCCTTCTTTTTTGCATCCTTCTTAAATTGGTCTAAATTCTCATGATCTTTTTCAAAATTGTTCACCTTGACTATGATTTGCTTATGCTCAACTTTCAAGGAACCTAACTTAGTTTTCAATAGATCATATTAAACCTCATTTTGTCTCAAACTTACATTATCAATCTCTACATAATTTTTGAAACACTTAATGATATTTTCACTATCTTTCTCAACCTCAACCAACTTGAATTTGAGTTTCTCTAATTCTATTTTGAGTTGTTTGTTTTCTTCGTCTCTTGAGCTTAGGCTTGGAATTACAACCCCTAACTAATCTTCAATGATCTTCTCATACCTTATTGAATATTTTTCCATATCACCCTTCTAATTACATATCTATTCCTTAAGTTCTTTGATCACATATTTCAAATCTTGATTTTCTTTCCTTAGCTACTTAGTCATTTTGTGTTTCTAGGATCACCTTCAAGCTATCAAGCCTTTAAAAAAGGACCTAATTTGACACCAATTATTGAAATCACAACCACTGAGAGGGGGGGGGGGGTGAATCAGTGTATAAAATTTTCACTTATTTCCATACATCACTCATTAACCATTCAAACTAACATAGAGATATAAAAATGCATATAAAAGCAATTACATAAGCATGAAGTAAGATATCAACACATGAACACCATAATAATTTGATAAACCCTCATGGGGGATAAAATCCACTAAAAACACACTTAGATTATTATATGATAATCAATGGATCAAGTTTAATTTTTCACCAACCTAACAAGGAGCACCAACCCCTATAATTTATTTAGCACCAACTAGACTTTAACAAACACCCACTTGCAAGGAGACTACAACCCCATAGGTAACCAAGCACTAGCTCATCCACCTCTTGACTAAGCACATACTCATCTAAGAACTTTGATTTGAAC